>JAGXJF010003685.1:0-382057 GCA_019208055.1 Stipa capillata | reverse complement strand
TACTAATAAACTCATTATTAGATCCCAAGAAGTATTACTCCCCGTTTGTGGACATAAACCATTCTTTAACTTTATCCCAAGAAGTAGTACTCCCCGTTTGTGGACATAAACCATTCTTTAGCTTTTCCTCTAAGTGATAGTGGAAACAAGGTCAACTTAACGGTGTTGGCATCTACTCCATAATTTTTTGCATTTTAAATATTTCATTGAAATAATTCAAATGTTGAGAAGCATCATCCATGGGGGCACCACCAAATTAATTATTAATAACAACATACCCCAAAGAATGGTTACTCCTTTGATCAAGTCATTCCTACCCTCTCGTTATTGTTTGTGAAGTCATCGGGATGAGACATCGAGTATTTTTGCAGATGAATTGATGAAACAAACAGTGACCAATAGAAAAACCTCGCATGATCTTTCTAAAGCAAAAAATCCAGGAATCCTTACATGTTGGTACATAATGCTTTGTACTTATGACTTGCCACTAGTAGGTGAGCCTGGAAAGTTTCATTGTGATATCCTATTGCTCTCTAAATCAACCTTTAACACACATTTTCCTTCTAAGCATGGGTAGGAAGTAAACTAATGAGAACTTGTTTTCCGTTGTTATTATGATCTTAGCATTTGTGTTTCAAAGACAACCTAAGGCTTAGTGATTGGTAATAATTCTTTTTGGACAAATACCTATGTTGTGTAATATTTTCTTTACTAAGATTTTTAAGGTATTACTTTATTGAAGTACATCGTGCACCAATCTGGCATGGTTCTTTTAACTAAAGTCATCATCAAACTTAAGTTCCTTATGGATGCCTTACTAGATGACGAATAAGGGTTTAATCTCGGAGGATCTTGGTATGTCAAAAATGTGTCATGTCTTTCTGAGTTTAATGATGTCTTTTTGTTATATTTCTATTACATATTTTAATTACTTTTTGAATTATTAAACAAATTGTCAAACTATCTATTTCTCTCTCTCTATTTTGTTATTAAATAAACGTATCGTGTCTCCTTGTACTTCAGCTACACCATCAGCAACATTGGATTGGTTTGTATCTTGGTATTTACTCAAGTTACGGATTCAACCTACTATTTGTTTGTGATGTTGTTCATGATTTGTGATTAGTCTCATCAAGGCTATGGGCTATGTGATAGTAATTATGTAGTATTTTCATGACTATTGTGATAGTCATCCATCTTTGGCGCCATCAATTTTATTATTATGATTACTATCCATCTTCGGCGCAATCAATTATTTGTTTGCGATTAATATTTTGAGTGTTATCTTTCTAATAGATCAATTGATTGTGCGTCTCGAGTTGACCATGTATGACACTTAGCGGTCCATTAATATGAAAGCACGCGGGTGGTGTTGAGCAACTAACCATGCGGAAATCTCTTGTATTTTGCTAGCGTATTTATTAGTAGTGTTCCAGCTAATGCCTTAATGTACACCTGAAGAGTGGTTGGAAAAAGGGTAGATTGATCTATCTATTGCTAGTAATATTAGCCTCTCATAATAATTATTGAAAATTTGTAGTGCTACTTTATATGTTTCATAATCCATCACTACTACAAAACAGGGTTTCCTGGACCCCATATCTTAGCCGGTTTTCGCAAAACCGACAGTAAGAACTCAAGTCTCAATCGGTTGGTGTGAAAAACCCGACTGAGATCAACGAACCGGCTGAGATAATATGTAATCTAAGCCGGTTCATCTCTGAAAACTGGCTGTAAGAAACTAACCAGCTCAGATAATGCGACGTCTCAGTCGGTTTTCAGAACAAACCGACTGTATGAATTGTACAGCCGATTCATTTTTTAAATCGACTGTAATGTAAGTCCTAATGTAGTCAGTTTTGGGAACGAACCGACTGTGTGAATTATACAGCCCATTCATTTTTGCAAACTGACTGTAATGTAAGTTCCAGTGTAGTTGGTTTACGGAGAACCGGTAGTTTGTGCGATATTTTGACATTAAGGCGGTTTATGGAGAACCGGTAGTTTGTGCGATATTTTGACATTAAGGCAAAGATCGGACGAACGGAACACATTGGAACATATATTTGCGATTTTAGTAGTAATAATTACATAGTAGTAATTAGTAGACTTATTAATTAAAGCCGACGCCACTTCCTGGGCGGGCCCGAACGTGTCGTCGTCGCCGTCGAGGCTGCGTCGTCGCTGGCGTCACTGCCGTCACCGCCGTCGGCACCGTCGAGGTCGTCATCATCGTTGTCGGTGTGCTCACACCAATCATCGTCGTCCTCGTCGGTCCACTCCGAGCAGACATCCGTACAATAGCCCTTTCGGGCAGGGGTGGCGCCGTGGCGCTCGGTGTCGTCAGTGCCATCGGCCTCGTCGTCGTCGTCGTCGCCATTGTCATCGTCATCGTCGTCCTCATCCTCGTCCTCGTCCTCATCGTCATCCGAGGCGTTGTCCTCCTCCTCCTCGTGGTCGGCCTCGTCCGCCTCGTCCGCCGAGCCTACCATCCAATCGTCATCGTCGTCGGAGGAGGCGGGTACCATCCAATCCTCATCAGAGGAGACCACCATTGGCGATTCCTCGTTAGATGAGTAGTTGGTGGCGGATGGCCAATGAATCGGCAACGGAGGAGCTCCAAAGGGGGGCGGGATGGTCGGTGGTGCTGACGACGGCGACATACTGGCCATCACGACAGAGAAAAGGTTTAGGAGGGAAGGGATTGGGCGCGCGGAGGCGGAAGCAGAGTAGTACTAGATGCGGAGAGAGGGAGCGAAGAAGACGAGGTGACGAAGAAGATGAAGAGGCACAGTTAGTTTACCGCCTAATATATCATCTCAGTCCGTTCCCACGGCTGAACTGACTATGATATTTTTTTGAATTTTCCTGGACCCCAGATCTCAGTCGGTTTGTCCGAAAAAATCGACTGAAGAGAACGAACCGGCTGAGATAATATCTAACCTCAGCCGGTTCCGGTTAGAAAACTGACTGTGATAGTATTACAATCGGTTCGTCACCTAAAACCGGCTGTGGAAGTGAACTTTTACAGCTGGTACCATTTTCCCAACCGGCTGAGAAAGATATTTAGACAGTTGTTTTGTTGGAACCGACTGCGATGACTCTGTTCAACATCCATAAATTCTGTCTGAAGCTGGCAGTTGAGCCTTCAATGCAAGTGTCCATTGTTTGGTACACTTGATATAGGTTGGTTGGGGTGTTGCCAAATTTTATGGTAATTTTCATAGAATTTCGTGGCACATAATATTTTTATAGTTCTTGCTCAATTTAATAAAATGTGCATGTTGTTACAGATGGATCGACGGTGGATGTACACTGAGAATCATGCTAGCAATGAGTACATCGAAAGCGTCTCAGCATTCTTACGAGTAGCCGAACAGTATAGTTTGAACAAAGGGGAGACGTGGATCAGCTGTCCATGCTGTCATTGTGAAAATTTGAAGAGCTTCACAAACCTTGCACAGATCCAAGCACATTTGATCAGGACAGGATTCATGGAGGGGTATGCATGCTGGACCAGACATGGTGAAGATCAGATTGTAGAGGAAGGTCCAGCAAATATGGATGAAGGCAACGACGTGACTGGTACTGTCAATAGCACACACAAGAGGATGCATCGCAAGACGACACGTCGTTGCATGAAGACAATGAGTTAGATCAGATGATCCGAGACGTCGAAGAAAACTGTGAGAACGATCGGGAGTATAGGAAATTTGTCTGCTTATTGGAAGACTTGGAGAAACCAATGTACCCTGGCTGCAAGTTCACAAAGTTGTTGGGCGTTCTGAAACTTGAAACTGAAGGCTAGCAGCGGATGGACCGATAAGAGCTTCTCGTCGATGCTAACATTGTTAGGGGACATGCTTCCAAAGGGAAACCAGATGCCGAAGACTACATACAGAGCTAAGAAGGTACTTTGCCCTTTGGGAATGGAGGTAGAGAAAATACATGCTTTTAGGAATGACTGTATTCTGTACCGTAAAGAGTACGTGAATCTACGGGCATGTCCGGTGTGCAAAGCTTCTCGATATAAGCGTAAGATCGATGGTGATGACATCGAGGAAAGCATAGAGGTTACGAAGGGGACTCCTGTTAAGGTTGCCTGGTACTTGCCCATAATTTCCCGTTTGAAGCGCATATTTGCGAACCCAAAGGAGGCCAGACTGATGTGTTGGCACGCAGGCGAGCATACAGATGATGGGATGTTGAGACACCCAGCAGATTCTTTACAGTGGCGAAATATTGACAGGAGGTATGCTATGTTCGGCAATGAGGCCAGGAACGTAAGGTTTGGGCTGAGCACCGATGGAATGAACCCATTCGGCAACATGAGTAGCCGACACAGCACATGGCCCATAAATCTATGCATGTATAACCTTCCACCTTGGCTATGCATGAAGAGGAAGTACATGTAATGACCAAGGTGCTGTAATTGGTAAAAATAATAAAATCGTAGAGTTTGCTCGAAGAAAATGGAATTTTTGCATCCCATATCATCATGTAGGCCGTTTAAAAAACCTGCTCAAAACTTGAACATCTTACATACATAATCGAAAATCCAATCTTGATGATATATAGAAGCTAAGGTCAACAAAGGTTTTCGTTAGTATTTCTTGATCCAAACGCTGCAAAATAAATATATTTGTTTGTTTGAATTTTAATCATCTACCTGCATTCTCTCGCAATTAGTCAATTTTAGGGTTCAAATGTCGTATAACCGGAGTTAATCTCCAACTAACATGAAATTCTGAAATTTTTTGGTTTTGAATCAATTTGCAAAGTTAAATTTGATCCAGTAAAATTGGAAATCAATTTTCCTCGTAATCTTAACCGGCTGACCGAAATTGGCCCACTCCTCCTCCGCCTGGGCCGAAGCCCAATTTCCTCCTTCCTCGCCGCACCAAAGGCATCTTCTATTTTCCCGCCTTCCCTAGTTTTCTAGCGCCCTTCCTTCTTTCCCGCCTCCTCTTTCCGCTGCCGCGCCTGGCCCACTTGCCAGCTCTTCCCTGCCACGCGCCTCCCTTCCCCTGACATCCCACTACTGGCACCCGAGCTCTTCTCTGACCACCGGTGATCTCCTCGGCATTTTCCTCCCAAGACCTTTTTCCTCTCGGTTGCTTCGCCAACGGTGCTCTTGCGTCCCACCTCACCTCCTCGCTCACTCTGCGATACTCACCGTGCCCTCTTTTCGCCGGAAAACGTAGACATCGGGAGCTCCGGCGACGCGCCGCCCTTGGCATCAACTTCGTTCTCGTGTTCTGCGAGACTTCCTCCCCTTTCTAACGCGCGCACGGGCTTGCTCGTCTCACAAGGAGCTCATTTCCGTGCTTGACTTGCGCAGGGTCACCACGGAATCAACCAACTGTGGTCGTCTTCTCCAAGTCCGGCGGACCTTCGTCGATCTTCTCCTCGTCTCTCGCAGCCGGTGAGGTCTTTCCCCTCCTCGCCATGCCAAAAAAAAATGCACCACCGTCCCACGGACTCACCACTGCGATTAATTTGGTTTTGCTACAGCCGAGCTCCTTAATTCGAGCGTCTTCTCCGGCACAGTCAAATCTCCGCCACCGCCAAATTCATCCTGTCCGGTAAACCCTACCCCCTACCGCATGCTTTATTGGGTTCCCCGAGGCTCCTTATCCCTTATTGATCTTCCCTTCGTCCCCGGTTTGTGGCCGGGCGCCACCATCGCTGACATCGTACACCGTCGCCCGCCATCGCCGACGACCTCCTCTGCTCCGTCCCCGTCCGCTTCACCTGAGCACCAAAACGAGACCTCCGAGAGCCGCTCGAGCTTTTGATGCATTTATCTCCCCGCCTTCCCTCTGTATCTCGTGCTTGCATTCCCGCCGCCGCTGTAGACGCCGGAGCCGTAGGTATGAGGGGAGGGAAGCAAAAGGGGGAGCAGTGACCGTGCATGCGGGGCCCGCTTGTAATAGATAGAAGAGATATAAGAATAGAGGAAGAAAATAAAGAAAAAAGGGCCGGACCCGTAGGTCCCATCTGTCGGCCCCTGGGGCTAGGTATTCCAGGAGTAACAAAAGTTCTAAAATATTTCGAAATTCTGGAATTAACAGAAAATGCTAAAAATTGCTTAAACTTTGAAAATTCATAACTAATTCATATGAATTCCAAATTGAGTGATTTTTGTGTCCAAATTTTTGTTTTAATGAGTAGAATACGAATCCATGATTTATTTCCATCTTACAGTGCTATAGCATACAGGAAACGACTAAAATGCCCTTAGGGCTATAAAAACTATATAAATTGTAGGCAAATTTTGCTAATTCCAAATTAAATATGGTTTTCACCCAAAATCCTATTTTGTTATGCACTACTCTCTGGAGCGTTAACATGTCTCATGACCATGTTACTTACCATCACAAAAATCTGAAACCCTAATTTCGTCGCTAAAACCCTAATCGGAAGAATCCCTATTTTAGCTTATGACAAATCTGATGAACTACTATACTTAACACCCTTAGAAGCATGCTATGCACCTCATACCATCCTTCCATCGGTGCAACTCATATTACTGGAATTAAAATGATTTCCTTATTGCTTTGCTTAATAAACCCTAAAACCATATGAAATATTACAAAATTCATAACTTGAGCTCTAGGCCTCTGAATTAGATGAAACCAACTTCGTTAGAATCATGTAGACATATTCTATCTTCTAGGATGCATATCATTCATATTTTTCTCCACTGCAGTTGCTGGTTTTAATTGAAATCTCTTTTATTGCTCCATTTCGATGTTCCGGGATTCAAATTCGGTTAAGGCGCGCCTTCAGCAGGCCGCTAGTCGGACGCCGAGCAACTCGGAGCCACCGCTTTCTCCACCCAAACTTTCCGTGAACTTCGCTCCGGGATTTTTGGAATCTGGAATTTCCGGATTCAGTGGAATGTCTATGTATCAAGCTTCGACACTTGGGAACCTATGCGCCGTAACTTGCGTTCTGGTTCTGGCGTGAATTTCGGAGGCATTCCCTCAGAGGGACACTAGCTGGACTCGAGCCACTCGGGAAATCAGGTGCTACTCAGGAATTCAGTTATGATTCGTGGTATGTCCCATGCTGGGCTATCAGACGGTCTCTGTCCCTCAGGATGGATCGGATACCACCAGGATTTACCCGCTATTAACTCATCTGCCATAATATTCCGGCCTTACGGGTGAATATTACTTGGCTTGTTATTGTCTTTTCCACAAGAGTTCTATGAGTCCCTCACGATCTCCCTGCAAGCGATAAGACGGTGCGCTCACGCGGATATCACCCGGGAAATTTGCTCAAGGGAGAAGGCTGACCGCAGCCAGATCGTGAAGGACTCGAGGGCTATTGATGGTGGTATGGCACCCGGGTATCATCAAGAAGGACGAATGCGGCCCTCTGGACACAGGGCGGGCCGGGCCGACTACTCGGAGTCTGACTTCTACACAGGGGCGCCTCACCAACTTGGAGTACAAGACACGGACTAATACTTGCCCGGCATACCCGGATGGCAGTTGTAACTGATTAAGAGATCAATCTGTAAGCCGATCCGGACTCTTGTAACCCTACCTCGGTCGCCTATATAAGGCCAGGTAGGGACATCCCGATCGGTATACTTTGACAGGCCATAGCCATAGCCTCACGTAGCATAAACACATACCTTCATGCGGGATACAGTCAATACGATCCATCCAACACAGGACATAGGGTATTACCTCTTTTTGAGGGCCTGAACCTATCTAAACATTGTCTCCCCTGTGCAACCATCTAGATCTTCTATGCTCACACCTCCCCGTATGTATTATTGCCGGATTAGAACACCGACAGTTGGCGCGCCAGGTAGGGGGTGCGCATAGATTCATCTGTCAGATCCAGATGGATTTCTTCGTCAACAACGACAATTTTGTTCTGGGCAGCATCATGCGATTCATTTCCCCGGATGTTGTCCTTGATCCAAGACAGCTCTTCCGATTCGGAAAGCTAGACTTCATCACCGACAAGATCGGCAAGCTTCACCTCTGCGACTCGGCTTCCCGCCGATCAACGGAGGCTTCATCAACACCTTCGCTCGGACTCACGTCTGAGTCCACACCTTCGGCTCCTCTCCCCAGGGACGAGGTTACGCCAAAGTCAGATCTGCTACTCGAACATGGGTTCCCACTCGTCGAGCAGGGATCCCGACTGGTTGGGGCAATCGAGTCTCTCCTACACATCCTCGAGTATGACTCGGATGACTTTGAAAGCTCAGGAAGCCACCATCTCTCTCGGGAGGTCTTCATGGCTAACCCGGATGCTCTGGTTAACAACGACGACTAGTTCATCCCCATCAGAGAACAGACACCCGACCAATTAGAGGCCACTCGGCTCTGCCTTCTTGCCAAGGAAGAGGAGCTGGCCGAGCAGCTAACCGCGCTGGCCCGCCAGCGTGAAGAAAGAGAACGTAATGAGGACATGCAAAATCGCGGACACCAGGTCCATAACGCACTCCGCATGCGTGAAAGGGATGGCGTCCCGATATTTCCGCTCCCCAGCCACAACGTCGTTGCCGCCACGGTGGCAGCACGTGCCATCAATATCCCTGAAGGCACCCCGGGTCACGAGGAGCTCCGACGGCTCTGGATCCTGATGGAGGAGGCAGCCCTCCAACAAGTTGCGATCTCCGAGGACCGTGCAGTGTCCTCTGCAAGCGCCAGGAGTCGGTGCTCCCCCTCCAAGGGACCCACCAGCCGCGGAGGGTCACTGTGCCAACCCCGACTGTCACCAGCCAGCCGGAGCAGTTCGCAACTGACTCGGGCCGAATCATGATGCACGGGATACCATTGCCGCAAGAAACCGAGCTCGTCAGGGTGCGGACAAAAATGCTCACCAGACCGGGTCGGTCCATAGCCGACTCGGATCAGACTGCGACGCGCAAAACCCGCACGATGCTAGACGAAATGCTCGTCGGGATCCAGAAAGGGACAACCGCAGCGACCGCCACGGCGATAGCAGTTACCGTAGCACTACTAGCCGTGGCTGATCTCCAACCCCCTCTGCCATGGGATACGCGGGCCCGAAGGCGTTCGGTCCCCGCATCCACAGCGCCATTTCCCGTCGCGATTTCAGGTCACCGGCATCGACAAGTACACGGGCGAAACTCGGCCGGATATCTGGCTGGCCGATTACCACACAGCGTGTAGGACTAATGGTGGCAACGACTATGTTGCAATTCATTACCTGCCCCTGTTCTTAGCCGACTCAGCTCGAGCCTGGCTTACCAGCCTGCCTCCGGGTTGCATCCAATCATGGTCCGACCTTGAGACCCTCTTCATAAAAAATTTCCAGGGCACTTACAATAGGCCCGGAAATGCATGGCATCTCCACAGTTGCACTCAGGAGGCAGGAGAGACTCTCAGAGAGTACATTCAGTGTTTCTCCAAGAAGAAGAATTCCCTGCCAGAGGTTTGAGAGGGCGATGTCATTACTACCTTCTCCAAAGGTGTTCGGAGCACCGACCTTATTCACAAGATCGCGCGTAAAAACCCCCTAAACTACGTGCGAACTCTTCAACATCGCCAACAACTTTGTGACTGGTGAAGAAGCTGTTCGCAGCGCGACCAAAGACAACAACGGCAAGGACAAGACGCCCGAGTCCCCCGAATGCCCCGAAGCGAGGGATCGTCACAGGTCGCCCAGGAAGAAACACCGGAAGCGCAAGGGCGGCAACCTTGTTGCCGCTGCCGACCGTGCTCCACAGCGCTGACCTCCGCGCAGCAACGCCACCTTTGAGGAAATGATGAGTCAGCCGTGCCACTTCCATGGGCCGAGGTCCAACCACGTCACGCGCGACTGCAATCTCCTGAACAAGCATTTCGTCCACAACCAGAACAAGAAAGAACCCCCTCCGGACGAAGATGATGAGTTTCCAAAGGAAACCGCTTGTCTAATGATCTTCGGTGGCCCTAACGGCTACGAGTCTAAACGCCGCCAGAAGGTCACGGACCGAGAGGTTAACGCAGTCGAGCCAGCTGTGCCTCAGTACCTCCGATGGTCCGAGTCCATAATTTCTTTTGGCCACTTGGACCACCCCGACTACATACCTCACCCGGGTAGGTTCCCCTTGGTGGTGGACCCGATTGTTTGCAGCGTCCGCCTCACCAAGGTCCTCATGGATGGAGGGAGTGGTCTGAACATCCTTTATGTCAAGACCCTTGACGACATGAAGACCTCACGCTCGGACATCAAGCCCACCGGGGCACCCTTCCACGGGGTTGTACCTAGCAAGATGGCAAGTCCACTCGCGCAAATCAGCTTGCCCGTCACTTTCGGTACTCCCGACAACTTCCGGACCGAGACCCTCACCTTCGAGGTCCTCGACTTCTCAAGTTCATATCACGCCATCTTGGGACGTCCCTGCTATGCCAAGTTCATGGCTATCCCGAGCTATGTCTACCTGAAGCTCAAAATGCCGGGCCCCCACGGGATAATAACGGTGCAAAGCAGTTTCTAGCACGCTTACGTGTGCGACCTAGAAAACTGCAACCTTGCCGTGGCACAAATCGCTATAGCCGAGCTTGATAGCCTCAAGTCAGCCGTGGTCAAGGAAACACCCCCGACTAAAAAGCTTCAGTAGCAACATCCTTTCAGTCGGCGCGAGACGCCAAGTCGATCCAGCTCGACCCAGAAGACTCCTCCAAGACGACGCAGATTGGGACTGCGCTCAGCAACAAATAGGAAAACGCGCTCGTCAGCTTCCTCTGTGACAACCTGGACATCTTTGCATGGACATCTTCGGACATGCCGGGTGTCCCGAGGGAGGCTGCCGAGCACTCTTTGAAAGTTCGGCCAGATGCCAAGCCGGTCAAATAGCGTCTACGTCGTTTTGCTGAGGATAGTCGTGTAGCAATAGGAGAAGAGATAGCCAAGCTCTTATCAGCTGGTTTTATAAAAGAAGTGTATCATTCCGACTGGTTAGCAAACCTAGTCCTTGTTCGCAAAAAAATGAAAAATGGAGGATGTGCATTGATTACACTAGCCTTGACAAGACATGTCCCAAAGATCCTTTCACATTGCCTCGCATCGACCAAGTGATTGACTCCACGGCTGGCTGTGAAATTTTATGCTTCCTCGATACCTATTTGAGCTACCATCAGATCAAGATGAAAGAGGAGGACCAAATCAAGACTTCGTTCATCACGCTGTTCAGTGTCTTCTGCTACGTCTCCATGCTGTTCAGTTTGAAAAATACCGGCGCTACGTACCAACGGTGCATACAGTGCTGCCTCCAGGGGCAGATTGGCAGGAACATGCAGGCCTACGTCGACAACGTGGTAGTCATGTCGGAAAAGAAAGAGGATCTCCTGACCGACCTGGCAGAAACCTTCACAAGCCTCAGGCGATTCAGCATGAAACTCAACCCGGAGAAATGTGTTTTTGGGGTCCCTTGGGGAAAGCTACTCGGCTTCATCGTTTCCGAGCGGAGAATCGAGGCTAACCCGGAGAAGATCGACGCCAAAAAGCCTCAAGGACGTCCAGAGACTCACCGGTTGCATCTCTCGACTCGGTGAAAGGGCCCTGCCCCTCTACAAGCTCATGAAGAAGTCGGATAACTTCACCTGGACCCCTGAGGCTCAAGACGCCCTCGATGGTTTGAAAAAACTGCTAACCACCTCCCCGGTGCTGGCCCCGCCAATGCCTAGCGAGCCGCTGATCCTCTACATCGTGGCAACCACTCAGGTGGTTAGTACGGTCCTGGTTGTTGAACGACCCGAGCCGGGCCACGTCCTGAAGGTTTAGCGACCAGTTTACTTCATCGGTGAGGTGCTTTCCGAGTCCAAGGCGCGTTATCCGCAGATACAAAAGATTACCTATGTAGTGTTCATCACGTCTCGGAAGCTGGTTCACTACTTTCAAGGGCATCTGATCTCGGTGGCTAGTTCTTTCCCGATCGCCGATGTCATCAACAATCAGGACGCCACAGGATGGATCACCAAGTGGGCAATGGAATTGCTGGCATTCGACATAATTTATACCCCCCGCACGGCCATCAAGTCCCAGGCCATTGCTGACTTTGTGGCCGAGTGGACCGAAGTCCAGTCCCCGCCCTCTGGCATCGACCTCGAACACTAGACTCTCTACTTGATGGTTCGCTGATGCTTCAGGGCGCGGGGGCTGGCATCGTGCTCATTTCTCCGAAAGGGGAACGCTTCAAGTACGTGCTCCAAATCCACTTCCCGGCGTCCAACAACGTCGCCAAGTACGAAGCTTTACTGCACGGTTTGCGCATTGCCACGTCACTCGGGATTCACCGATTCCTCACTCGGGGAGATTCTGAACTGGTGGTTCGGCAGGTCATGAAGGAGTGGTCATGCAGAGACCCCACCATGGAAGCCTACTGCCAAGAGGTGCGCAAGCTTGAAGCCAAATTTGACGGACTCGAGATAACGCACGTTCTCCACCGAGATAACGAAGCAGCCGATGCACTTGCCAAGCTGGGGTCTAGCCGGGACGTCGTTCCGACTGGAGTTTTTCTCCAGGAATTACATATACCTTCAATCAAAGCAGAGTCCACATCCGAGATCGATGAGCCTCAAATCAACAAGATAGATGATATTCAACCAACCGAGCAAGAAGTCATGGTTATCACCCCCGACTGGACGATGCCTTTTCTCGACTACATCCTATGGGACGTACTCCCACAGGATCAGGCCGAGGTGCGATGTCTTGCCCGATGTGCCAAGGCCTATGTTGTCATGTAGGCGAACTTTACAAGAAGAGCACCTCTGGAATTCTCCAGCGATGTATCTCTCCAGAACAAGGGAAGCAGCTGTTGCACGACATTCACTCGGGCGTCTGTGGTCACCACACAGCGCCAAAGTCGCTAGTCAGGAAAGCCTTTCGACAGGTTTCTACTGGCCGACTGCCGTCTTCGACGCCGAGCATATCGTACGCACCTGTGCAGGATGCCAATACTTCGCCCGGCAGACACATGTGCCGGCTCAAGTTCTGCAAACCATTCCAATTACATGGCCCTTCATCGTCTGGGGCCTGGACATGGTCGGCCCCCTCAAGAAGGCTCCCGAGGGCTATACACACCTCTTCATCGCCGTCGACAAGTTTACCAAGTGGATTGAAGCCAAGCCAGTTGCCACCATCACTGCTAATCGGGCCGTCGAGTTCTTCCTGGACATTGTTTATCATTTTGGCGTCCCCAACAGCATCATTACAGACAGCGACACTCAGTTCACCGGCGGCGCCTTCCTCCGATTCTGCGACGACTACAACATCAGCCTCAACTTCGCTGCAGTGGCACACCCATGCACGAACAGGCAAGTCGAGCGTTCCAATGGTCTTATCATGCAAGGCAACAAACCTCGAATCTTCCAGCGCCTACAGAAGTGCTCGACGTGCAAGGCAGCCTCTTTCTCGAGGTGCTCGACGTGCGCCTTTTCCGCGCCGAGTGCCTCCTCCAGCTTGGTAGCCTTTTCCTCGGCCAAGGACAGTTGGCCGAGGCGGGCATTCGCCGCCTCCAGCTCCACTCGCAACTTGGCGGCCTCGTCTTCAGCAGCAACAGACGACAAGGGAGAGTCAGCTCCACAGAAAAACGGCAACGAACAAGGGCACAGGAGAATAGTTACCTTGGGCTCGGGCGGCATCCTGGGAGACGCCCCTCTTCAGCATCTCCACCTCTGCCTCCCGCACGCGCATTTGCTCCCGTGCCGTGTTAAGGCTGCCAGTCAAATTGTCCAACTCGGCCTTTCTCTGGCCGAGTTGCTCAAAGGCCGGCAGCCGGGCTTGGAGGAACTCGGTCTTCTCCATAGATCGACGGACCAAGCTCTGCAAAAAAAAATCACAACAGGGTTAGCTACTCAGGAATACTCTTCAGGACCCTCCACTTGGTTCCCTGAACCAAGCGGAGGCTCGGGGGCTACACCCTCTAGGTGCAATGTTCGTGCCCCCAGAGTGAAATTTACAAAAAGAAAAGGCAACTAGTTGCTCGAGCAAAGTCATTGAATACCCTCTACTCGATTCCCTGAACCAAGAAAAGGCTCGGGGGCTACACCCTCTGGGTGCACTGATCGTGCCCCAGAGTGAAAAACCTAGTACCTACCAAGGAGCCCCCGCCCGACTGATCCAGTTGGCCAAAGGCTCGGGGGCTACAGGTCTACAGGTGCACTACCCGTGCGCTCACAACACAAGAAAGACAAGCACAAGACAAAGGAATTTGATACATACATCTGCTAGCGGGTGGACTCTGCCGTTGACCAAGTTGGCACTTTCACGGATGCCTTTTAGCAGGCCCGGGAGCTTTTCACCAAGCTCGGTGGTGGCCTTGAAGAGCTCATCCCAATCTTCTGCTTCTCGAATGTCATCAACCTCCCGGAGGACGACGCCTGGACTCGCCGGGTCCCTCTCCTGGATTCGGAGTGGAGGGACGGCCAGCTCGCGTCCCGATAGAGGTGGCGGCACGCGGTCCACCTCTATCTCCTCTTGGTTTGGCCCTGCCGCCTCCGTCACGGCAGGGGCCGGCGCCCCGGCGCCGGCTTCAGCTGGCTCCGATGCAGGCGGTGGAGGCAGAGGAGTCGGGGGCGCACCCGCCAGGGTGCTAGCTTCGACTGACTCCGATGCAGGTGGCGGAGGTGGAGGAGTCGGGGGCGCACCCACCAGCAGCGGCGCCGGAACCGCGTCCGTCGATGGCGGAACCTCCGCGGCCCTCGTAGGAGACAGGGGTCGGGCCACCAGCGTCGACCCACTCCTCCTTGGTCGGACCCCCGGGTGCTCTTGGGGTCCACCGCCTTGCTCGCCCTGCAAGGACGTTCACTGTTACTCCCTGCAGACAACAAAGCAAAAGAAGGGGACGGACGGTGCATGGAAAAACAACTTACTTGACGGACCAGGGCATCGCCCTCCGTTTCTGGATCTTCGGCGCACCGGCTGGCGGGGTCGGCCGTGCCGCGGAGCCACTCTGCCCTCCAAAGGCAGAGTCGGATGTTCTCTTCGCCCCCCGACTGGGGGGGAGTCATCACCGGCCGCCTAAGGATTCTCCTCGGTAGCGGCGGTCGGCGCCGTCGGGCTGGGACAGGCGGAGGAGTCGCCATGTCCCCCCGAGTCTACATCGGCGGCTGTTCTCTTCCTCCTCTTCAGGATGAGGGGAGCGTCATCTTCTTCTTCCTCCTCCTCCTCGGGGGCTGGTGCACTCGGAGGAGGGGCGCTGGGCTCCTCCGTCGCTGAAGCTTTTCCCTTCGACGCCCCGGCTCCGGAGGAGGATGAGCCGGCTACTCCTTGTGGTGGCGGCCCGCCACTGGGAATGTTGGCGTACTGCGGCAAATTCCAAACTTCCTTCTCCGGAAGGGGAGCAGTGGAACTGAAGCTAAAGAGAATCTACGAAGTTAGAATACATGGAAACAACCCGAGTCAGACTCGACAGCATTACAACCTGCAGATAAGAAGAGTCGGGGGATTGACTGCTTACTTGACTTGGGGGATTTGATCTGCTAAAGGGCGGAGGCTGCCCGGAGAGGTCAAGATTTGTCCCCTGGGCCATGAGCTTCCCGACTTGGCATTGGACTTCATCCTCCGAGAGCTCCTCGGACGACTCCCGGTTGTGTCCTGCTCGCCGGTGTACTTGTACATCGGGTGAGCCCTTAGCTTCGCAGGCTGCACTCACCACCGGACGAAGGTGGAGACGACGATGACCCCATCACCCCGGCTCTGATCGCCTCGGTGAGCTGCGACATGATGATCATGTTTCCATCCAGCTCCCGGTCCAGCCGTGGCTCGGACCAGCTCGGTTTGACCTCCGGAGGCTGACCCACGAACGCCGAGAGCGACGGCGTGGGATTGGCACAGTAGAACCAATCTGCGTGCCATCCCTTGTTGGAGGTCAGCGCCGGCAGGTCCAGGTAATGCTTCGCCGCCCCGGGCCTCAATTGGAACCCGGCGCCTCCCACCACAGCCGGGCTGCCCTTGCTCAGTTGCGGCTTCACGACAAAGAGTTGCTTCCACAATGCGAAACGCGGCTCGATGCCAAGAAAGCACTCGTATAGCATGATGAAGCACGCGACGTGGAGCAGGCCGTTGGGGTTGAGGTTGTGGAGCTCTAACCCGTAGTAGCAGAGCAGCCCCCGCAAGAAGGGGTGGATGGGTACGGAGAAGCCCCGCTAGAAGAAGGAGCTGTGGATGACCATCTCGCCCGTGTTCGGGGTGGGGAATTCCTCCCCCGGTGGCACGCCACTCGACCAGTTCCTTCGGCGGCAGCACTCTCGCCTTCACAAGAGCTTGCAGCTGGGACTCGGTCGCCGTCGACTTCATCTAGGGAGCCATTGGGTCGACGAAGAAGCTCTTCTCAATCAAAAACTTCCACACCAATGCGTCTTCCTCTGCTTCATTTGGATTTGCTTCCCACTCGGGGGTGTGCATCCAGTGCCAACGGAGCAGATCTAGGGTTTCGGAATGCGGCGCGTTCTCAATCGGCTGGGCGCAAAAAAGACGAAGGGGTTTTTGGGCGCAAAGGAAACAAAGCGTGCACTGAATGGACCCACCACTCTCCCGATTTTAAAAAGGGGAACGGTTCGGGCGGCGCAACCCTTCCGCTCCCATGCACGCGCGATTTTCCCACGACCACGACGCACCTCTTCAGATTTCACTACACGGAGCAACGGCCCACATCGCGACTCATCAGCGCCCACGATGCGGCAACGCCACAATCTGCGCCACTTAATAAAAAGGATCCAACGGTTGGCCTTCCGGGGTTAAATAGCCATTTGGAATACACCTCCATAAAGAGCGACTGTAACGTGCTTTCAACAAGCCGCTAGTCGGTTACCGGTTAACTCGGAACCGAACGTTACAGTTTTGAAGGGTTTCGAGGATTGGCCTCCAGCAGGAACGCAATCACTTGAATACACCCGAGTGAAGGGCAGTTAAGGCGCGCCTTCAGCAGGCCGCTAGTCGGATGCCGAGCAACTCAGAGCCACTGGTTTCTCCACCCAAACTTTCTGTGAACTTCGCTCCGGGATTTTCGAAATCCGAAATTTCCGGATTCAGTGAAATGTCTGGGTATCAAGCTTCGACACTCGGGAACCTATGCGCCGTAACTTGCGTTCTGGTTCTAGCGTGAATTTCGGAGGCATTCCCTCAGAGGGACACTAGCTGGACCCGAGCCACTCGGGAAATCAGGTGCTACTCGGGAATTCAGTCGGGATTCATGGTATGTCCCACGCTGGGCTATCAGGCGGTCTCTATCCCTCAGGATGGATCAGATACCACCAGGATTTACCCGCTATTAACTCATCTGCCATGATATTCCGGCCTTACGGGTGAATATTACTTGGCTTATTATTGTCTTTTCCACAGGAGTTCTATGAGTCCCTCGCAATCTCCCTGCAAGCAATAAGACGGTGTGCTCACGTGGATATCGCCCGGGAAATTTGCTCAAGGGAGAAGGCGGACCGCAGCCAGATTGTGAAGGACTCAGGGGCTATTGACGGTGGTATGGCACCCGGGTATCATCAAGAAGAACGAATCCGGCCCTCTAAACACGGGGTGGGCCGGGCCGACTACTCGGAGTCTGACTTCTACACGGGGGCGCCTCACCAACTTGGAGTACAAGACACGGACAAATACTTGCCCGGCATACCCGGGTGGCAGTTGTAACCGATTAAGAGATCAATCTGTAAGCCGATCTGGACTCTTGTAACCCTACCTCGGTCGCCTATATAAGGCCAGGTAGGGACCTCCCGATCGGTATACTTTGACAAGCCATAGCCATAGCCTCACGTAGCATAAACACATACCTTCATGCGGGATATAGTCAATACGATCCATCCAACACAGGACGTAGGGTATTACCTCTTTCTGAGGGCCTGAACCTGTCTAAACATTGTCTCCCGTGTGCACCCATCTAGATCTTCTGTGCTCACACCTCCCCATATTCATTATTGCCGGATTAGAATACCAACATTTAGTGATGGCGAATCACTAGTATGGTTAGGTTCAATGTTGGTTGAAGATCAGCGGAGATCTTTTAATTGGACTAACCAAATATGGAACCCTTAATGGTGAGTTGTGAGAGCCGGGGTACAGTCACCTACAGATGGATCGGCAGGTGGTTTAAACTAGCCAATACCGGTGTCGTAGGGCTTTACCCGTCACCCATGTCGGGAATGATCATGAGACAGGTGGGAAGTCACGGTCGGCCAAACCTAAACTTACACTTTCTTAGTTCATTTCCCGCGTTGCACAAGTCTTGTTTTGCCTTGCCCGACTACACTTTGGTCAAACCATTGTTTTTGGTTGGCCCTAATCCATGGATGAACCTTGTTTTGGTTCATTCATAATAAATTGTCTTGGTTGACATGATGTGATGATTGAGATATGAAATTCTCGGTTGAATTGTCATATGTTCAAATTTGCAGGTGAACTTGGTCATGTGAATACCTATTGATATTGTGTTATCAATGCTATCCATGTTGTTGTTTACCTTGCTATGATGAATTGCACAGTTAGTGGTTAATTCTTGGTTAATAGCTTTGCTGAAATTGATTTGGGATGAGTCTATAAATGTGACTTGCAAATACGAAAGTACTTATGGAATTCGATTCCGAACTTGTTGCAGGTGATCCTAGTATTGGTGAGTATTACGACGCCAAAAATGATGATACTGTGGTTTAGTTGGTGTCCTATCCTTCTCGGTCATTTTGTGTGGGTTTTGGTATCTTCATATCGGAATGGTCAGGCTGCCATTCCAGGGTTTACACTTTGTTCCGCTGCTGTTTTTGCTGTTTAAAACCCTGTAAACGACCTTCGAGTCGATGTTTATGTGTGAATTGACCTCCCTCGGGTAAGAGGTAAACTATGTATCTGAATAACTCCTCTTTTGTAGAGTTTGTACTGTGATATAAAGTTGTTAATTGTGACCGTTCCATATACCATGCGTGTATGTTTTGAAGTATATGGAATCGGTCGTAAAGGAGTGACGTCTTCTCTTAGTGTCCACTCCGTGAAATGTTCTTGGTTGAGTGACCCGCTAGCTGAGATGCAGTGCCGGTTAGGCAGGGTGTGGACAGTCGTACCGGGCTTTGGAGCAACCCACTAGTCTTTGGGCTATGTTAGGGTGTGGGTGCGACTGTCGGGCTCCTCCGACTCCATTTTGCTTAGTGAGCTTAAGAGCAGCGTTAAGCCTTTACCGGATCAGGGAATTGTATGTGGTTTTGGGAAGTCTAATCGCTTCCGGCCGGCTTGACCAACGGTGAAGGCATACAACATCGGTAAGCGTATGGTGTGTTGGTCAGGTGTCGGACCGCTCCGCCTCGGTGTGCACGGCGCAGGTACCGTGCCACCAGGTCAACTGGTTTCTCGGTCCTTGGCGATTATTCGTTCCCCTACTCATATATAATTCTGGGGTCTGTGACAGCTTGGTATCAGAGCCGAACTGACCGTAGGATGACCCTTGCAGGTGGTCATTAGTTGTAGGGCTTGGAGTCTCCAAGAAAAGTATTTTGTGAAAACTAAAACCTAATTGCGAAAATCATAAGTAGATTTCTCCTTTTCTTCTTTTCCCCATCCATCTTACAGCTGAATTTCCTTACCTATTGCACTTGTTTTATGGTTTGGGACTGATCTAAGTTGTTTTTCTTCTTCTGTTCAGGATGGCCGAGTCTTATGTGACCTTGGCGGGTACCTCCCATGGATTTCATGTGGGCGGTGCTCCCCCTCTCCTCGTGCGGATGCTCGCCTATCTCGGGTATCCGTATATGCCGGAATACACCTTCTACCGGCATAACCGTGATTATGGACTCACGGACTACACCGCTTCCGTCTTCATCCGACCTCCTCCTGGACACACTCCTACGCCTCGCCCACTCCAGTTTGAGGGGCGAGATGGTTGCTACGATGGGGCCGTCCAAGCTGCAGCATATAATGCCATCTGTGGTCTCCGTGAAGGGCATGGGATCCTCAACACCTCCCCATTCCGATTCTATGTTGGGCAGCGTCGTCTCTACACTGCCAATGAGTGGCAGGAGTACATCTTTGAGGAAGATCCAACTTTGGTGGAGACAGCACCGATGCTGATCCTCACTCACATGCAGTACCGCTCTGCCATGTACGAGCGAGATGCCTACCACCACATATTTTTAGCGGCACCGAGATCCACGATCAGGTTAAAGACTTGAAAGTCGTGCTTGGAAAGAGGATGTTTAAAAGGCGAGGTAGAGCGAAGAAAAAGAAGCCCATTGAGAAGATCATCTAGAAGAAGAGGTCAATATTCTGGGACCTCCCTTACTAGAAGCATCTAGAAGTCCGTCACAACATCGATGTGATGCACGTAGAGAAGAATGTGTGCGATAGCATAATGGATCTCTTATTGAACATGCCTGACAAAACAAAAGATAGTCTGAATGCACGGCTAGACATGGAAGATATTGGAATCCGACCAGAGTTATGCCCGCAGAAAACAGCAAATGGAAAGACGTTCCTTCCGCCGGCTTGTTATACCCTTTCCAAGCTAGAGAAGACCGAGTTATGTGATTGCTTGCATGGTATCAAGGTTCCATCCGGCTACTCCGCCAACATCAAGAGACTTGTTTCCATGGAAGATCTAAAATTAATTGGCATGAAGTCACATGATTGCCATGTGCTTATGACACAGATGCTCCCGGTTGCAATTAGGAATATTCTTCCACCAAACGTGCGGCGGACTCTCACGAAGCTGTGTGGTTTCTTTAACACACTTTGAGCCTCGATGAACTACATGGTCTGCAAGATGGGGTTGTTAAGACTCTGTGCGAGCTCGAGATGTTTTTTCCTCCGTCGTTCTTTGATGTCATAGTTCATCTCATAGTCCACCTAGTGCACGAAGTAAGGATGTGCGGCCCTGTGTTTCTTCGCAGCATGTACCCATTTGAATGTTACATGGGAATTCTGAAGCACTATGTTCGGAAATCGATCTCACCCTGAGGGCAGTATCATAGAAGGCTACGCAACAGAAGAGGTCATTGAGTTCTGTGTTAATTACATCTCCCATCTTCAACCAGTAGGCATGCCTCGATCTCGCCATGAGGGAAGGCTGCTCGGTGTAGGAACCATTGGAAGGAAAGTGATCGATCCTGTTCAGATTGAGTATGCTCAAGCCCATTTCACTGTTTTGCAGCACATGGCCATTGTTTTGCCATATATGAATGAACACAAGGATATTCTACGTCAACAAAATCCGACTCGTGCAGATGACTAGATCATAAAACGTCACAATGCAGAGTTCAATGAATGGTTCAAAGAGCGATTCCGTGTACTCCCATCAAGTGGTGCATTGTCATATTTAGCTAGAGGCCCAACGTGGTCGGTTATCACATGGAAAGGGTACCAAATCAATGGGTACACGTTTTACACAAAAGAACAAGACATGAAAAGCACGGTGCAGAATAGCGGTGTCTGTGTTGAAGCTCTCGAAACATATGACAACAAGCAACTGTACTACGGGTACATAGATGAGATTTGGAAGCTTGACGACGGCAAAAATTTGAAAATCGAGTTGTTCCATTGCCTATGGGTCAATAAGAAACAAGTCATACCTGATGACAAAGGCCATACCACCATGAGCCTTGAACGTATCGTGTACAAAAACGAGTCTTTCATCCTCAATCAACTAGTTCATCATGTCTTCTACATTACCGATCCGTCCAACAAGAAGCGGCACGTAGTAATGCCCCCAAAAAGGAGTATTGTCGGAGTTGAACATGTGGTGGATGAGGAAGATTACAACAACATCGATGAGTTCCCAGAGGCCGATGATGGAACAAGGGTCGAAGATGAATTGCAGCATGATCCTACCCTGTATAAACAAAGTGATCATCAAGAAGGAATTATTTTGTAACATAACTTCCGATATTAATGATATATATGGTACTATTTCCTATGATTTAGAATGATCGTATATGTTCTACGAGCTAAATGATTGTATAAGCGAGGAAAGGTAGAAGAATTATAGACATTTTTTGAGATTTTTTTTGCAAGAAATGCAAGAAATGCAAAAAAAGAAAGGGTATCTCAGTCAGGTTCTTGTGGTTAACCGGCTGCGATGACTTTGGTTAAGGGTTCGTTCCCTCCACTAGAACTTCACAAAGTTTTCGACTTTTGCCTTTCTCGCAGGACCCGCCGCCGCTCGAGCCGCCTCAACCGCCAAGCTTCTTCCGAGATGGCTTCCCCAACATGCCGGACCAAGTCTTCAAGCCGCCGAGCCGCCGTCGCCTCCGACCGCCGAGCCGCTGCCGCCTCCGACGCCAATGCCGCCGCGCGAGCCGCCGCCTCCGATCGCCGAGCCACCGCCGCCTCCGACGCCCGAGCCGCCGCCTCTGACCGACGAGTCGCCGCTGCCTCCAACGCCGAGCCACCGCCGCCTCCGACGCCTGAGCTGCCCCCTCCGACCGCAATGCCGCCGCCGCCTTCGATGCCCGAGCAGCAGCCGCCTCCGACCGCAATGCCGCTGCCGCTTCCGACGCCCGAGCCACCGCCGCGTCATCCCTGGTCCAGCAATTGAGGTAGGTTGCCCTAGCACCCGGCTGAACTAAAGCCATTGTTGATCAGTAGCGCCATTGCTTGGACTTGTCCTACCACCCGGCTGAATATGTCTTGGGCTTGATTTGGTTCTGTAAAAGAAGAATAGGACCATATGAAAGAGACTTGTTTCTGTGAATGGTTATAGTTTAGGCTTTGTTCTTAGTTTCAGTCACATTACTACCATGCATTAGTGTCCTAATTGTCTAGAGAATTTTCGATACTGAATGTGTGAATATCTAAGGCATTTTATTATATATATCCTCCAAAACCATGTTCTTAATGCTTGCTCTTTGATGCTCTATAATCCCAAGATCGCCGGACAGTGGCAACTCTCGGTCACCGTCGCCACCTAGGCCATCCAGGGACTCAACCAGCACCTCCGGGCCTAAGAAAAAGGCCCGTCGAGGAGAAGGGAAGAAACGGTTGAAGAGACCCGAATTGAAGTACACCGTCACACACTTGCACGACTCAGGGGCACCAGACGAGCCTGAGAACGCAAGGAGGAAGTTCAGCACAGTCTGCGGCATCGTAGCAAGAGAGCGGGTCCCAATCACTCTCGAAAGTTGGAAGAGAGTAGGGACAGAATAGCTCGCTGTGATTTCTGCCAAAATCTTGGGATATTTCATATTCCCCGAAGAATGGAAAGCTTGTATCGAACGAGCTGCTAAGATGACAGCCTGCAAGGCTTGGAAGAACTGGAAGATTGTGCTCGTCAACGAGTACATCTATGCCGAGGTGGAGCCTTTTGGGAAGTGGCCGATGATTACTCCCGAGGTTTGGACTGAATTTGTCAAGATGAAGACGGATGAATTCAAGAGTAAGAGCTTGCAAAACCGGGAGCTCTCTAAGAGGAACAACCACCCGCATCGTCTAGGGACCGCAGGCTACGCGGGAATGAAGAAGAGATGGGAAAGGGAGGATGGGCAGGCATCACAATCGGATGCCCCTCCTAGTTTTTCGAACATCGCGGATGAGAGGACCAAAGCCTGGGTTAGAGCCAGGGCATCTGCATTGACATCGGTTTTGGGCGACCCAGCATTTAAGAAACCAGCTAACGCACAACTATACAGACGTTTGGTGAGATATAATTCCCACCTTAATCGTACTAACAGCTTGTTAGTCATACCAATTGTAGTAACTATTAATTCTGGCTTTTGCAGCTGGAGATAGATGCATCATCCTAGGCTGGCACCTTCGTAGGAGATGTGCTCGAAGAGGGCTTGGGAAATCGCGAGCACCTAGGTTGCACGAGGGGTGTAAGTTCCCTCATTCCCCACAACTACGGACTCTCCCAGGCTCTGGAGACAAAGAGCAAACGCAAAAGGGTGAGGAAAGCCACTGAAGAACAACGCAAGCGCGAAGAGTTGAAGCAAGAGATACTTCGCGACTTAAGAGCGGAGTTGATTCTAACTCCGCGACAAGAACAGCAAGCTGCTGCTAGCCCTGGGGCTCGACGCAGTAGCTGCGCGTCCATCGACCTCCGTACTCGCCAGGAAGATGCAACTTCTACTTGGTCCTGTGATCAAATCCAGGTATACTTCATATACCTTTTCTCTTATTGAACATGCGATTGTTTGTGGCCTGTTGGCTAAAACGCTCTCTCATGTAGGCTCCCACGAGATGCACAATTCAAGTGCGGTTGGTGGGCATGGATGATCTCGTGGATGCCGCTTGGGGGCTAGTGTTCCCAGCAACAGGAGAGCAGATGATACATAACGTCCCCATAGACCCTTTGTATGCAAAGGTGAGCATCGATGGGGTAACGACACTTTCAGCAAGCTGAAGCTCCCGATTCCATCCAATGACGAGATCTTAACTCTAAATCAAGCCATGGGGACGTTCATCCAGTGGCCCAAGAAGTACATCTCCCTCGATGCGTCGCGGCCGGCTAAGAATGTTACAGCATGACCGTCACCTGAACCAGTGGAGCCTATGGTGATCTCACCGCTTGTGCTACCGGCGCTGTCACCGAGACAGCTTGAGCTGGCAACACAAGAATCGCCGAAGAGGTCTCTCAAGGTGGCATCACCACAGCATGGCCAGGGAAAGGAATTAATGAAGATAGCCAAAGATTGAGAAATGATCATCCAACAAATACAAGCCATATATGATGCTGGAGGGAGTCTCCCTGAGGCTCCGACAGTCCTGACATACAAGCCTAGGAAGCCGATGCTCAAGAATCATAAAAAGATGATGTCTGAACTTGGCTGGGCTTGCGTTGCGTTGCACAACCATTACTTGGCCAATTTTAAGAAACCCAAGGATCAGCGGGTCGGTAGCATTGTTGGCAGGTTCAGACGTGAACACTTCCTCCATGATAAGGGTCGACTTATAAATGTGACTTGGGAGGACTTGTTTCTTATGTACAACCTAAGCGCCTTGGACGCGAGTCTCTTGAGGTGCTTCACACTGTAAGTGCTTACAATCGTGCTCCATTTAATTTTCTATGATACGTACACATGTCACAAATACGGAACTCTTCCCTCTATGTATATGTAGGTTCGCTTATATCAAGGTGAGAGGAGCAAATAATCTGATAGGATCCATCGACCCGCACCTTGCTACTGAAAGTGTCGTCGAGGATTATCTCGTCGATATCATGGAGGCCAGCCAGCATAAGAAATTCATCCTCTATTACTTCAACAAAAGGTAAGTGCTATAAACTTGTTAATGTCTCGAACATGTTCATTTCGCACCTTCGGCGCATCATCAACTAACTTGGGATTAATGACCTTTTAGCACCCATTGGATCTTTATTGTTATCATACTCCCAATCAAGAAGGTGTATTATATGGATTCATACATCAACAAGATGACCGACTTCGAGAGGGTCAACAAAGTGATCGATAGGTAAACAAATTACCTCATGAAATTCCATGGTAATAGGTCATTGGTATAAATACGGCTTTTCTTCTACGATTCAGAGCGTACCAAATATTTTGTAATCGCGTGGGGGAAAAGGATGATGCGGGGGCCCCTCCTAAGTTAGACCACAACTTCGCCTTTCCGGTATGTATCCTGTCGCATACTTTTAGACTCCGTGGTATCACTTCTATAGAACTACATACCGAGGGAATGTATATCTTTGCAGTGCCACCAGCAACCCACTTTTAGCAATTTGTGTGGCTTGTATGTTGGCCATCACATGAACCTTCTCATGTCTCGAGCTTCCGCTCACAAATTCTCGGTTACTGAGGTATCCTAATTATCATTTCGATTTTGTTTTAATCATCTTCTATGTAGCATCAGTATGATCTTCATATCGACAAGTTCATACTATTGCACGGACGGAATTGTCGAAGACGGATCTAGCCAGGATTCGAGAAGACATGGCGCGATTCCTTCTTGAGAGCATCATTGATCCAAAAGGCGAGTTCTACTACGACCGATCCGATGACTAAAACAATTGTTTTCAATGAAATGATCAATGTTTAGTTGTCAGGACATGTTGGAAATTCGTCAGGACATGTGATGGCTATTGTGGTGTAAATATTAAACTTCTATATACTTTTATTTATGTTTAGCAGTCAATTGAGATATGATGTCAATATGAATCTCTGTTATGAATTCAAGTTGGATGTGAAATATGTTCTGGGGATTATGGGAATCTGGGTATATAAATTGTGTTTTCTGTTTCAGGGCAGGCAGAAACTCAGATTATGCCCGCCCTGTACCAACGAATATCCCAGCCGGTTGTTTCCCTGGAACCGGCTGCGATGAGCCTTCATCGTTGCCTGTTCAACCGGGGAAACCGTTTGAGATATCATATTATCTCAGCCGGTTCCCGTGTAAAAAACGACTACAAAAGTTTACTCTTCAGTCAGTTCGGCTAGAAAACGGACTGAGATATGATATTATCTATCGGTTATTCGTTGTGAACCGACTGGGATAGCATATTATCTCTGTCGGTTCCCGTGTGGAAACTGACTAACAAAGTTTACACTTTAGTCGGTTCGGCTGGAAAACCGACTGAGATATGATATTATCTCAGTCGGTGTTTATTTCGGAACGGACTGACATATGATATTATCTCTGTCGGTTTTAAAAATGAACCGGCGGAGAATGTGTTATCTCAGTCGGTTTTATAACCGGCTGAGAAAGTTCGTATTATCTCTGCCCTTTGTCTTCAGCCGGATGGGAAACCGGCTGAGAAAGCCATTTTGGGCCAGCTGTAACTGTGTTTTCTGTAGTAGTGCATGTTGCTTGCTTGAAAATTTCTAATAGTGAACCTACATACCCCATACCTCATTTTCCATCCTCATAGAATTTTTAATAGTAGTTAGTTTGATGTTTTTTATTTATTATTGAAAATAGAAATTGCATGTCATGTCATGTCAAGTAATTGCATGTTTTATTCCCCCATTGCATCATTGGGTACATGGTTATTTGAGAAATGTAGTCGTGCATCTCAACTCTCATGTTTCATGTGTTTTAGTTTGATTTCGGATTTGAACCAAGTGATCCCTTCGACGTTTCCCTGTGATTTCTACAACCTTTCTCATTGAAAATTGGTACAATTGATCCCCTATACTTGTGGGTCATCAGTGCCTCCCCACTGTGTAGCGCTACTCGTGAGGATCCAAGACAATCATATGTCTGCGGCGCTGGTACTCCACATCCTCCAGCTATCCAAGCTGCTGCGTCCATCGAAGTCGGCCCTAGGAGATAGAATCCTTGCTCGATGCTCGATCCCCTCTTGGCTTGCTTGAAGACCTCTTCCTTGCCGCCTTGGACACCTCTGGAACATCCCGCGAAGCCTTGTCATGAGAGCGCCCCTTGGACTTGTCCGCTAACTTGATCATCCTATCAGACGAGCAGGGAGAGCGGTCACGGCCCATCTCACCTGTTCAAGAAAAAACAAGGAGGAACATTAACATCAATGGCACATGTCTTGGAAAGATTTCTACCGACAAGCCCGCTAAAGAGGAAACACGAAAAGGAGAACGGGAGGTCCCACATCACCAGACGAACCCCTTTGCTCCCGCTAGAGCCCGTGCGACCCTACGAAGGACAGCTTTTGTGGCCTGTAAGAAAGCCTAAGAAGGCTATCTGCGTGCGCTGCAGCATGGGCCTAAGGAGGATGACCTTAGGGGCCTGTCAGGGAGTGAAGGTCGCAGCCTGCACGCACTGCTGCATAGGCTTGAGGGCAATGGCCCGTGTGTGCGGTTGTATCAACCCAAGGAGGATGTCCTTGAAGGCCCGTTAGGGGGCGAAGTTCGCGATGCATAGGCCTGATGGGGATGGCCTGTGCGTGTGATTGCATTAGACAAAGGAGGATGGCGTTGAAGGCCCGTTAGGGGATGAAGGCCGCGGGTTATGCGTGCTACTGAGCAGGCCTGAGGGGCAACGGACCGTTCGCGCGGTTGCATCAGCCCAAGGAGGATGGCCTCAGAGGCCCCCTGGTGGTGAAATTTGCGCCATGTGCACGTTGTTGCACGACCTATGGTGTAATGGGGCTCGCTGGTTATCACCTCAATTTTGCAACCTCTAGGCCTTCTTCACCGTGAAAATAGGGGAGACCAAAAGGGAGAGACAAGGCGGATGTGCTTCGGCACTGCACCAACATCCTAGGTCCCATCTCCGTCCACTCAGTGACATCACCTCCCCAGGCACCGTAGCTCACCGACACACACACATCGACAATGTGGCACCATTATCGAGCAGCGCTGGTCCCTGGAGCATCCTCACTACCAACACTGAAGCCGGTGCACATCAGGCATGGGACTGCAAGCGTGGGATGCATCCGCAACGCCACCATGCCGCACCACCCCTTATCCGCCAGCATGTGCCCACCACCAACACTGGAGCCGGCACACACAACATGCGTCCACAGCACCATCGAGCTGCGATGGTCCCCTGGAGCATGCTCGCCACAAACACCGACGCGACGCTAACAAGCGCGTCAGGAACGGGAGCGCACACGCACGGGATGTATCCGCAACGCCACCACATCAGGTCACCCCTTGATTCCACCAGTGCGCACCCACCACCAACACTGGCCGGTGTAACATCCCAAATCTTGTAATATATGTCTGTTTGCGCCCGAAGGAAATAAAACCCTTGCTTGTTATCATGTCATGCATGCATACAAGACACTGAACTATGGTCAATTCTAAAACCCTAAATTTGGACATGAAATTAACCGAAAAACAAACCTTGGAAACAGACTCGTCCAAAATCTTGACTTAATAATTTGTATCCGTCATATATGTCTTACCCAATCGGAACTATTAAAATGTTAATTTCAAAGTAATTGTTTTTACTTACAAAAAGGTCACAAAGGTTGTACAAGAACAACCGAAATCCTGTTAATTTATGTCAATCTTTAAACCCCATTTGATTTCCCTGTCTTTAAAGTCAATATAAAAAAAATACAAAAGAAAAAAATTGAAACTACACCCTACCCTACCACATGGGCTACTCGGCCCATTCTTTTCTCCAGCCGTGCTACTGGGCCGAGGCCCGCCTAGCTCCTCAACACGTTGCCCGCACCCGGTGTCCTATTCCTCTCCACCTTGCCGCCATGAAGGTCCCAGGAGTCAGGCCGCCTCCCTGTCCTTATCCTTTCCGCAGCACCACCGCCGCGCCTGCTCATCCTCCATGTAGCTGCTGAGGCGCCGCTCCATGCACCAGCGGCGTCGACGCCGCTTCAGCCACACGACACACGCATCGCAGCGCACCACCCCCCTTTTTTCTATCCATCCACGTAGCTGCCTCGTTCTCTCGATCGGGATGCACATCGAGCGCCGCACGGACGCCAGTACAGCGCGCTTCGCCAGCGCATCTCACCACCGAGCTGCTCCGGGAGCTGAAGCTCTCCCCCTTATCCCTTCACCTGCTGCTGCTTTTCTTCTCCCTCATCTTCTTTCCGCAGCTATTCCTCTCTCCTTGCTTGCCATTTTTCTCCTGACCTGAGCGCAAACCACCGAAATCTTAGCTCCCATCTTCCTACTCACCGCCTACCTCCGCCTCCGGCGAGCCTCCACGGAATTAGCGCCGTTGGGGTCTCCAAGCCCACAGAAGCATTACTTCTCTCAACACCGCCGCCGTTTTTCTGTAAGCCTAGTAGCTCCGCCGATCTACTCCAATAGTGCGCCACCGCAGCACCGCCTCCTCGCCGCTGCTCTTCCCGGGCTGAGCTCCCCTACCTCAGCACATCCCCACCGGCGTCTTTTTGTTGCTCGCCGCCAGCGCCTGAGCTCCGTCGGCGACCACCAGAGCCGGCGGGACTGCCGGTCTAACCGGCCAGTTAATCAGTTAAACCGAGCCATTGCCACCGTATTAAGGCCCCCTTCTAGAGGACTTATGGAGGAGCTTATGGCCCCAGGAAGCCATAAGCCCTCTAGAAGGGCTTATTGCAATGGAGCTGTGGGGATAAGCCCCTCTAAATTCATGTGTATTGCTAGAAACTGCCAAACCCCAGCTTCCCGAGCTTAACTTAAAACCCGTTACAAGTTTGCCCTTGGTTCTCGAATAATTTGCAACGAAAATGCCCTTATCCCCATCCGACCAGTTTTCTCCCCAACCCCCCCTCCACGCCGCTTCTGCCTCACGCTCCCTTCTCTCATCGCGCCCGCCGCCCGTCCCTTCCCCGCCGCCCCGCCACTGCTCCCGTTCCACCCGCCGCCCCGCCACCGCTCCCGTTCCACCCGCCGACCCGCCGCCGCTCCCTTCCCCGCCGCCCCTCCCTCCCCCGCCGCCCCTCCCTCCCCCGAGACAGGCGGCAGCGCGTCCGCCTCTGGTGCTTTCGGGCCCCTGCCGTCCGCCTCCCCTAGCCGCCGGTCCGGACGTCGCCACGCCGCCTCCCTCAACATCCGGCCGGTCCCGAGGTCGGCCGCCACCGCCGAACCACCCGCCGTGCCCTTCTCCTCCCCGTGCCCTTCTCGTCCGCCTCAAGAACTCGCCCCGCCGCCGGCCATCCGTCCACCTCCCATCGACATCTCCCCGGATCCGGCCACATCCTGTCGACCTCGCCCCGGATCCGGCCCGCCCGCCACACGAGCCACGGCCACCTCGCCCCGATCAACCCAAGGTTGCATTTTTTTTCCTTTTTTTATACTACAGCCGTGTATGCGTATGTGTAAGAATGGGAAAAAATTATTAATCCATGTATGCTAATCAAGTTATTAATCCATGTATGCGTATGTGTAACAATGTGCAGTGCGAAAATTACTTGGAAGCTCACTTCTAGGGTTGATTCAAGCATTGTTCTGATATGCAGGTTGATTCAAGCTGAATTGTGAAAAAGAGAACTGTTGAAATGTCATGTGTAGGAACTGATGTCATGTGTAGGAACCGATGGGGAAAACCTTACTAGGATTGCTTTATCACCCTTGAATCCTCCATTTTTTTATTGAACATGATATGAGGTCACGAATGTCTGCTTATTTTAGCGCGTTATATAATTAAATGTGTATGAATGAATAGAGAGATTCTGGCTAGAAATTGCATGACCAATAGAGATTCTAAAAACTTGGTCTATGTTGTGTTCATAGATGGATAAAGCAAAAACCGGGAAAGCAACGTGGGATCCCGTTGCTCATAGGGTCTTCCTTGATATTTGTGTGGAGGAAGTGCAAGCGAACAATCGGCCAACCCAATGTTTAAACAATGTTGGCTATGCCAATTTGATAAACAAATTCAATGAGCGCACCAAACGAAATTATGAGCGGAAATAACTAGTAAGACGGTCTGGTTGTGTGTGTTTTTTTGTGGTAGCTGGCTATTTTTCCTCCATGTGTTTACTTTTTCCGTAACTCATTTGGAATTTGTATGTGTAATAATTTGGTTCTATGAGAGCTTAACAATTATTATCCATAATTTTTCTATTTTTATATCTCATTTATGTGGTAAACTACGTCTAAACCAGATGAAAATAGTGTTGTTATCATTCAAATAACAAATAAATAAGGTACAAGGGTAGTACAGACTTTTCACATTGACCTCAGCTCATAAGCTCTAACTTCAGAAGCTGTTTAGAAGGGAAGAGAAGCTTATCAGGGCTTCTGCACACTGGAGCTTCTGGGGGCCATTAAGCTCATCAGGGCTTCTGCACAAGCCCCAGCCCTCTAGAAGGGGCCTAAACATGGTTAAAACCAATTAAATGCTGAGATCAGGACAACTTAATGACTTCTGGACAGAATTAATGCTTAGTTATTAATTAGCTTTCAGACATCATTAACACCCAAGTTTTTACTGACTACAATAGTGCTAAACTAATAAACTCCCGACTATTAACTATAAATTGACACAATTAACAGACAACCAATGCAATTAATGAATAGCTTAAGACCTCTCTAGTGCGGTCCCGCATGTAAGAAAAATTGAGAAATAAAGAAAAAGGAGAAGAAATGCTATAGTCTATGACCAGTGGACACCACTGTCGGTTTAACTAGGACCCACTTGTCATAGTCTAGAATTAGATACTGCTAGGTATTCTTTACGGAGGAAAAGACAAGGGGATTAAAATGATTTACACTTTGAAAATTGATAGAAAATTCAAATAAACTCCAAATTAGTTAATTCTTTTTGCAAAATCCATCCTTTTGAATATAAAGTTTACTGGTATACTTTGCATGCGTGTTACAATACTCAAAATTTTTGTAATTCATGAATCATTTTCAAATTCAAAAATTCAAAGTTCAATCTTTCAAAATTCATAACTAATTCAATTCAAATCCAAAAATTATGCACTTTATATCAAAATGATCAGTTTAAACGTGTAGTATTTAACAAAAATACTTCTACTATTTTTTACTATACATTAAAATTTTAGACTATTTAAATAATCCAATAAAAGCATGAAATACCAATTCAACTTTAAAAATCCTTAAATTCCAAATGACATAAAACCTGAGACAAAAATCTTTACATTTAAAGTGCCATCCCTTGCTATGCATTTCATGCTCATCCATTTCATCGCATCTTGAAATCTTATTGATGTTTGTTGTTTTTCTTCGGTGTTGGATTTCTCGAATTGGTAGAATCTATTGACGAGGGCTGTGATCCTTCTTATTCTGAACCTCAACAAGTACAGAAACCTATAGTGTTAGGCAAGTAGAGCTTGTTGATATTACCGTGCCGTATTTATTTTATTGTCACTTACTACTCTTGCCATGTGTTAAACTAGTTGATTATCAATGGACTAATATTCACTAATATATGTAGGATGTGATGTTATTTCCTCTCTTGTGACAAGCACTGGAAATTACACCTAATCAATCGTGAACAAGAGAGTAAGAGTGACGAGGGGACTAGTGACGGTGTCATCTAGGGGGTGCTATTGGTGGTTAGCCAATTTCATCAAATAATGGGTGGTTAGATCTTATCACTCATCGTGGTTACTACTTGACACCTGATTATCCCCTATCAGCCCGCATATGAATCGTGACCCCATCGGAAGAGAATTTGGATTGGATGTCATCCTCTTGAGGCTTTGCAACCCTCATTTGGAGAACCACCGGAACTCTTCTTGGTGATGCTAAATGATTGACATTTGTGTGAAACATTCTTTGGTCATGAATTCTCACTTAATTGGAATTGATAATGGGTGGTTAGCTCACTCTCAGAATTTAATATTGGTGCTAACAATGCTTGGACTTGTATGAACACTTCAATTGAAAATTGTTATCTTTACCTTGTGGTAATTGTTCTTGATTATGGTTTATCTTCTATGCCATGCTACATTTTATGTCACAAGCACTGCTAAGCCTTGCGAGTACAATTGTACTCATGGTTAGTTGTCTTGCATGCATTGGAACAAATGATCCTTCTCTTGATGAATATTATCAGGGTGACACTTGAAATAGTTACCCTGTTAGCGTATCAGTCTTTTTGGTCAACTTAATGTGTGTACTTTGAAGTTTGTAAGATATTAGCTTGTATCTTGACATACCTTATGTTTTTCTTCCGCTGTTGACTACTTTAATACTTGTGACCTTTGGGTCATTTGTTTGTAACATATGTATCTGCCCAAAGGTAAGGAATGTGTATTATTATCTTGTTAACGCTCTCTTGTAGAGTTGTATAATGATATTCCAAATTGTTTCCCACGTCCCTCCATTCACATTGCCTAAATGGTATGAAGTGTACAGATGGACAGTAGAGAGCTATTTTCTAAACCTTGTACGACACCAGTGATCGTCTTAGTTGAGTGACCCGCTAGTCACGGGTATCTGTGTCGGGCTTTTGAGGGACCCACTAATTCATGCTTTGGCTGGCTAGGTAGGGTGTGGACACATGTACCAGGCTCCTCTAAGGGGTTGCGATGATCATACCAAAATACAAATGTCAGAACTCTATGAGGGTGTTTGATATCTTGTATGCCATACTGAATGGTATTTGCTTCTGGCCGGCTTGACCAACAGTGATACATATGATTGCGTGTGCATATGCTATGTGCTGGTTAGGTGTCGGACCAACCAATGGTGAATGCATACGACGTTCTTGGTGAGCGTATGGTATATTGGGTGGCTGCTCGGTCTTTGACAAATAATCATACGTTAGGTCACACCTAATTCTGGGCCCCGACATTTGGCGCGGCATCAAACATGGGAGTACGTGCAGCACATGTCTGTAGCACCACCATGTCGTGCCGGTCCCAATTCCATCGACACGCACTCGCCACCGGTGCCACCTCGCGCCGTCATGGCCACGGAGCAATGATAGTGCTGATCACGTGCACGCCTAGTCGCGAAGCTCACCTGAGTTGCTTCAAACATCGGCACCGCAACATCGGGCACGACCGCGAGTGTGACGCCTCGCGTGCACGCGTCTGCTCAACCGTCATGGAACCTCGAGACGCATTCCACGCTCGCAACATCCACGAGGCTGGCACATGTGCTCACCGCCGTGCGTGGGTCTACCGCCGGAGCTCACCCGCGCCGGCCTCGGCTACGTGCTCGACACCAGCTCACGCCGCGGCTAAGTAGATGAAAAGCGATCAACAAATTAAGTTATAAGAGGATAATCGAGCGTTCGTCTGAAACTACTATATTATTTCTTTCATCATCAACTTATGACCACAACAGCTCTTCCTCAACCACCTATGAGGAAGTAGTCACTAATTTCTCTAAACTAAAGTTGGGAGTTTTAGAGTAACATTAAAGTTGTCTAATTCGACGCAGGTAATCACCAAGTTATTTATAACCACAGACACGGCTAGTCAAATAGTTCTAACCATGTAGGGGTGTACATCTTTACTTAAACATATCGATCGACTCTTAATGTCAAGCTATTAGCACACTTCACGAGGTGTGTCGGCAGAGGGTGATCGAACACGACCGTTACAATGCTTTCAACTTAGCTATGAGCCATCCTTATGGGCCAATTCGTACACACCAATCAGGCCATTAACTTCGACATTGTCGGCGGAATGGGGCCCAGGGTCCCCCAAACCGCCCGCGGAGGCCAACCAGATGCCACGGAGCGAGCCACGTGGCGGTCGGGTCGGGGTAGCTCCCGCCCCGGCCACCAAGTGGGTCCGGTGTTCAAGTCCGGGCCCTCGGGGTCCTTCCTCGTGCGCCGCACCCGTGGGCCACCATCTGAAAGGGCCTTGGGCTCCCGAAAGCCCAAGGCTCAAGAATCGAGGGAGCACCCGGGGTCCTTCCCCGAGTGCCCGGTGCTCCCAGGTGCGTGGGCCCCAGTGGAGTGCTCGGGGCATCCCCCCGAGCGCCCCTCTCGGAGCCTCACCCGTAGGGGTTCCGGGTGGTTTCCCTGCGAGCGCTCCCCGAGCGCTCGGGGTCACTCGGGGACGCCCTGGGACAGCTGGCGCCCTTCGCGTTTGAAGAGGCCGCTCGGGGACGTAGGGCTCGGGGTCGTCAGGGCCCCCTGTGGGGCCCGCTTCCGGCCTCGTCACCAAGTGGTTGGCTTCCCCCGCAAGCCTCTGCTCTGGAGGGGCATTTAATGTATGTCATTTCGACAAGGAATCCTAAGCCCTATGAGGGCATGATGCTGGTCAGGCCGGGCCCCACCCGCGCAGGCGATAGGTTCCTCCGCCTATCACCTTTCGCATGATGATGGGTCCGTCTGACAGCTTTGTTGACTGACCCGGCGCGCCGCACCGCGCGCCCCAGTCACTGTCACGCTTTTTGCCCCCTTGGGTCGCGCCACCGCGCGCCCCGGTGCGCGGGCTTGGTCGCTGACCCCTGGGGCCCAGCGATGGGTGTTCCACCCGTTTTGTCAGAAGGAGCCCGGTAAGTCTCCGTTTGCGGGGCCCCCCGGGAATAAAAGGTGTCAGATCCCCTGTTTGGAAGCATGGCGAGAATGCGCCCAGTGCGGAAGTCGGTGCCGTGCATTGATTAAAGGGCGTGGGTCGCCCTGTTGCCCCCACGTCACCAATAGGGCCCGCATGGCCGCTGTGGAAACCCCCCAAGTATATAAGGGGAGGCCCAAGGCCATGCAAAGGGTTAGATTTTTCTTGATCCAGAAGATTGGTCCAAGAGTTAGCTAAAGAGCAAAGACAACACCCATCCTCTCTCCTGGGCTTCTTCTCCGGCTGGTTCCTTGAGCAAGGCAGCTAGGGTTAGAGCACAGGGGAAAAAGAACTCCCATTGTAAGCAAAATACCCCTTGTAATCCCATACAGATCAATACAAAACCAAAGCAGGACGTAGGGTGTTACACCTCCGGGTGGCCTGAACCTGGGTAAACCCTGTGTCCTTAGCAGTAAATCCACACCCTTCTCGATCCGCCACCGGCTCATAAAAAAACTCTATTATGCCCCCGGCCGAATCCCAAAGGGGTCCAACCGGACCACCGCTAGAGGCGTCTCTACGCCGACAGCTGGCGCGCCAGGTAGGGGGCGTCTAGAGTTTTTTCGAGCCTACCTCCATGGCGGATGCGGATCCTCGCCTGCCTACCGGAGAGGATGCGGATCCTCGCCTGCCCACCGGAGAGGGAAAAGTGGACCTGTCCGGGTCACCTTCTGACTCGGATCCCCCCAGCGAGACCGGTGGCACACCGGATGTCGCTGCCTTTGAGTTGCGTCATCGGCAGCGGGCCTCTGGCGGTGCCGCCGAATCTTCTCGGCGGCCACCGCCTCGTCGCCGGCTCGACTTCAACGGTCCCGGGGAAGGGAGTGCGCTGCAAGCGGCGCATTTCCTCCTCCGGCATCCTCCCGTCCCGGTGCAAGCCGCGTCCCCCGTGGGCCCGTGGCTCCAGGACCTCGCCAACCTGGTCGACACCGCCCGCCGTCAAGCGGCGGCCAGGAGCACCCAAACCTCGTCGGGACGCGGCGCCACCCGTGCCGGCCCCCCCGCGGCTTCGCGGCCGGTACCCCCGCGTCCACAGCGCGGGTAGGCCGGCGGCCGGCGCGGTGGATCTCCTCCCTCGGTTGCTTCTCCCGTCCGGGGGAACGCCCAGGATCTTCGCCATCGCCTCGGCGGGCGAAGGGACGATGTGGATGCGCGCACCATCATCGAGCGCCAGCGCGAGCGCGACAGGGTGGACGAGGGCCAATCCTCCTCCGGCCCTGCTGCCAGCCGCGCGCGCCCCCGAGCGCACCACCGCGTCCAGCAAGGCGCGGAGGCCGGCACCCCCCTTTATGGGACGGGTTGCCAGGCCTTCACTCCCGAGCTTCGTCGCGTCACCTGGCCGAACAAGTTTCAGCCAGAGCTGCCGCAGAAGTATGATGGATCTTTCCATCTGGAAGAATTCCTCCAGATCTACCCCACTGCGGTAGAGGCCGCTGGAGGCGACGAGAAGGTCATGGCCAACTGGTTCCCGATGGCCTGAAGGGCTCGGCCCGGTCTTGGCTCATGAACCTTCCCTCAGGCTCCGTTTCTTCCTGGAAGGACCTATGCCACCAGTTCGTGGCGAACTTCCAGGGCACTTTCGAGCGCCCTGGCACAGAAAGCGATCTCCACGCTCTCCGGCAGCGAAAAGGGGAGACGTTGCGGCACTTCATCCAGCGTTTTAGCCAGGTGCGCAACACCATCCCCAAGATATCTCACCAAGCCGTCATCGTCGCCTTCCGACAGGGAGTCCGCGACGAGAAGATGCTTGAGAAGCTGGGCACTCGGGACGTCCAGTCCACCGCGGACTTGTTCGCTATCGCGGACAAGTGCGCTAAGGCGGCAGAAGCCCGTGCCTGGCACGACCCGCGCCCCGACCAGTCAGTGGTCGACGGCGCCGGCCCTTCTCGCCCCGCTGGGAAGCGGGACAAGAAGGGCAAAAAGCGTAAGTCCGAGCCCGTCGCGGCGGCGGAGGCCAAGCCTCGTAAGCCCCCGCGCGGCGGGTCGAACAGCGGCAAGAAGCCACCTCGGGCTCCCCAGCCGAGCTCGGGCCTGTGGTGCCCAATCCACGAGACCGACCGGCACGATCTCTCTGAGTGCCGGACGGTCAAGTACCTCGCCGAGAGGAACAAGAAGTAGCGGGAGGAGCGTCGCACCGAGGGCGGCGACAACTCCGGCGGGCAAGAGGAAGACCTCGGCTTCCAGGAGCCGCAGGCAGTGGCATGCATCAACGGGGGCGCCTTCACGCCCGCATCACGTCGTCAGTTCAAGCTTCTGGCGCGTGAAGTGTGCTCGGCAACCCCGAGCGCCGATGCGTCCCGAGCGCTCAAGTGGTCGGGCTCCCCGATCACCTTTGACAGCTCGGACCATCCCGAGAATATCTCGGGTGTGGGCCGTTTCCCGCTCGTCGTCTCCCCCACCATCTGCAATATAAAGGTAACCCGCATGCTGATCGACGGGGGCGCAGGGCTTAACCTCCTGTCCCCCGAGGTGTTTGGCAAGATGCAGGTACCCCGGGGTGATCTGAAGCCGACGCTGCCTTTTTACGGCGTCTCCCCCGGCCTCACCATGCCTTTGGGCCAGGTGTCCTTGATGGTCACCTTCGGTACCAAGGGCAACCATCGGACCGAGAATATCATTTTCGATATTTCCGAGTTCGAGCTCCCCTACAACGGCATCTTGGGGCGTCCGGCGCTCGCCAAGTTCATGGCGGCTTGCCACTATGCTTACTCGATGATCAAGATGCCGGGCCCCAATGGTACCATCACCGTACCGGCCGACCTTCAGGGCTCCGTCGCCTGCGCCGAGCAACTCTTCTCCAAAGTTGCCGCCGCTTTTGACGACATCCCCGAGCACCCCGAATCCTCGGGTCCGCCCCCGACCAAGGCGAGAGTCGCTGCTGACGACTCCGTCCCCGTGAAGGAGGTGGTCCTTGGACAGGATGCGTCCAAGACCGTCAAAATCGGCGGCCGCCTGGCCGCCAAATAGGAAGGCGCGCTCGTCGCTTTCCTCCGGGCAAACGCTGACGTGTTTGCACGGCAACCGTCTGACATGCCCGGGGTCCCTAGGGAAGTGACTGAGCATCGCCTCACCGTGCGCCCCGACGCTCGGCCGATCCGGCAGAAGGTGCGCCATCAAGCACCAGAACGGCGATCAAGTTCATCCGAGGCATCATGAGCCGGTTCGGGGTGCCTAACCGCATCATCACCGACAACGGCACTCAGTTCACGAGTGATGCCTTCCTCGAGTACTGCCAAGCCCTCGGAACGGAAATTTGCTTCGCCTCTGTCACGCATCCCCGAGCCAATAGACAAGTCGAGCGCGCTAACGCTCAGGTCCTTCGGGGGCTCAAGACAAGATCCTTCGACAGGCTCAAGAAGTGCGGCGCCGGCTGGATAGAAGAGCTCCCCGCCGTCCTTTGGTCCATCCGGACGTCCCCCCAGTCGGGCGACTGGCGAAACCCCCTTCTTCCTCGTTTACGGGGCAGAAGCAGTCCTTCCTTCCGAGCTCACCTTTCGCTCCCCTCGGGTGGCGGCGTACTCGGAGGAAGATCAAGATCAGCGCAGGGTCGAAGACGTCAACTTTCTTGAAGAACATAGATGCCGAGCTGCCCTCCGCGCTGCCAGATACCAGCAAAGCCTTCGCCGCTACCACGAGCGCCACGTCAAGCCAAGGTCTCTTGAAGTCGGAGACCTGGTGCTTCGCCGCGTCCAGACGCGGGAAGGCAAGAACAAGCTCTCCCCCATGTGGGCAGGTCCATACCGAGTGACCAGAGTCACCCGGCCAGGCTCGGTGAGGCTCGCTGCTGAAGACAGGATGCCGCTACCGAACGCATGGAACATCGAGCTCTTGCGCAAGTTTTTCCCGTGAATGGCCCGGGTAAGTTTTTGCTTTTTAGGGTCGGCTCCCCGAGTGCCAAAAGTGAGTCACGGGAAGTTCCGGGTCTGTCACCCTAAGCCCTGGCTGCTCGGCCTGGTTCCTTAACCCCGAGCACCAGTCCGGCCCAAGGTCACCCGAGTATCCCACGCGCTCGCGCCAGCGCTCGGGGGCTCCCTTGTACCCCAAGCTATTAAATTAGCATTATTATCAATATAAAAATGCAATTTTCCTTTGTATGGATTCCTTGTGCAATGTCGATTTCTATATTCAATATCAATATCCTCTCGCCATCCAGCAAATTAGTCTTTTTCCGCGTTTTTCTCGGGACCCCGAGTCCCCCCCCGGTGCGAGTAGGCCCCACCGGTCCGAGTACGAGCGGTCGAGCGAGTCCAATGTCTGTTCGCGGGCCGTAAGGCACTCGGGTGTTTTAGCTGAACCCCGAGCACATCTGAGTCAGGGCAAATAAGCCCCTGGCCACCCGTGCTCTGCTGGTAAGCAACCCCGAGCGCTACCCAACTACATGTCATTCGAATAGCCTCACCCTTCGTGCTCGGGACTGGCTGGCAGTTCCGAAAACCCGCGGGTTGTGACAACAGGCGAGCCCTCGAAAAATTCGCGGAAAAGGTCCTTTTTGCTGAACAAGCTATATAATTGCTCATTAAGTAAGCAGGTTCACCCTGGCGGAGTGCTCGGGTACCGCTCGTTACATCAATGATAAGCCTCGGGGCACAAATACAACAAGGAGCCTAATCCCTGAGTTAAGCTTCTAAATCTTTTTCCATATGTTTTTAAAAGCTCCCGCGCATCGCCCGAGCGAATAGTTTTCACTTGCCAATTTTTCCAAGTGTCGCCTGTACTCACGACGGGTTTACCTGAAGGTAGCGACGAGAGTCACGAGGAGTGCTTCGGGTTGTCCGCTCAAAGCCCTGATGTCTTGCCTGGTTCCTTAACCCTTGACATCAGCCTGGCAATTAAGCCGTCCAAGTACCCTACGCGCTCGCGCCCGCGCCCGGCGGTTTTCCCAGTAGCATTCCAGAGGCACGAGGGAATATTGTCGTGTAAAAATGAAAGTTCTCCAAAATAAGAAAAAGTACACAAATATCCTACGGTTAGCATGGCATATACCAATAATTGCTCGTCCCAACGATTGCCCCGAGCGCAAAGACTTGGGCAATTTTTTGCAGGCAAGCGGCGAAATCAAGAGTTCGGCTCAGGGACACTCGGTATCCCGAGGGTGGAGTTCCCTCTGCTTCAGCGGCGGCGCGTCAAGCTCTCGGGGGATCACGGCTTCCGGCTCCGGGGAGGTTGAGCGGTGCCTGCGGTGGGTCATGGTGGCGGCGATGTGGTGGTGGCGATGCGGTGGCGAGAGAAAGCTTTTCCGGAGGCGAAGAAGGTGGCGGCGAGAGGAAGAAGACGAAGCAAGCGCAAAAGCTTTGGAAACGAAGTGTTTGCGCAGGAGTCGGAAGTTTGAAAAGGTGTGGGGTCGTTTTTCTTTTAAAGAAAAAGACTTCCTCAGAAGATCAACCGCCCGCGCACAACGTTTTTCGTGCAATCGTGGGTTGTCAGTCCGCTGCCGTTGGCAGTGAGGCGACGGCCGCGCGAAACCCGGAGGATGTGTAATCATGGCCTGCGAATTTACTGTCATATGGCAGTAAAGATTCGGCCGCCCGAAACCCGGGGCACGCAACCGCCAGCGCGCGGCGCGAAGAGTCGCGCGCCTTCCCCGCACGCATTAAAAGCGCCCCTCCGCAGGGCGCATGAAGATGGGCCGGCATCCCCGCTTGTCCCAAGAAGAGAAGGCCTTATCCCCAGTCGCGGCCCGTCGGGCCATCTCTGGGGGACAAGTCCGGGGGCTACTGTCGGCGGAATGGGGCCCAGGGTCCCCCAAACCGCCCGCGGAGGCCAACCAGATGCCACGGAGCGAGCCACGTGGCGGTCGGGTCGGGGTAGCTCCCGCCCCGGCCACCAAGTGGGTCCGGCGTTCAAGTCCGGGCCCTCGGGGTCCTTCCTCGTGCGCCGCACCCGTGGGCCACCATCTGAAAGGGCCTTGGGCTCCCGAAAGCCCAAGGCTCAAGAATCGAGGGAGCACCCGGGGTCCTTCCCCGAGTGCCCGGTGCTCCCAGGTGCGTGGGCCCCAGTGGAGCGCTCGGGGCATCCCCCCGAGCCTCACCCGTAGGGGTTCCGGGTGGTTTCCCTGCGAGCGCTCCCCGAGCGCTCGGGGTCACTCGGGGACGCCCTGGGACAGCTGGCGCCTTTCGCGTTTGAAGAGGCCGCTCGGGGACGTAGGGCTCGGGGTCGTCAGGGCCCCCTGTGGGGCCCGCTTCCGGCCTCGTCACCAAGTGGTTGGCTTCCCCCGCAAGCCTCTGCTCTGGCAGGGGCATTTAATGTATGTCATTTCGACAAGGAATCCTAAGCCCTATGAGGGCATGATGCTGGTCAGGCCGGGCCCCACCCGCGCAGGCGATAGGTTCCTCCGCCTATCACCTTTCGCATGATGATGGGTCCGTCTGACAGCTTTGTTGACTGACCGGGCGCGCCGCACCGCGCGCCCCAGTCACTGTCACGCTTTTTGCCCCCTTGGGTCGCGTCACCGCGCGCCCCGGTGCGCGGGCTTGGTCGCTGACCCCTGGGGCCCAGCGATGGGTGTTCCACCCGTTTTGTCAGAAGGAGCCCGGTAAGTCTCCGTTTGCGGGGCCCCCCGGGAATAAAAGGTGTCAGATCCCCTGTTTGGAAGCATGGCGAGAATGCGCCCAGTGCGGAAGTCGGTGCCGTGCATTGATTAAAGGGCGTGGGTCGCCCTGTTGCCCCCACGTCACCAATAGGGCCCGCATGGCCGCTGTGGAAACCCCCCAAGTATATAAGGGGAGGCCCAAGGCCATGCAAAGGGTTAGATTTTTCTTGATCCAGAAGATTGGTCCAAGAGTTAGCTAAAGAGCAAAGACAACACCCATCCTCTCTCCTGGGCTTCTTCTCCGGCTGGTTCCTTGAGCAAGGCAGCTAGGGTTAGAGCACAGGGGAAAAAGAACTCCCATTGTAAGCAAAATACCCCTTGTAATCCCATACAGATCAATACAAAACCAAAGCAGGACGTAGGGTGTTACACCTCCGGGTGGCCTGAACCTGGGTAAACCCTGTGTCCTTAGCAGTAAATCCACACCCTTCTCGATCTGCCACCGGCTCATAAAAAAAACTCTATTACGCCCCCGGCCGAATCCCAAAGGGGGTCCAACCGGACCACCGCTAGAGGCGTCTCTACGCCGACAGACATGGTCCCATAAGTTGTGAATTGGGGTACATCCCCAATCTCTCCAAGACTGTGTGTCCACACCACCCTTATATTAAGATGCCATCTCATATCATATCCTTTTTCACTCGCACTTTAAATGGAAACAATGAACTAAATTAGCTCATATACCAAGTCTAGGAAAATTATTTAGTCGCAGTGGTTCCATTATACCACCAGTGTAGAAGTACAGAAATCTTGAGTCAATGTACACTATAAACCTGCCTTGTGAGAGGACAGGACAATCCACCATGTTCCCAACTAAGGCCTCTCCTATAAGCCCAATGATCATTAGTCAAGTTCTTTAATTAATTCCCAGTAGTCTCTAAACAACATCTCACGTAGCCACCCATGATATATTGATTCATCGAATTATCCGAAGGGCCATGACTTGATGAGTCTAAGCAGGGCTAAGCATGGGATAATAATATAACTGGTTGCTAAAAACTCAATTAGCTCTTAATCATGCTGGGTTGGAAGCGATTGACATGGATTGTAGGTTACAAGACAATTCCATGTAAAGAATATGAATTTAACTATCTATCGAGAAGGTAGAAGTTGGCCGCATGCAATATAAGGTTAAACAATAAGTTTTAGAAATAATAGGTGATATCAACAAGGTCAAAGGAGGGGTCTACTCTAAAAATAAAGACTAATGCAATTAGAATCAAGTTAATTAGAGTTCGGATGCTTAAGATATCGCATTCCGAAGAATCTCCGGCGAGAGGAAAATAACTAGATTCTCCTTTTTAGTTATTTTCATTTTTTAAAATAATAGAGAATAATTTCAATACTCACTATTATCTAGCCACAGTCAATGACTGGTGGGCCAGGGGTCAGTGGAGGCCAGGTTGTCTGTCAAAATGGCTAGTAGACTCACATGTGAGTATCCCAAAGTCACTTAAGTTTAATTCAGCACACGCTTAAAGGGTTTGGGTACACATGTCAGTGACTTACGGGTGGTTTGTTTTATTTATCCAGCCAGGCCCGCATGTCAGCGACTAGTTAAGGTTTAAACCCATCGGCTTAACGGTTTAACTGTTCTAACCGCTGGGTCCCACCGGTCAGCGACTCAGCCGACGGCTTAACGCGGGCGAGCTCACGCGCGCTCGCTGGTGAGGCCCACGTTCATAATATGGTGGGTTCTAGGAGCAAGGCGTGCATAGGTTTGGTTCTTGGCACCACACCGTGTGCAACTGTGGTGGTGCGAGGCCCTAGGGTCGCCAGAGAATTGCCAGCAACAACCCGAGGTGGCTCATCATGGTGGTGCTTGTTAGGAAAGCCTACTGAGGCAGTGCACAAAAGGCGTACAAGCTCACCAAAATCTCAATGGAGGCCTCGGGGTGGCTGGAGGAGCTCGGGAAGGTCGCACATGGGAGTAGAGCTTCACGATGGTGATGCTCCGGGCGTTCTGGATTGTGATCAAGAGAGGGAAAAGGTTCAAGGGGATGCTAGAAAGAGATGGAGCTGGAAGAAACCGATGGGGGCTCACTAGAGAAGCTCAGCGAGGCTAGCAGCAGTAATCCGACGGAGAGGAAGAAGACGACGATGGATCGATCGATTCGGCGCCTCAATCCAATTCCTTCGGTGGAGAGCATTTGAGTGACGATGATCCTTTTTTTTTAAATGGCACGTTGAGGAGAGGCTTCAAATCGAGTTAAACCAATTGCATTAGTTTTAGAATTTAATTTCCATCCCCCTGAATGCATTTCATGCAGCCTTCATCTCATGCCATGCCGATAACAAATTTATTTCCCCATAAGGAACGTGAACTTTTAACTATGTAATCATTTCTTTAGAGCTATATTGTGTTATTAATGTTGTTTCCATATATGTTATGCACATTACTTGTATGATCCTGAAGTGCGTAATGTGTACTAGAGTGCTTTGGAATTACTTTCGACTTTGAAGTGATGTACGCTTTTACCCGGCTCTACCAACGGTGAGTTTTGATGAGCATATGGTATGTTGAACGGGTGTCCAATTGTTCAAAGGTGAACACATACGACTTTAGTGAGTGTGATATGTGGGTTGGTTGCTCGAGTATTGAGGCGGTACATAATTCTTAAGTCGGATTTAATTCCAAGGTCCTAGCAACGTTGGTATCAAGCCGACTAACCGTGGGTAACCCTTATGGGTGGCTGTTAACTCAAGGCTTAGTGTTGCAAAATTATTTATAAAACTACAAATAAATTGTAAAAAGCATAACTAGATTGCCGTTTATTTCTTTTTCCTATCTATTTTAGATCTGAATTACTTTGGAGTTGTTGGCGGCTTCTCAAAAAGCTTTACAAACTTCAGCATGTCACCACAATCAGACTCTAAACCATCTCGCTTTATAGCAAGACGATCCTATTCGCTCCACCCAAATATGCCTGTCTACGACACCTCTTCAAGGTCATTGTTCATGTTGGCCCAATCATTCAAGCAATCGTGCCTGCGGTAAAAGCTAATAACTCTTTCAAAAGCTACCAGGGAACAAATACCCTTGCTGCCATGACCGTACTCTGCTTGATGATTCAGACCTTCACTCCTAACACCTGAATTTTGATGGAAGCTTCACAAGATACAAATCTTAGAGTTAGGTAATATCGTCGCCTTGCCGATCAATCTGAGACTCGTAATTAGCAAGTAGCCTTAATTAACTACCAAGGACAAAAAGAAGTCCATCGTACTGAACTCAGGGTATTCAAGCATTGCTGGGTAAACACCATCTTTTGATGCAATTGCAAATTCTGATGACAAAGTTTCTCTAGTTTGTGGATGCAAGTGAGAAAATTAACTTGACAGGAGAAAGATACGGTACTTGGCCTTTCCCTTTCTCCCACAAGCAAGGCCCATTCCGTCAAAAAAGGATCCACATTTCATTGAGTCAGTCATCCAAATCCAAAGTTTCCAAATGAGAGGTCTTTTCTAGTATAGCAGAGGTCTTACCAACCTGGCTAAACATCGTGTCATATATGAGATGGTAAAAAGACAACACCTTGTTTCATGGCCGATTTGAAACATGCAAAGACGAATTCTCCATGTCGGGTCTGAAAAAAAAATCTGTGCGGAGGCTATGACTTCTTGTGGAGCTATATCCCACCCTAGGGTCAATCTGGGGCATTCTTTTGGGGTTCAATTTAGCGGCCTTCGACATCAGCTCAATTGATCTTGGGAAGTATTATCTCAAATTCCACCTGAAAAACAAGGAAAATGGTTCCAGTGGGCTCTTATCGCTGTTTATGGTGCAGGGTAGCCGGAACATAAAGAAGAATTCCTTACGGAATTGGCTAATGTTTGTGGTAGAGTATCACTCCCTCTTTTGGTTGGTGGTGATTTTCACATTACTGCAATCAAGATGAGGAAAACAATCATAAATTTGATGTATGATGCCCGTCTTGTTCAGTGTTGTCATTGACACTCTGGACCTAAGGCGAATCGTACTTTCTACTAGAAAATTTACATGTGCCAATTCCTTAGACAACCTAATGTAAAACTAGATTGATTCCTCATGGACTGGTAGGAAAAGTTCCCTCTTGTCATGATGCACGCTCTGGAGCGATCATTATCAGATCGCACCCCCCTCATCGATACTGGACCTGCATCACATTTGGGAAACTGGCCCCTGTTCAAGTTTGAATTTGGATGACTATCTTGTGATGGCTTTGTCGATATGTTTATGAGGGTGTGGCAACAAGAGTCACCAGGAAGGGATGCTATCGGCTAGTGACATAATAAGACCTGGTCGCAACATCAATTTCTTCGGGGTTGGGCAAAGCATACAAGTGAATCTTACAAACATGAGAAAATAGTGGCTGCTCCAAATAATTGATGAATTGGATAAGCTCACTTAGCATGGTAGGTTGCCGGATGTGGAATTTTAACTCAAACAGTAATCCAGTGATATGCTAATTAAGTTCTCGCGAGAAGAAAAGGTCAAATGTACCAACGAATCTTCCAAATGATGATGGGGTTCTTTGGGAAGAACACCGCATTCGTGGGTATATTATGAGATATTATTAAAAAGCCTCTTTTTCCGCATGAGCCAAACAATTTCTCAATGGTGGACCATGTGATTTCAAACATACCTCATGTTTCAAAGGTGTGATCTTCTTACAAAACCTTTCATGGAGAACAAAGTTGGGGATGTGGTATTTTCAAGGGAACACAATAAGGCTCCCGGTCCAGATGGTTTTCCCTTTGAATTCTACCAAATTTTCGGGAAGGTCATAAAGGGAGATCTTATGGCACTCTTTACGGATTTTTATAATAGTGTGCTTCCTTTGTATGGCCTAAATTTTTGGGTGTGGTGTGGTGACATTCCTGTTCTGAAAACTTGGCATTCCTATTCACTTTAGGAAATTACTGAATAGACATTGAAAAGAGGTGGAAGATACATTTGAGAAAAACTCAACAGTTGGAAAGGGCATTACCTCACTAGTGGTGGTTGCCTTGTCCTTATTAATTATATGTTGAGTAGCATGCCTATGTTCATGCTCTCGTTTGTTGAGGTGCCTAAAGGAGTTGGACTTTTATCCATCCAGATTTTTCTGGTAAAGTGACAACCATAAATGCAAATATAGGTTTGCAAAGTAGGGAATCTTATCTCAACCCAAAAATTAAGGCGGTCTTGGGATTCAAGATATGGTATTGAAAATTAATAAGTGTTTGCTGAGCAAATATCTCTTTAAATTAGTATATTACATGGAAAAATCATTCCACAGTTATGGAAGTAATTAGTACAATCCCGGTTAATATTTCTTTCCAGAGGGCAACCGTTGGGTCTAAACTTGTGGCCTTAAACATGCTTCTCTCACGGGTTGCAACTTTCAAACTTACACCAGAGATTGATGTCTTTTGATGGGTCTTTACTATAATGGACAATTTTCAGTCCACTCGATATATTCTGCACTGGGGAACTTCTAATTCCATTTTCGTTGCAAATCTCTGTGGTGTCTGAAGATCCCTCTTAAAATTAAAATTTTCTTATGGTACCTATGTAGAGAGATTATACTCACTAAAGACAATCTAGTTAAGCCTTTCATTGTCATGATGAAACAATACATCATCTCTTTCTAGAGCGTCATTTTACTTATTTTGCATGGGAAGCGATCTTCATAAATTTTAGCATTCCTCCCCCCCCCACACCCCCCGAAACTAAACTAGATCTCACATTTTTAGGCATGGGCTGCAGGGGGGGGTGGATAGGACCTTATGTTTACAATTTTAGTGGGTGGAGCCGCATTACGTCGGTCGATTTGGTTATGCATAAATGACGTTGTTTTTTATTAGAAGAAACAAACGAATCGTTTGCAGGTAATTTTTTTATATATCAACTGGCTGCGATCCTAGTCTTTATTATAGTGACAGTTAGAGCATGTGTTGACGGTGTTTGTCGCCAAGAGGCTGGAGATGGCTCCCAGGTGATTTGTGTCCCAGTTTAGGTGGCGGTTTAATAACATGCTATGTAATGCTTAAGCTTTTTGATCGTTATGTACTTTGTCATTTTCCTAGCCAAAGTTTGGCTTAGAACTTTGAAAGAACCTTATCATAGTTTGGATGTGTACACCTCTAGGTGCAGAGACCGAGAGGAGGTTCTTTTCCATTTTCTAAGAAAAACCGCGTTTTTGCACTTTTGTCTAATATTTTTCTTTGTTGGCGACAATCAAAGGGCAGGAGCATTCTCCGTTATATTTGTACTTGAGAAGCAAGTTCATGGCCCTCGCGAGACTTGGAGTTCACATGTTCCATATATTTTGCCGGTGGAATCAGATTGTCAGATAGCACATTTTCCTTCTAAATATTGTGCTGCTCCGTGGTACCAATTAGCCAAAGGACCTCTATGAGCTAGACTAGCAATCGTGTCGTATCATATCAGCCACCCGTGCTTGGGCCAGCCAACAACAGCCACTCTTGCCACATCTAACGGATCGACCAACCGCTGCCATCCATTACCCTAAGGGATTTGGTTGGTTATTTATATCGCTTCTGGTTTGGCGCACAGGGTGTCAAGCCACGTACTCCTGCAGCCCGCCTTGCCTCCTTTAGCTTGTGAGCAATGGCCCCTACTGTGATGGCCTCGTCGGCTACCTCCGTCGCTCCTTTCCAGGGGCTCAAGTCCACAGCTGGGCTCCCCATGAGCCACCGCTCCAGCAGCGCCGGCTTTGGCAGCGTTAGCAACGGTGGAAGAATCAGGTGCATGCAGGTAAATTATTAAAGGGATATCTAGCTAGCTATCTATGTACATAGAATTACGGTCAGCATATGTCTTATCGATCGCATCGTTCCAATGCTATTGTGTAGGTGTGGCCGATTGAGGGCATCAAGAAGTTCGAGACCCTGTCGTACCTACCACCTCTCAGCGTTGAGGCCCTCCTAAAGCAGATCGAGTACCTCATCCGTTCTAAGTGGGTCCCTTGCCTCGAGTTCAGCAAGGTTGGTTTCGTGTTTCGTGAGCACGGCAGATCCCCCGGATACTATGATGGCAGGTACTGGACCATGTGGAAATTGCCCATGTTCGGATGCACTGATGCCACCCAGGTGCTCAAGGAGCTAGAGGAGGTCAAGAAGGCCTACCCAGACGCCTTTGTCCGTATTATTGGTTTTGACAATGTGCGACAGGTGCAGTGCATTAGTTTCATCGCCTATAAACCACCAGGTTGCGAGGAGTCTGGTGGTGCCTAAGCAAGTTAAACCAACAGACCACCCCTGAGCGATCATATAAGAAGTGCCTTCGGATTTGCCAACTCTCATGTTTGATTGGGGCCATCTCGATTTTTTTCTTTCCGGGTTTATTCGTGTGTCCATATAACTATGTATTATGTACGTATGTACGTGTCAACTTATGTTGGAGCATGCATATGTGAAGCCTAGCACCGACTATAGATACACATACACATTAGCACCTCACACAGCTACGGCATTCTAATCTGTACATGAGGGCGTTGGACGTTGTGAAGCCGGGTGACTCCAACGTAGAAGCCTACAATCTGGTAACACAAATGTGTGCATGGTGCGTGGACAATTATGTTCCACGGTGTTACTTAAATCACGCTATAATTCAAATGCGATGACGGTTGCCCCAAACAAAACGAATTGATTGCTCGTATTATTGTACTTCAAATGAATGTATTACGAACCCAACATGAGCACCCCTCTATTACTGTTCTGCGCTCGGCACTGGTTAAATCAGACTATATTGCCCACTTCTCCATCTCCTGCGCCACTCCGGCCACCTCAACCGCCGATGCTGCTGCCCTGCTATGGCCTGCCACCGCCCGCTGCACTGGCCTCTTACCACTCTAGCGTTCACTGCCGCTCGATGAAAACGATGACACCAAGGAGAGGTGTCCGTGGCGGTGCCGTGGAGAGGTGGTCACTGCTGCCGCCTCGTGGAGAGGTGGTTGGAGCCACCGTCCCGTGGAGATGGGGGCGCATGACTTGCTCGATGGGGATCAGCGGCATGGTTCTTTTCCCCATGTTCGTTCTTGTGTTGATCTTGGGTCTCCAGATCTTGTCTCGTGTGCAATGAATTTTTCTTGGGCAAACGTGCATTTTATTGCCTCTGATTATTGCCTTGTTAGTTCCAGATCTTAGCATTGTATCCCTGCTAGCTATTTGCTGACCTTGCGTTGTTAGTTCCAAATCTGAGCAAGTTAGTACTTGCATGTTCAGGAGTAGTTGTGGGGATTAATTGAGGCCGGTGAGGAGAAAATCACACTGCAGGGGATGGTGGCCGTCGATGACGCAGCTACTGCTTCGCTCCGTTCTGGACGTCGGGCGTTCGGAAGGAAGGTGTAGGTGTGTTCGGGAGGGAGGCTGCCCCACTCGGGTATGTCGTTTTCACCAGGGACAAAGACAATCGGGCAGAGAAAAGGAAAACAGATACAAGTAATGGAGCCAAACGGCGGAATGGTAAACTCAGTAACGTGGGTTCTTTGATGGTATTTAACTAAACAGAAATCTTTTGATGTTATTTTGCTAAAGTGGTGTTTTTAATGGTACAAACCTAAATTTCTCTAATATATATGAACTCAAGTAAAGCTAAGATATGAATAATTTTCTAGTATACGACATTAATAATCTCAAGAGCTTTTCTTATTAATGTTCTACTATACAGCATGCACAGACATAAAATTGCTATTTATTTAGCAGAAAAATACGTAAATAGAAACAAGATTTGTAAAGCTTCTGCTTGGTCTCGCTTCTTTCTTAGTTGTCCCTTTCAGTTATCTCATAGTAGCTGAGTTTAATTGTTGTGTTATCTTGTACTAGCTGAGATTAACTGTTCTGATATTAGTGCTACAAAGCCTGCAATAGTTCTGACGTTATGATCCAAAGCAAATCCCTATGCTAATACACTCGATATTTACTCCAAACTTCAGGAACAAAAATATCTAAATTACAACTGAAAGCATGCAAACATATCATCGAATTTGCTCTCCAATGTGGTGTTGCAGTGAATTCAGATCAAAAAAGCACTCAGCAATATCATGAGTACTAATAACTTCAGAAGCACGGATCAGATATCTTTGGATGAAGAATCAACCAACTAAGAAGATTTCTCCTAGCAAACAATTGAATTACGAGCAGGCATCAACACCACATACGTACGCGAGGTGACAAGGGGAGAAGCAAGGGTACGTATGTATACCGATATCAAATCATCGAGTGTTGGACTCACCAATCCTGCTTCGCGCGAGCCCTCGTCCCAGCCGTTCTCTGGTAAGTCCCTAATGATGGCGCGTGGACGAGCCGTAGACACATGATGGCGTTGGCAAAATCTAATCGTCGAGGTCAGGCTCGCTATCACCGCTGTTGTGAGTCCAAGTCCTCACCTCCTGCCCCCGCCATTCTCCAAGAAGTCATCGATGACGGTATGTGGGCCGTGGACGTGCGGCACCAACACATGGAACATGCCTCGCAGTGGACGCGTGACAGAATGGGAGCACCGGATCTAGCCGTAGCCAGCTGGATTTGTGGTCAGTAGCACCAAAGGTGACCGGCGGTTGGGCTATATGGGAGTGGCGGGGTTGGATTGGGGAAGAGACCTCGGGAGAGGATGAGAAGGAGCCGAAGATGAAGAGAGGGAGGCGGCTGGGTTGGGGAGATGAAGAAGAGCTATGGTTAGGGTTATCGGTTGGGACTTCTATACAGGTCAATATGGTATTAGGCTGGCCGAGTTGGGCTCACAGGCTATTTCTAGATGGTTTTTTTTTCTCCAGAAAACCTGTAATGAGATTGGAGATAGTAAAAACACCTGTGATGAGATTATTATAGACATTTTAAAAAAGCCATCCGTGATATCGATTTTTATAAAAACCATATGTAAATAGTCATATTACAGACGGTTTAATGAACTGTCTGTGATTAGAGGTCTTGTATGATCCTTTCTACAATAGTGACAGTAGTGTGAACAAGTGAACCAGTTGTCTGTTGTATTTGCACTGTCCCAAACCATATCGCTCCGCTACTGCGCGCCAATGTCTTCTCCAACTATAGCGAATCTCCGCAACCGTTTCCGCTTTTCGGTGATGGATGGTCACACTTTAAACGCCTCACCTATATCAATCTCTCCCTAATATTAAAGTACCGAACGTTTCTTCGTCTGTTTTCTTCGTCCGTCTCCCGTTTCAACACCTCCCCCCCTTCCCCTCGCGCCCGCTCCGCCCGCTCGCCCCCGGTGACGCCCGCTCCGCCCTGCCCCCTGTCCCCGCCGCCGCTCGCCCCCTGCCCCCGGTGCCGCTCGCCCCCGCCGCCGCCCGCTCCGCCCTGCCCCCTGCCTCCAGCGCCACCCGCTCCGCCCTTCCCCCTGCCCCCGGCGCCGCTCGCTCCCCTGCCCCCCGTGCCGCTCGCCCCCGGCGCCGCCCGCTCTGCCCTGCCCCCTACCCCCGGCGCCGCTCGCTCCCTGCCCCCGGTGCCGCTCGCCCCCGACGCCGCCTGCTCCGCCCTGCCCCCTGCCCCCGGCGCCGCCCGCTCCGCCCTGCCCCCTGCCCCCGGCGCCGCCCGCTCCGCCCTGCCCCCTGCCCCCAGCGCCGCTCGCCCTTCAGGTTGCATTTCCCTTCCCTAAGAACTGAGCGTCAGCATGTCACATATATGAAGTTATTTTATTGCTGCCTTTTCCATTTTAACATATTAAGTGTTTCCCTTTATCTATTGCAGAAGCAAACATAAGAAGCCGCCCTCAGTGGATTTTTCACTAGGTATATCACAGCATCAAGATGCTTTGCAAGACCCAGATTCTGATGATGGACCATACGATCTATGCTTAGGTTAGCTCATTCAGCTTTATGTATATCAATAATTGATGCCAATTATTAAACTTCAGTGATTTTGTATGCTATCGTTTTTCCCTTCAAACACATTTGACTAAATCAATTTCTTTTCGGTTTAAACAGTAGAGGAAAGAAAAAGAGGTTATCAACGTCAGATTTTACAGCAAATAGACAAGAACATCAAGAATCTTCAAAAAACATGGGTCCAGATGATGAGACTATTGGTTTAAATATCATGTAAGCTCATTCAACTTCACAATAGAGTTCCTTCAAACACTAAGTTCTTTTCCAAACCTGTTAGCAAACGCTGATGTGTTGCATAATGTTATCGTACATGATAAGCTTTATAAAAATCAGGGTCTGTTCTTAGTTGCTTGTAGGCTTTAGGATGTGAAACTTTGTCAGGAAAGAAAGAGCAGATATGAATTACTGCATGCCTGGGTGCGGCGTCAGGGGAGAGGGGAATCACTCTCTTTTGTATACACTGGTTACCACTCTCTTTTGTATACACGTGAATTTTCACGTGCACGTTTACTATCTTTTATAAGCGAGAAATCACTTCTGAAAATGATGCTTAAACTCTATATTTGATTGATTAAAGACAAGAGGACACCCTTATTAAAATCAAATTTCCATATTTGAACCTGAGGATTTCTTTAAACTCATTGCAATTCCACATTTATCTGTAGTAGGTCCTCTCTGAATTAATTGTGTGTTTTCTTTATGTTTGCAGGTTTTAATTTTGTTTGTACTGGTAGAGGTATGAAGATTTGTGCTATTCATAGATTTATGTTTCTCTAAATTTTTTGAAATGTATGGACCAAGTTTGGGGCTGTGATGTAGCTGTGTTCTATTTGTAGTGATCTCATGTCTACGAGTTGTAGTTTTTTTTGTTATTTTGAAGATTTCAAATACAATAGTGCCATCTACAGAACATAGATATCCATTTAGGTTCATATATGCTATCAGACATCAAAGCTCTACCTCCGTCTTCGTTATGGCTTGTAAAAATAGAATGGAATATTTGTTATTTATATGAGTCAATCTTCTTTCCAGTCATGTTTATTCTATATCAGATGCAATCATCCTTTTGTTCGTGGATTATCGTAATTTGTAGTTCTTCCTCAATTCTGGTATTTCATCTTGCATTCCTCATTTTCTCCCAGTGCAACGCACGGGCACATTTACTAGTACAGGTAATAAAGGGAAGGCATGCGGTAACAGCAGCATTCGCACCCCGTCCCTCCTCCCCTCGCAGTCGACAATATTGACAATGGTGGTGTGCTTTGCTACTGATAGAAAAGTTAATCTGCTATGATGAAATCATATTACTCCAATATGTTATCTATGTTTGCTCGACCACTACAGGCCCTCGGCTCGGCCGCACGCCTGACCGAGCATCATTGCGTATCGCATTACGCATCTAGCATGATCACCGGTATCCCTCCTTCTCTACCATCCATATTCTCCGTCGGGTCTTCATTGTCTCGCAATCTCATCCCATGCACTGCCGTGCCACACCTTCTTCTCAAATTTCCATGACCTATGATGAATCCAACCACCTCCGCATGGTAAGATAATCCAAATTAAAAAAGAAACAAGAACAATTAGAAGTTGGATTAAACAATTCGGTTGTAGGAAGAGAAAGAATCGGATGAAGCTGATTATTACACCGCACACTATGGACAACATAAAGATGTATAGAGGCATTTATTAAAGGGTCGGTCTATCCTGTGATAGCAAGCGGCAAAACCATGTCACGACAAGCACCAATGTCTTGCCTCTGTCTCCCCTCTCTTTGTTGATCACCATGCACCTCTCTAATTTCCTTCCTACTAGACGATCATCTCGTTCCTCACCTCCAACTCGTGATAAGAGAAGGCATCATCTTTCTCCCTCCTTTCGTAAATGCATAAATCCTAGCTGAAGTAGCTTCCAAGTCAACAAACTCATTAGTACCATCGCAGATCAGCATAAAAGAAAATTAATACGTGTATGCAGTATCAAGATGTGTGACGCACACTTGGATGTTGACGAAGCCACCGAAGGCACGGAACATAGTGACAAGGAGTAAAATTTGGCCAAAATGACCCTTTTATGTGACTTATTCGACAAATGGCCCATGTTGAAACTATTTTATCATCTGGCCCCAGGTTCGGCACTAGACCCGATGGTGCAAACCTTGTACATCGCAGTCCTGCACTTTGTGGCGCCTAGCTGAGCGCCATGCTAGTTGTAGAGGGCCTTGGTTCTAGTGATGTGACATAGCTTGGCGCCATAGCACTTGGCACCAAGAGAGACTTAACCTCGGCTCAGTAGACAGGGAGGGTGAGCGCCGCAAAGCTTGGCACCGAGAGTCGGCGCTAGGCATGATGATGCTGACCCCTAGAACATAAGCTGCAGTCTGAGGCTGCAAGTGGACCCGCCTACTCACATCCCCTCTTCTTCCTCCACCCGACAAGACGCCCTCTCTCCTCCTCCTCACAGCCGCCACCAAGATCCACCAAATCGGTGCAAACTAGGCCTAGATTTTGTGTAGAATCCATCACTAGAGGTAATCTCCCCTATTTCCCTCCATTTTCTCCAATTAGATTTGTTTATTTTGGTTGGATTTGGTGAAATCATTGCAAACCCTAGTTTTTGTATTTTTGGTTAAATAGCTTCATATATTGCACTTATATTGTAATATGTTACATATAAGATGTTTAGTATGCAGTATTGAATGTGTATATGTGCTAAGAATTGTGAAGATTGATTGAAATCCACTAATTCCGAAAATGTGAATTAGGGCTAATTGGGGTTTGTTTAAAATTTCTTAATTTGTTTGAGTAGATTGCTTTGTTAGTTATTCCTCGATATGCCAGAGAGTGTATGCAACATATGTTTGATGAACTTGAACACTCAATCCCTGATTTTTTTTTGGTCATGAGGTTTGGATGTTAATATTTGAATAAATATGATCATTTGTACAATATTAGTTTTTTAATGGGTTATTATAGGTAAAATAATAATTTTTATCGAATTAAGTGGTTTAGTTAGTTTTAGTTTTCATGACATTATGAATATGTCCAATTGCTAGTGATTTCTAGGGTAGAATTGGGCTCAAACCAAACACACCCTTTATATCTCCAATTATGTATATATGATCGATGTTAGTGTTAACATTTAAATTAATATGATGTGTTATTAATATGTCAGGAGCCATGAATATTGTTTTAAAACTTGTTAATATCAATATCATATAAGCGTCGAAGTAATTAAGTAGTTTAGTTACTTATATTTTTCACGATATTATGATTACATCAAATTGTGGTGTAGTAATTTTTAGTGATTTATGTGTTGGTAGTAATATAGATGGATTTCTCAAATGTATTGCACATTCATCATGGAGGGTTCAAGTCATGTTTTTATCTGTGTAGTCCTAATTTTGATGAGGTTACAATGAGAGTCAGAAAAGAGTTGGTTTGGACTGATGATGGGGTTGAGGTTGTTTTGGAAGGAAGGTACAACATGGGGTGTAGTCCTAATTCCTAGAAAAGGTGAAGGAACTTGTTGAAGGTTCCCAAATCAAGTCTTTCATGGTTGTGGCCATTAAGGTAGCCGATCGTGTCACATGGAGTTACTCATCGACTTGAACCAGTCTCCTACCTTGGGTCTCAAGGTTGCAAGCCACATTGTAGTTTGCCCTGAACAAGAGGTTTATGAATTGGGTCCTAGCCAGCCACCCTTGAGGAGACACAAATTGTTCAAACTGCAGTACCTAGCATCATAGGTGTCGGTCAAGATGCCGTTTATGCCTTGAGCGACAGCCTCTAGCTCGTCGAGTAAGTGAATATAGATTTTGTGGAGGTACCACAAATCATGTTTGGACCTCCAGCATCTAGGTTTGAAGCAATAGAAGCATCAGATGAATTAGATGTTGAAACTATCGAGGAACCAATTCCTAAATACTAGATGTATGAACAAACTTGTGTCAGATTTGGAGGACGATAGCTTGGATGTCAAGTTTAGTAAGGAAGAGGTCAAAGCTTTCATGAAGGTATAAGGAAGGCACACGAGCATTCATGAATTTCGGGAGCCTAGCTGAGGGAGCTATAGCCAACGGTGTCAAAAGCATTAACCATGAACCGGAGCCTCCTATTCCCCAAATTGATAATGAGGCACGAACCAGACCTTTGTGTTAGCATTTGATATACGCGGGGCTGATGTTCAAATCAATGTTGGAGATGAAAATTTGGCTGAAGGAGTACATTGTTAGACATCATCGTCTATACATTTTGTTCAAGTCAAACTCCATGAAGTGTTACATCATTGAGTGTGTGAAGCCAGAATGCCCATGGAAGGTACGTGGATGGAAGACCTCCGATTATACGTGGAAGATAAGTAGTTGGGGGTCCACATGATTGCAGGAATGCTATGATTGGTGGCAAGCACCATTAGCTCACATCAACTTTCATCACTCACCATCTTGCTGATGCCATCAAGGCACAACTGACCACCTCTTTTGTGGCCTTGCAGCACTTCATAAGGTTGATATTTACCTACCGGGTGAAGTATGGGAAGGTGTGGAAGGCTAAACAAACCGCAATGAAGATGATTTATGGTGATTGGGGGAAAGCATGCGGTCGTTACCAAGGTTGATGGCAGCGATGGCTGCTCAACCCTAATATGTTCCAGTTGGTCGAGGCACACCCATTGAAGGATCGGATGGTTGATGGTGTTAGAATTGTTGTCCTTGGAAGAGCATTTTGGTGTTCAGGCCATGTATCAAGGCGTTCAAGCACAGCAGTCCTGTTCTATCAGTGGATGGCACATTCTTGACCACAAGTTCAAGGGCACCCTCATGGTGGCGATATGATGCGACGCGGGCAACAAGCGTGTACCACTAGCATTTACTTTGGTATCCAGGGAGGACAACAACAACTAGAAGTGATTCTTGCACTTGCTCGGGACAAAGGTTGTGAAGGCTAGATGGGTGATTTGTGTCATATTGGATCGTCATGCCGAGATATTAAATGTTGTGCAGTGGAAATTTCGGGGCATCCACTTGTGAGGCACCATTGGTGCATGAGGCATTTTGCTACCAATTATTTCACAAAGAGCCAAAGTAGGGAATTGAGCGAGTCACTACATAGGATCTGCATGATTAGCGAGCCATCCATATTTCAAGAGAGGTATGAAAAGTTGTATAGCTTGACCAACGAGGCAAGGCAGGATTTTCTCACGAAGCATTCTTTGGAAAGGTGTTATTGGGACGTGCTTTTGATCAAGATGGTTGTAGGTATGGCCACATGACAAGTAACATGGCCGAGATATTCAACAAAGTCCTCAAGGGGATATGATCCTTACCGGTGACAGCAATAGCGGCGTTTACATTTGACAAGTGCAACGAGTATTGGGTGAACCGAAGGGATGAAGCAGACCAGCAATTGAAGAGTAATCTAAAATGGCCTAAGGAATTGAAGAACAGCTTGATCTTGAGAAAGCGAAGTCAGAAAAGCAGAGTTGGACGTGCTTTGACAAGGAATTTTGTAAGTACTTGATAACCGAGGAATGAGGCACTACAACTGGCTGCAAGCAACTTAGTGGCTGCATGTATGTCGTGTTGTTATTGACGGTTTCGTGCACATGTCAGGTCCCAAAATTATTCCACTTGCGGTGCTCGAACATGATAACAGCTTGTCGAGCACCGGTTGTTGATCCAGAGGGTGAATCTTGTGTTTTTCTTTCTACTCATTGCAAGTGGTATGAAACACATGGGATGGCAGATTTGAGCCTTACCTTGACGCTGCATAGTGGTTGGAGTACACCAGCATTGAGTATGCGGTAGATATGTCTCTAATGGTGACTGCCCGAGGCTGACGAAGGACGAAGAGGTTCAAGATGGACATCGACCGAGCACAGGGCAGCCATACGTTGAAGTGAGCGCAGGCCTATGATCATTTCCTTGAGGACATGGTGGAGAACCATTGTTCCATATGCAATGAAGATGGTCACAAGAATACCTCGAAGTTCAGTTGTGAGGCACGCCAAAAAAAAGAAATTAGATGCAGAATCTGCTGCTAACACTTCAACAAGCGAAGGTGCCGCAACAGGCTGTTCGGGTGTGATAGGTGGTAGAGGTTCTAGAGATGGACGAAGCAGTACATGATCTAGAGTTGGTCGAGGGGGTAGAGGTCCTAGAGGTGGACAAGGGGGTAGAGGATCAAGGGGTGGACGAAGCACGTCTTCTCAAGTCATAAACAAATGATTTAAGCATTTCATTTATTTCATGTTTATTTATACGCTTACCACTAATGGAATAGTCTTTTAATCTAACATTATACATTTTTGTTTGTACAGGATGGTGCAGTAGAATCCTGAAGCCATCCATTGCGGCCGATGTTTGGCTGAAGGGGAGGTAGTATTGTTAGTGTTGAGTTATTGTTTTGTCCCATGCATATTTTAATTTGGTTTATTTCAGACTAATGTTTCCTACCATTTTGTTTTGTAGAAGTTGGCTCCTCTTTGGGTTAGGTGTCACAACGCCGCTCACAGGGACATAAAGTACGACGAGCAGTACACACCTTTTTCTCAGAGGGCGGGACTATTACCGTCCATCAGTCTTGCTAGCCAGGGGTTAGGGATTTAAGTGGCTGGCCGCTTAAACCCGTATGATATTCAAATTAGTAGAGCTAGTTTAAATTCTCATGTATAAATCTCCTGATTTAAATATCATATGGGCTTAAGCGGCCAGCCACTTACATCCCTACCAGGGGTTGCCCAGCTTCAATGCCCCTGCTTTGACCGCACTCGTCGATCATTGGAGGCCAGAGACTCACTTTTTCCACTTGCCGATTACAGGATGGGCTATCACAGGCAAGGTGGTGTCCACTGGATGGCGGGAGAGGGTGGCTCAGTCCCTTGGCATGCTCCGTGAGGATCCACCTGGTAGCAAGAAGAAGACGAATGGAGTGACTTTCATGTGGCTGTGTGAGCACTTTGTGGAGCCACCTAGACCTAAGGCAGACCCTCTCACCATGGAGCGCTCGGCCAGGGCTTATGCGTTGTATGTCTTGGATCTGTTCTATTCCCAGACGGATGTGGCTCCTTCTCTTGAGAGATTGGGATGAGGTGGGTTGGTACAGTTGGGGATCTGTGTCCTTGGCATTCATGTACTGGCAGCTTTGTGACTGGCAGCTTTGTGACACTTGTAGGCAGACTAAGCTTAGCTCCAACCTTGCCGAGCCCGTGTTGCTTTTATAAGGTGGCGTGGGAGCACCTACCTGTGGGGAGGCCTAGCGTAGTGCGCACTCCTTGGGCATTTGAAGAGGAGGATAACCATCCCACTGTCGCTCACCTATGGGATCAGGTGTCAACTAACAATGGACAAGCTAGTAGACTTTAGAAGAGTTACACCAACGAGATCGATCTTCTACAACCGGGTGAGGTAATTAGCATATCAAATTTTCTTTATAAGGGTTACACCAACGAGATTGATTTTTTATTTGAATAACTCTGAAAGCATGATTTGAATAACTCTGAAAGCATGATTATCATGGTTCCTTTGTCTTTTTAGGTTCGATGGTTGCCATATGGTTGTGATGAGGTTCAGGCCTTGGAATTGAATCCGATATGTCTACAAGACAGCCACCTGTGGAGGGCTCGATGCCGACTAATTTTCTTCTATGCAATGGAATATCATTTACCACAAGTGGCGAGACCATTCAATGGTTTGCAAGAAGTGCAACCAGAACATTTCTCCACTTATCAAGATTTGCACAAGTGAGCACTAGTCCACTTCTCATTTTAGCATTTTTTTTGATATTATGGAACCTACAAATTGAAATGAAATTACATGGCTTCCAGGCTAGACAGGCAAAAGGATAAAAAAAAAGAGTGATTGGGAGCACCGTCATAGAAATTACATTGCTGAGTGGAATGGTGACATTGATTATACCGGACCTAAGATACACCAAAACAGAAGGTTTGGAGATTATCTACAATGGCTACATCAAGTGTCACATGCGCCTAAGGCCTGCCTGGCTAGAAGAGGACATGTTGGATGAGCCTAGCTCCGAAGAGGATAATGAGTTTGATAACGTTGCTCGAGTGGGCTTGCAGATTGAGCATGCACCAGTTGCAGACAGAGTGATAAAGTACTTATCACATTATTCTAATATCATTTATATTTTGGTATTTTAGCTCACATCATTTAAAATATTTTCTTCTTTGGCCACAGAGTTGCATCGGAGTATCAATGAGGCGGGCCTCATGCTCGGTACTGCTAAGGGGCACCGGAAGCGGAGGGCTCCATCACAGTGTTGAGCACAACACCCTATCACGACGTTAAGCTCAACAATCCATCGTGGCGTCAGATTAGAGCAGAGTCACGGCGTGCCCTGTCGCGACGATGAGCTCAACACTAAGTCATGACATCGATCTCACCTCTTTAATGTGTCGTCGAGCCCAGTGCTCTGTCACGGTGTTGAGCTAAACACTCTGTCACAGGGTCGATCCTAGCTCTACATCACGGCATCGAGATTAGCACTTCGTCGCAGCATTATGCTCACCTCTTCGTCGCGGCATTGAGCTCAGCACTCTATCGTGGCGTTCAGCTCAACATTCTATAGCAACATCAAGCTCAGCGATCCATCGCGTCACAAGCTTACCTCTAACATGGCATTGGGCACAGTGCGTCGTCATGCCATCCTCTGTCACAATGTCGAGCTTAACACTCCCTCACGGCATCAAGCTCACCTCTTCGTTGCAGCGTTGAGCTCAATGCTCGGTTGCAGCATTGAGCTCAACACTCTGTTGTGGCATCGAGCTCAGTGATCCATCGCGTCGTTGAGCTCACCTCTTCGTTGTGGCATCGAGCTCAGTGATCCATCGCGTCGTTGAGCTCACCTCTTCGTCGTGGCATCGAGCGCAACACATCATCATAGCATGCTCCGTCGCGATGTGAAGCTCACCGCTCCATCACAGCGTCGAGCTCAGCACCTCATCGTGGTTTCAAAATTAGCGCTCCTTCGAGGCGTTGAGCTCAACACTCCGTCGCAGGGTCCAGCTCAATGCTCCGTTGCAATGTCAAGATAAGTGCTCTGTCACGACGACAAGCTCAACACTTTGTCGTTGCATGCTCTGTCATGCCGTTGAGCTCAACAATCCATTGTGGCATCAAACTCACCTCTTCGTCGTGGCATTGATCTCAGTGCTCCGTCACAGCATTGAGCTCAACACTCTATCATGGCATCGAGCTCAGCGATCTAATGCATCGTCGAGCTCACCTCCCCTTTGTAGTGTTGAGCATAGTGTGTCATCACGGCGTGCTCCATTGCGATGTCAAGCTCTACACTCTATCATGGCATTCATCTCACCTCTTCGTCGTGGCATCGAGCCCAGTGCTCCGTCGCAGCATTGAGCTCAACACTCTATCACGGAATCGAGCTCAGCGATCCATCATATCATCAAGCTCACGTCTCCATCGCACCATTGAGCCCAGTGTGTCGTCATGGTGTGCTCCGTCGGGATGTCGAGCTCTACACTCTATCGTGGAATCAAACTTACCTCTTCGTCATAGCGTCGAGCTTAGCGCTCCATCACAGCATTGATCTCAACACTCTTTCCTGGCGTTGAGCTCAGCAATCCAGCACATCATCGAGCTCACCTTTTTGTCGTGGTGTCAAGATCATCGCACCATTGTGGCGTCGAGATCTGCACCCCACGTGGCATCAAGCATTGCAGTCGTTGCGGCGTGCTACATCACAACGATGAGCTCAATAGCAAGTCGTGGCATCAAGCTCACCTCTTCGTCGCGATGTTGAGCTCAAAGCTCTATCGCGATGTTGAGCTCAAGATTCTTTCACGGGGTCGAACCCAGAGCTCCATCGCAGCACCAAGCACAGCGTGTCATCATGGCATGCTCCGTCACACCGTCGAGCTCAACACTCGTTGCGGCATTGAGCTCACCTCATTATCACGGTTGAGCTTAGTGCTCCATTACGGCGTCGAGCTCAAATCTATATCACGGTGTTGAGCTCAGCGATCAATCATGTCATTGAGCTCACCACTCCGTCGCAGTGTTGAGCGTAGTGCATCATCACGGCATTCTCCGTCACGGTGTGGAGCTCAACACTCGATCGTGGCATCAAGCTCACCTCTTCTTTGCAGGATCAAGCTTAGCGCTCCATCACGGTGTTGAGCTCAACACTCCGCCGTGGCATTGAGCTCAGCAATCCATCGTGTCATCGAGCTCACCTCTCCATTGTGGCATCGAGCACAGCGCATCAAGCTCAGCACTCTATCACGGTGTTGAAATCAGCGTGTCGAGCGCAGCGCCTCGTCATGATATCGAGCTCAAAACTCCATCGCAGCATCAAGCTCACCTCTTCCCTGCAGTGTTGAGCTCAGCGCTTCGTCGCGGTTTCAAGCTCAGCGCTCCATCGGGCATCAAGATCAGCGCTCCATCATGTCGTCGAGATCAGCACATCGTCACGGAGTGCTTCATCACCACGTCGAGCTCAACACTCCATGGCGGCATCGACCTCACCTCTTCATCGTGGCATCGAGCTCAATGCTCCATCGCAGCGTTGAGCTCAACAATCTGTCAATGTGTCGAACTCAGCGCTCCATCGTGGAGTCGAGATCAGCTCTCTGTCGCAGTGTCGAGCACAACACGTCATCATGGTGTGCTCCATCACCATGTCGAGCTCAACAATCTGTTGCGGCATTGATGTCACCTCTTCATCATGGCGCCAGGCTCAATGCTCCATCACGATGTTGAGCTCAGCGATCTACCGTGTCATCGAGCTTAGTGATATGTCATGGCATCAAGCTCCACTCTCTATCGTGGCATCGAACTCAACTCATCATCGTGCTATCGAGCTCAATGCTCCGTCGTGGTGTCGAGCTCAACTCTCCATCATGGCATCGAGCTCAACTCATCGTCATGCTGCAGAGCTCAATGCTCCATCATGGCATTGATGGCACCTCTCCATCGCGGCGTCGAGCTCAATTCTCCACCTAGTGTCGAGCTCCCCTCATCATCGCGCCATCGAGCTCACTGCTCCGTCAGGGCGTTGAGCTCAGCACTCTGTTGTGGCATTAAGCTCAACACTCCATCGCGGCATCGAGCTCAACTCATTGTCACGCTGTCAAGTTCAATGCTCCGTCACGGTGTCGAGCTCAGTGCTCCCTGGCAATGTTGAGCTCAACTCTCTATCATGGTGTCAAGCATAGAGCTTCATCGTGGCGTCAAGCAAAACTCGTCATCGCACCATCAAGCTCAACACTTCGCCACAACATCGACCACTCAGTGATTCGTGGCGGTGTGCTCCATCGAGGTGTTGAGCTTAGCGTGTCATCACAGCATCGAGCTCAGTGCTCCGTTGTAGCGTTGAGCTCAGCGTTTCGTTGCGATGAGCTATGTAACGACGTTGAGCTTAGCACTCAGCTCAATTACAAGGTTGAGCGCGTATTCTGTCATGGCTTCGATCCCAGTGCTTCGTCAAGGAATCAACTCATCACTTCGTCCCAATGTCAAGACTAGGAGAACGCCTTGCCCGAGAAAGTCGATAAAGAGACTAACAAGAGCCAACAAGGGCATCTGCGCACCAGCCCGCACGCCAAGACCAGTGCATGTCATGCCACCACGCACGTCCATGCAACCAGGTGCGCCTATGCATGTCTATGCCCGTGTGGCTCGCACGCGCTTCTGGATCTCCCGCCTCCAAAGCATGCCATCAGAGATAGCAAGCAAGAGGCTCCCCATCGACATCTCTTGATGCGTGGAAATCTACCCACCTACGCACCTGAACTTGTGCCTCCGGCGCCTATACTTTGCAATAGCACACAAGGGGCTCATCTTAAGCATCATTGAGGCATTTTCAGTGATTTCATGCAAAAGGCTCAAGATAAACCCCTCCCACTCGTAGAATAGAACTCAATGTCCCGGTGTAGCCTTTCACATCACATGCAATGGGGTAAAAGTAATACCCGCAAGTCAATTCATTTCTTCACTTCACTTCATGTGCTACAAGTGTAAATAGGACGCAATTATGGAAGGTGACACACGTCCATGTCCAAAACTGTTGAAGACCTAAAAGACCTCGCTATGAGGGATGAAACAAGAATGCGCCACTGACAGCAGAATGAAACTGCACCACGGTAAACGGCGGGAGTTCAAGCCATCAAGAATAGTGTGAAACCACATCATGGAAGCCATCGAGCGCGCAGCAGAAGATGGCACACGACCCCATGTCGTGTCCCATAGCAACATGAGGGGCTCGGTGCAAGCATCACTAGACGTGCATGCAGAGTTGAAGCCATCGGTGCCCACTCTCATTGACATCATGAAAGGAGATCTTTCTCAACATCACCTGCACACGCGCTCCTTTTCAACATCCTTGATAGACACCTTTAACTACATCACATTAGGGGCTTGTAACCGACATCGCCTCCCAACGCATCCGGGCTCAACTTAGCGCAAAGCCCTCATCAATGTGTCGCTCGTGCATGAAAACATCCCTTGTATCCTTCAAATATGAAAATATTCCTATTTCTAGTCTCTAATGACACTATGTGCCGCGACCATATGCACGCGCTTCGCGGTGTCGACATGCTTCACAGCTACGTCAAAAAAATTCACATTGAAAAACATGCCTCCAAAGGGAACCAAAGGCGTGGTGGAAAGCAAAGTCACGAAGAGGAAGAAGGCCAGTGCGACAAGCATGAATTACACCAACGAAGTGGGGGGCTTCATCACTGCTGGTGCTCTGCTGCCCGTAGGGGGCATCTTACCCGCTGGAGACCTTACTGTGGCTCCAGGCAACATCACGTGCATGGATGGCACCAATGATGCGGCCTCAAGCGCTCTCATGCACAACTTCAACCCCACATGTGGTCCTATTCCCACAAATAATGTCGTCAACCCCAACCTCGTCACAACGGCAAGCAACATCGGCAACGACACTCTAGCTGTCGATTTAGGGGATGGTGATGAAATCTCCATCACAGCTAGCAGGAGGCTGGTCTTTCCAGCACGGCCCGTGAAACTTCATGCGCCCTGTAAGAAATTGAATAGCTTCAATGCGGAGTCATGGAGGCAAATCAACAGAACGAAGAGCTGGTGCCATCTATAAGGGCATCTCTATTGTTAAAAATACCAACCAAGAGGCTATTAAGTCACTCGTCAATGCATCTATCTCCATTGTTGAAAATACCAACCAAGGAGCTATCAGTAGAACGGACACAACCAATGCCATCATAATAGCTGGAACACTGGTAATCCACACAAGTATCACGTGTAAAGGTCAAAAGTTAGCAACTAGTAAGACAATTGTTCCTTATATTATCGTGCAAGTTTTTGGGCAATGGAACCCAGTGTGTTATGCTACTCTACAAATTGTGTTCTCGCCTGTAATTGTGTCGTGGCATCGCCCATGAGTTTTGCAAGTTTTTCACGTGCACCTTATGGCAAGGAGCTCCCCTAAATGCAACACCTATCATGGACGGACCTCGCATGAAGGCACCCGCATGAGTAACACCCACACCGTAGACGGACGCGAGGTAACATTATGTGACGACACGTGCATCAGCAACACATGCCGCAGACGGACGCGAGGTAACTTGCCACGGCGACACACACACGAGCAATGCCCACTATGGACGGACGTGAGATAACATCCTGCGATGCCACGTGCACAAGCAACACCCGCCGTGGATGGACAAGAGGTAATATTCCACGACGACACGCGGATGAGCAACACACCGTGGATGGACGCAAGGTAACATTCCACGACCACACACGCATGAGCAACACCAGCTGTGGACGGATGCAAGGTAACATTCCGCGACAACACGTGCATGAGAAACACCCACCGTGGACAAACGCGAGGTAACATTCCCTGACGACACAGCCATGAGAAAGACCCGCCTTGGAGGGATGAAGGTAACATTCCGCGACGACATGAGCATGAGAAATTCCCATCGTGGACAGACGTGAGGTAACATTCTGCGACAAGACGTGCATGAGAAACAGCCACCGTGGACGGACGGGAGGTAACATTTCGCGACGACACGCGCATAAGAAACAGCCGCCGTGGACGGATCAGAGGTGACATTCCACGATGACACGCGCATGAGAAACACCCGTCATGGACGAGCGTGAAGTAATATGCCTCGATGACACGAGCAATGAAGGTCAACCTCTCCTAAAAGGGTTGTATGTAGCAATACATCTTCCATCGTTGTGAGTGAGCTAAGTCATGTCGAGGAACACTTTGATGCTGTGAGGGAGCTAAGACTCCACGGCCACGTCAAAAGGCAGTCCACCACTCTCATCGTTGAGAGAGCTAAAGCTCTATGGGCATGTCGAGGTTATGAGCAAACAAATTTAACTACGTGGCAAGAATATACGCACCTTCTATGCAGCAAAAAGAAGTCATGATTTGTACGGAGAAATTTGCCAAAAAATTTCGTAACATATAGATTTAGCGATATTATGTGGTCGCGAGATATGCAACCAGACTCATCCCGTGCCTAGAGCAAGCAACAACTCCACAACCATGCTGGGAGACATTATAGATACCTCCGGGAAATTCTGCCAAAATTTCTAACAAAATACAGACTTAGTAAAATTGACAAGTAAAGCTATAACTAGCCACGAGTGCAGCATCGATACAGGACTGTTAGCCATAGCGAGGCGAGCCAAAAGAATTGTGGCCAGCTTTTTGAGCTACCAATTTTTACCTAACCACATGTGGCACTGTCAAATTTTGGCCCGAACCAGGTGGAGGCCAACTAGTCGAGCCAATATATGTGCTATAAGTGGGCAAGCCCAGATCGTTAAATTTTGGTAGCAAACCAAATAAATACCAAATTTTATAGGCTTGCAAACTATTGGTATGGCAACAATTAATTTTTTTAGACAAGTTGTGACAAACTGCGACCTCTAACCAAACACACCATATGATTTGGGAACTTTAGAAGACCAGAATGTACCCTTTTTTCCTGGTTATACAAAGACAGAGCTTTGCTGTCTTGCAGCTCGTCTTACTTGCTCTGGGCGACTCTCCTGCCATAATGAGTGCAGCAGCCAGCAGTGCAAATCTATTTGGACTAGGAGCACTCAATTGCACAGAAACCACTACCAATGGTGCAAATGTACATCGCTGTATAACTCCACACATACAAATGTACATTTCTTTGCTAAGCAGAATGGCATGACTCTGCTCTGAACAGCTAACAGTTTCTTTATTCTAACTAGAGAAACCAAAGAATCAGCTTTAAGGCGCTGTTCCAGTAAAGCATCAAGGCAAGTCGATGGCTTCTAGGCTCTGCACGGAGAGCAAAATCATACTCCTAAGTCTTCACCATTTCAGGGTGGCTGCCAACTCCAGGAGAGCTTCCACTTGACGTATAGTCCGCAGCTTCTCTTGCTGTTTCAACATGGTTGCGACAGATTCAGGGTCATATCCAGTATGCAGCTTATTCTTTTTTTGTTCAGCTTGAACTTCTTTCAGCAGCTCATCGACTTCCCTGACAAAGTCAACTCTCAGCAGAACATCATCGTCCTGGGGTGGCAGCTTGATCTGCCCATCACGCTGATATAAAAAGGAAACAATATCAAAAACTAAAAGTTCAGAATTTTTCTGTAGCATATGAGAACCATGATGATATAGAGAAGTAATTTGAAAAGGCCATGGGAAATCCATAATCCAATTAGGAAATGATAAGCTTGTTTCAAAAAAACTATGAACTGAAAACGAGAAAGCTGATTATCTCCGGAGTCAATTTACCATAAGGTGTGAAAATATCTTTGCACTGCAATATTTTTTATGTTTTTTCATGTACAATTTGCTTTAACGGAAATTGCATTTCTCTAGGTGTCATTGTGTTGCTAAATGTAGAACAGAATCTAAGATGTTCTTCATGGCAAAATGTTCAGCAAAAATTATGTTGAGTAGCAGTAATGGGATGGTTATATTTTAAGAGATTACAGTATATTTTAACACAGCTGAGTGACTGACTAGGAGGAGATATCTACCAATGCAGGAGTATTATGAAACAAGGGTAATGTAAGTGAAAAGCTGTTATTTTAAATTCTCTTTCATAAATTTCTCATGCTTTGAGTCTCAACAATTCTAATACTGCCAGTTTCATCAAGAAAAGGGAACTTGCATTGAACTAACATACTTTCTCCATGTCAAACCCAGCAGGAAAGACCATAGTGAACGGGTCCTCTCTTGGAAAAACTTCAATCATGTGCTTTCTACATGTCTTTAGCCATTTGTCATCATCAGACCCATCATGAATATTCAAAAGTTCATTGAGTAACCTCATGGCAGGAGTTGCTTCACTCCTTAAAATCTCTGTCTGCATTCAGGTTTCGTTTTCTGATTAGCCCATCATAAACTAATGACATGGTAAAAAAAGAGGATTGATTTAAATAATCAACACTTATGGACAGAAACTTGTAATAATGCTTAATGAATTCATCTAGATAAGATAAAGAAAAGAGCAGTTATTCCACTTACCTCTACCCTTCTGTACAAGAGATCAAGGCTTCTGATGGCATCCTTCTCATCCTGCAGGTAGAATAGAAGGTCAAATATATGAATATAGACTAACTTTACACCACCACTTACCAGCAAAGGAACTCCTCAGATAAACTTTTGATATGCTGAGAAATTTAAAAACATAAAGATCAAACATTGGGTCATAGAGGCAACAGAAGATAAAGGTCATGAAATGAAGGAAACCATGTATACTAATTACAATATGAGGTGCAAATGCAATGGTAATGCTCTAGCAATTCAGATAAATCACACTACCAACATAACGCTAAAAAGATTAACACAAACAGTAAAACACAATTACAAACTATATATGGGACTTTAGGATTCTAGGAGCTCTGGCAGGTGTTTTTTTTCTTCTGTAAAATTATTTAAAGAAGAATAATAGTATGTGTTAGTGTTATGCAGTCTCAAGTCAACTTTTATTCAATCAATGCTTTCGCATACACCTTTATTGGGTTTGTTTATCAGTGGTTCAATTTCAGGGATTTGTCGAAAGATTTTTCTTTACCTTCAACTATGGACATAATGACAGAACAAAACATCAAGCACTTTTGATAACAAAGGGTATGTACCAACTTACAACATGATCCCGTATTGCACGCAATATAGATAATATTAGATTTAGCAGATTCTAACTGCGAGAACTTGAAATGTACATAAGTATAAACAGTCCATAGAACGTATAGGTAAAATGACTGAAAACAGAGCTTTTTGCATACATCACGCCGAGCAACATCAAGTCGATTCCAAATGACCATGAGAACAAGTTCGGTAAGCTCTCCTCTTTCAGCAGCCTTCTCAATTTCCTGCATATAAACGTACACTGCATTAATTAAGTCAAATATTTCATCAAATAAGTTTTTGAAAAGTTGGCTTAGGTAGCTATACTCAATTTTATGGGATATAAATTTCAAACTTCCTCTTCCATGATTTTGTTATAACCATGTTCATGTCTTAGCATAAGCAAATCTTTTAACAAAACTTGGATGTGTGCTGGACTTGGGTGACAGACATGGCCAGTAGCAAGCAATGTCATAACCCTGTCAACTGCAGCGAGTAGATCTTATGAGGCTGGAGCATGCCGCAGGATGCACATGCTGGCTCCTTACAACACAGCTAAGGTACCAATGTTATGGTCATTTCCGATATCAAAATATTTTTTAGGTCATTGAAATTACCCAAAAGTCCAGACTCAAGAATGAGTGCTTCGTCCTTCTGGATTAAGAAAATTCGTACATGTGCATTTTATTTTCAGACTTACCAATTATAAAGTAATGTCATAACCCTGTAATACTTGGTTAAAAATCCATAAATAATAATTTTGTGATAATTGAGTCGCGATTTTATCATCCTCTGTTCATGTATCTTCTGTGATTCCCCAAAATCACAGTTATCTGTTATTCCAGAAAAAGGGAAAGAAACATGGGGTAGCGGAATGGTTTAAATTTTTAAGAGTGCACAATGAGGCATTCGGTTACTTTTTCAACATCTTCACCGGCTCTTATGAAACTTGACACTAAAATCCTAGCTTTGCGGACTTCTTCCTGTGGGTAAGCTTTCAAGCGCATCCCAATCTCTCGGTATTCATTTGATTTTATTTCCTCCTCCGCTTCCTCTTTCTGACGATATGCATGCCATTCCTTAGTCCTCTCCCGCTGACGGGCTTGCCACTCCTGCATGAAAAGTATAGGTGATGTATGGCTATAGAAAAAATAGTTGCTCCTGAAGTTAAACTACTAATGCCATAGGTCAACTCCTCTAAGTATAAAAAATGAATTAAGACTTTTTTTCTAGAATACACGATGGGATGCGTATCATATAAAAAATGAATTAAGATTAACGGTGATGATGGATAACGAGAATATATGCATCATATGGATAGCATATGCTCACAGCAAGCTATTTGAAGATATCATACCAAAGATAAGTAAGTCAATTAACAACATAAAACATGCTCATAAAAGATCAGGTTTCAATTAAAAGTAGTGAAGGGTAATCATGAGTTTAACTAGTCACTTTTGAGTGAATGGAGACGTGTGGCACCGATTAAATACCATGTAATAATTTCATTTCAGCTCAGTGTGGAGTGAGAGATGTATAAAGAAGTCCCCCATGATATCCTAGAAGCTAGAAAATACCAACAAAAGTATTATCAGAATTATGATATGAAAGAACCATCGACAAGGCATATTTAGTATGGTAATTGATCCTCATTTGTCATTGTAGTTCTTTGCGAATGAACAACCAAAAATCATAGGACTTGTTGAAACTATTAGTCCGCAACAGTCAACACCACTGCCCAATCCCCAAACGCCCAAATGTGCCAGTCCATGACCTCTTTGCAAATGGGACTAATAAAAATAATTGGCTAATCACAGGACATCCAAATAACAGTTAATTTCAATGTGGAATTACGAATATAACTAACAGCTCAAGCAAAATGTTGACATAGGTATACATGAAACAAACACACTCAATTAACCCACAAAGGGGGGAGAGTTTATAAACACCTAGGTCATGCTTCATGCAACATCGTAGCTCCTTACATACTTGCACGCCACCTGCACGATGAAATGCCTCTGGCAACTACTCGTGCAATCCACACACACGAACGCGCACGACATACCTCGTCGTAGAACTCCGACGGCATTCCCACCAACTCGACCTCGTCGGGCGCCGCAGCGGCACCCTTCGTCTTGTCCACAGCTGCAGCGAGACAGTCGCATAAAGCTAAAGCAAGCTTCGTGAAGGAAACGGGCTGAGATTATTCAAGCACTCGAACCTGAGATGGGGGAGAGGCGCGCGGCGGGCCGGGCAGGGTGCAGACAAGACGAAGGGGGGCGGCGGCGGTGGAGAAGCGGTAATGGTGAGGGCGGCCGCAGCCGGAGGAAGGTGGGGAGCGCGAGCGCCGCGGCGGCCATTGCGCGGAGTCACGGGTTCGCAGATGAGTGTGTGCCGTGTCGGGGTTTTTGGGGATATTTTGCGGATGAACAAGACAGCAATGTGAAGGTGCGGCGCAGTAATGCGCACTCAAACCTGACTGAGATGGGGGAGAGGCGCGCGTGCTGTTTCCGTCCGCAGCGCATTGACGGCTTGAGGTCGGCGTCCTGCTTGGGCTTGTGTCTTTTAATTTTTAAAATATAAGTTTAAATAATATTTAATTTTTATAAAGTTTCTAAAAGTATTTGTAGATTATCAAACCAAAAGCACCTATTGAGGTGCTTTCGGCAGTCCCTCTATTTTCCGAGGTGCTTTCGGCAGTCCCTCTATTTTCCGACCCTGTATTACTAGACTGTCCTCACGGTTGATGATATTTACCAATAAACAGCCATGGATAAAAATTTCTCAAATTTATAACTTCTTCCTCCTCAAGCGGCCAAACAGGTCTCGCCCCTCCTCCTATTCCTCTCGCCCCTCCATTAGCTGCAGCTAGGGTTTGGGAACCCGCCACCGCGAGCCTCTCGAGTCACACCGCCGGCTAGGATTCCCTCTGCCGCCCTCCTCGGACATCTCTCCTTCGCCCCCATGCTCCCCTACCTCTCTTGTGGTTCATCCAAGACCTGCTGTGAGAACCCTATTTTAGGTCTAGTCGAAAGAGACGCGAGGCGGAGGTAGATCAACTCGCGCTGCTGAGTTGATCTAGTTTTGTCGAGATGTGTCATAAACTAGATTAAGAGGGGAAAGTTGTACCGCACATTCATCTCATATATGGCATTCATCGTGTTTATTTCACACATGTTCATATACATATTAGAAGTTGCAACTTTATTCAATTAAATATCATAAGTACAAATGTGCAATATGAGAATACAAGTATAAAGGAAAAACAACAATAATAAAGGAAGATTACAATTCTCTTTATAAAACTAAAGAAGAAAGAAAATTACATGAGATAATTCTACCTATACATCAAGGTCTAAACTAATCTTCAATGCCAAGTCGAGGAGGCACACCGAGTGTTGGAGGAGGCAGCCTTTGGAAATATTTGCGCAATCTGAAGATGCTGAGTATATGCACTAGGTACCATTAGGATCTCGCAAATTGATGTACGAGGAAAAAGATTTTGAAAACAGTATTTGAAAATAAAAGCAGTTCTAACGATGAGTAGTACAACTCTACAGTATATGACGACAATATCCGTATACGAATACACAGAGACTTAGGGGTACCCTAGATACCCGGGATGATGTGTACCTCGGAGAGGGACTCTAGGTCGTAAGGAAACCATCCGTATGTGTCCGGGACTCCTTAAACAAGGAAGTCAATCCCAATGTTTAAGGAAGATAGAGTTCTACTTAGAGACGAGTCCGTATCCACTACGATACGGTAATACCCTCTATAACCCTCTATAAAGGATCTCGAGACCCTGCGGAGAGGATAGGCAACTTTGGATAGCCAGAACCCTAATCTGAAGACTTCTGAGCACGTAGAAGGGAAGGAAAATCTCGACATCCACCTCCAACTACCTATAGATCCAATCTAGATTAGCCATACCCCCTTGTATCTTGTCTCGATATAAATACAAGACACACAGGACGTAGGGTTGTTATACTCAGAAAGGCCTGAACCTGTATAAATTCTCTTGTCATTGGTGATTCGATCAGGCTCTGAGATCCCTTACCCTCACTTTCAATTTTCCACGTATTATGTAAGATCGGCGTTTACCAATCGTCAATTGATTCCACCGTTACACTTTCGCCTAAACCCGCAGGGTTTAGCTGCAAGGGCAAAAGAATACCTAAAATGGAACCTAAATAATTTTAATTTCAAAAATAAGCTTGAAAAGTGTTTTTGTTTTTGAGAATGTCCAAGGGCCACGTGGTTAAGACCCTTATCGAACTGATCTAGTACATGTATATGGAGAGAAAAGAGGTGAGGGAGTAATAAAAAATTATTTTTCTCACACTATTTGCCTCCATGAGTTTTGTATTTAAAAAATTGTTTTGCAAAGCAATTGAGCAGATAAGGCAGCTATCCATCATTATCTTGTCCAACAGCCAAAATCTTTGACCAAGGTAACTTAGCAGGTAAGTCAAGCCACGGCTTAGTAGCAACCGACCATAGAGGCAATAGGAGGTGGCAGTGTAATCTTCAAAGGGTACTCTGTAGAAATGAGGGCAAGCCAACTCAATAAGCAACAGCAACACAGTACGGTAGCAATCCACAAATGCCACCATATCACCTTAGGAACCATAGCTAGCAACAGCAACCATCACAACTTCATATGAACCGGCACTAGGGAGCTTGGCTGTCGACTAGGAGGATCAAGCCACAAGGGAGCAAGAACCAGGAACAGTAAGGAGATGAAGAGCAAACAAGACCACCATCAAGTTGAGGAGCAAGGTCAGGAAAGCCAAATCCTTGCCCTGTTCAGTTTGGTGCGAGGTATAGCCTCATATAAGATCAGCATAGTTTTACACAATCATACAGATGAAAATTGCTAAGTAAAAGAGACCCTCAGATTCTATCCTCATCATCGATTCCTAAGGCATCCTTCTTATATTGTTCTCATCAGCCTATAATCTTTCAAAGTCATACAAATAGCTTCAGATGCAATAGCATCATCATTAGCAAGTAAAAATATAAATATAACATCTATTCTTATTAGATTAATACCTTTCTCAACTTATTTCTGAGACAAAAATCATCATGGAAATGACTTATGAGCCAAGCTTTATATCTGTTCTTATCAACAATTCTTCTACCATTCTCCTACTCGTCATAGATGTATAGTGTAAACCAAGCATAACATCTGTCCCTCAGTATAATACCTTGGCATATAAGTAAAGGAAACTTTTACAATGGTCGGGCGCATAATTTATGGCATAGAGATTAGAGACCATTTCCTTCACACAGCTCATTCAAATCAGAAAATGAACATAGCAACAGGACTATACCCATAGGCCAAGCATCGATCATAAGAAATTTCTTACAATTTCTAAGCACAGTTGAATGAGCATGAACTGTGTATACGGGTGAATTCGTGAACCACACACACAACCAGCATGGAATCATTAGCAATAATATATGCACAACCGATCAAAGGCTAGAATCAGTACCAAGACCCCAAGCCATAGAGCAAAAGGGGTAAAGAAGAAGATGAAGAAAACTTGCCGACGGAAGAGTAGATGACCGGAGGACATCCGCAAAGCACCACCGGCGCGAGGCAGGCCCAGCAGAGCACCGAGGCTACGACGCCGAGCCACACGCCATCTCGTGCAGCACGATGCGAATGGCCATTGGGCAGGGGCGGCGACAAAGCCGCATCGGGGATGGACACTGTGGCTGCTCAAGGAGGCTAGCCAAGAGCGGCGAGCACTGGAGCCCGAGCCCTAGGCTCATGAAGATGCAAGCAAACCGACGAGAAAAGGCGACGACACCGGCAGCCGAGACGCGCACTCGACGACACGTTCGAGGCAAAAGTGGCAGCGGCATCTCCAATTGGAGCCCATGGGGGAGCTCAAGGGGAAGTAAGGCGTTGCACCAAACCAAGGCCGAGGTGATGTGATTGAGAGGCGGCGGCGGTGCACACGTGTGGGAGGATGGAGCCAAGCGAGCGGAGGTAGGGAGAAGGGGCAATGGCAGCTACGCAACAGAGAGAGTGGGTGAGTTAGGTTTAGGTTTAGGTTTAGAAATTGGGCCGTGTAAGCCGAAGAGGAGGAGGAATTAGCCGGGCTTCGTAACCGGCCAGCCCAAGTGAGGTTAACATTTTTTTTCTTTTTCTAAGAAAACTAGAAATCATGAAAAATCAGTAGATTCATCAGAATATTTAATATTTTTCTTCTGAAAGAAAGAGGAGATGAAAATAAGTGTCTAAACCATAAAAATTAAATAAACCTTAAAATTTATTGTTTGAGTTAAAATATTTCTCCTTCTTGTAAAAGGAGAAGAAAATTAAGATTAATAATTAAGTCACAAAAGTTAGGTTAAATCCCTAAATTAATATTTAAGTGAATTGAAATACGACGAGTAATAGTATTGATTCTCAACTAAAATAAAATAAATATTTGTTGCTTAAATATTTATGTAATATTCCATATAAGCTCTAAAATTAATTAAACGCTTGTTAGTCATTTAATAATTATATCTATCATGCACAAAATACTCAAGAAAGTTTTTGTATTTTAGGTCTTGCATCTCAAGACATAATTCTCATACCTGCATGGTCATAACATTGTGTTCATATTGGAATTTTCTTGAATAAGTCCTTACTGGAGTTTTATCTTTTTTTTTACCAGAAGTTCCACAAGTCAACTCGTCGAACTTCATTATCTATCAATTACCAAGCAAGTCTGGTTTCTTGTTCATATCCGTTTAGAATGTTTTACAAAACTTTACTATCTATGACATGCATAAAATGGAAACCTAATTTCTAAAGTAAATCTATTGAGAATTTGGATCGCTAGTTTATTGGGTGTGATCATGGTTGGTGCTGAAACTCTGTAAAGGTGCTGAAGACACATCGGAAGGCGGGTTTCATTACACAGGTTTTCATATAAGGTTAAAGTAACCAATGATCGATTATGCTTTAAGTGTCGTAACGATCGCCCTTACCACATACCTTGTATGGGCGAGGCTAAGCTAAAGTACTTTTGTCCTAGGTCATACTGCCCTAGGAAGGCAAGGACTCAGTATATGCCAGAGTATGAACTACTGTGACAATGACATAGCACCCGGGTATCGTCAAGGAGGACAAAACCAGCCCTCTGGACATAGGGTGGGCTGGGCCGACTGCTCGGAGTCCGACTTCTACACGGGGCGCATCATCGACTTGGAGTACAAGGCATAAACATGTACCTACCCAATATTTCGGGTTCTAGTTGTAACCGATTAGAAGATCTACTTGTAAACCGATCCGGGCTCACGTAACTCTGCCCCTGCCACCTACGTAAGGCAGGGCAGGGATCCTCCGATCGGTAGACGATACATATACATACCCTAGCAACCTAGAGAGCTCCTCTCGAGGTCTTGCTGCATACGGTACACAAGCAATACAATCCACCAAACTAAGGACGTAGGATATTACCTCTTCCCGAGGGCCTGAACCTGTATAAACTCTGTGTCCCGTGTGCACCCATCTAGATCTGCTACGCGTACGCCGTCCCATGTTCATTATTGCCGGATCAAAACACCGACATACTGGGAAGGTGGTGTTAGCTGTTGGTGCTATCCACGGTACACTATACGCTAGAGTATATGCATGAGACCGGTAGTGTTGGCCTGTTGTGCAGACTACAACCTGGGGGTATGGCTGTGCAAACGGCGAAAAGACTCTGTGATCATTTGTATGTGATTTGGGGCCGATCACCTCGGGTACATGCTTATGATCGTCTGTGAGTACAGTTGTGCACCTCTGCAGAGTGTAAAATAGTGTGGCAGTGTCACTCCATGTTCCTGGTTCGAACTGCAAACGCGGTAGGAAAGAAATCCATCGGAGATTATAGCAACTCGTGAGACATGAGATCATAATATCTTAATTAAAAGTTGAATCTCTTACCTTACGAAATGCATTGCTTTTGGACAACACCACTGTTCTCAGTAGATATAGTGCATCAGACACCTCTTTGTTATTCCTAGACTTGTTGAGTACCTTTTGTACACATCCCTCTATTCTAATTCCTTGGCTAGATTGTGAGCCGATTGCGAAACAAGACGTAGTATACATCGAGGTCAAAGACAAAGTACCAAAAGAGTAGGCATTGACGAAAGAAGATGAAGGAGCGGACTACTACTTCAACTACCACGACGGGAATGCTATAGAGTAGAAGTATAGGCTAAACGAGACGAGAGTTGTAGTATAAGGGTTTTTGCTGTAACCAACTGGAAATGATTTTAAATTCCCCATACTTTTGGGAATAAGTTGTAAGACTTTACTTTGTTCTTCGAGCTTGTAAATTAAGTTTGTAATATATAGACTGCTGCAATGCTTCTGTCATTCTACTCTGTGTGATGTCTTGTAGATAAGAAGGGACTTTGTCTACAATATGTCACAGACTAGCATACTATCTGCAAGGGTAGTATGTGGGTCACCGCACCTGCCGAGGCCCACGAGCCGCCGCCCTCGCCCCCGAGCATCAGCCAAGCAACCGCCGGTCTCCCTCCCTCGCCCCTGAGCAGCCGTTGGCCTCCAAGCTGAAGCCACCACCGCCGTCGTACCCCCACACCGTCGGTCTCCCTCCCTCGCCCCCGAGCACCCTGAGCTTCTGCCGGTCTCCCTCCCTCGCCCCCGAGCAGATGACAATGCCGTCCCACATCTCCACACCAACCTCAACGACAAGGTGAGCTCTCCCCAACCTCCGCATGATAGTGAGGATGTCCCCTACCTGATGCAATTTTGGTATGAATGAGTGATTTGTTGAAGCAAAATTTGTTTGTATGAGCAAAAATTAGTAAGATGAGCAAAATTAGTTATATTACAGTGGTTCGTTGGAGCAAAAGTTAGTTGTATGAATGTAAGCTATTTAAATGATGCATAAGGTTTGAAAATAAGCAAATGGTCCCTGTTGTATACCTTTGGTTGTGCATGTGCAAAGATAATACATAATTGTTGTTGAGTTAATATAGTTCAGGCCATATAGAGATGGATCAAGATAAGACACCTAAAGCCAACTGGGATGCATTGTTAGCCATATATAGATGGATCAAGATAAGACACCTAAAGCCAATTGGGATGCATTTTCAGCGATAGTGTTTTCTGAAATTTGTGAGGATGGGACAAAGGCTAGAAATAGGCCTACCACTTTCTTGAATGCGGATGGGTACAAGAACCTTGGGAGAGAGTCTTTTAGTAGGATCGGTAAAAACTATACAAAAAAGGATTCAAGAATACATGGAACACAATGCTTTGTATGGAGCATGGATTTACTACAATGGCAAAGCAAGTGGACTTGGTTGGGATCCTAAGAGAACTGTAACAGCAGAAGAGGCTCAATGGGCTGAAATGATAAAGGTATATTTCTAACACTTGTTGTTTTCACACCATCAATCCATGCTTAGTACTCATAACTTGATTGTTTATTGTACATGTCAACAAGATTGTTGAGGCCTTTCACAAAGGGCCCCTGGAGAACTTGAAGTTGCTAGAGAATATGTTTGAAAAAAGTTCATATTGATGGGTCATCTTCGGTGATGACCGGTGTGGAAGTTCAACATGCGCCCAAAGATGTGCTTGATATTAATGATGAAGAGGAGGTTAATCCTATACCTAGCCCAGTAGGTCAAGGGCAACTGCAAAGCATGAGGCTGCTAGAATTACTTCTAGTCCAAAGAAGACCAAGAAGAATAATGTGCAACGAGACTTCAAGCGATGGATTGACCATTGCATTAGTGAAGATCGTTCTGTGACGTTTATAGTAATGTCACCGTCAGTAATGAGATTGAAGCCATAATGGAACAAGTTGTGCAATGTGGAGCACCTGAGGGTAATGATGAGTATTACATTGCAACTAAGTTATTTGGTAAAATTGAGAATAGTTGTTTTTTCTATGCTATGAAGATAGGTGAGGGAAGACTGAATTGGCTGAAGAGATAGTATGAGGATAGGCACAGTAATTAGAGCTTCTTTATGAGTATCATTTTCCTATGCCTTGTAGCTTAATATTTCAAACTATACATGTGTTGGACCTTAATAATTCGAACTACTTTGTAAACTATGGTCATGTAACCTTTCAATTATTTTAATGTCAGAATAATCTCCAGTATACGCATGTGTTGTTCATATAGTCGGGAGATGTATACTACATATATTGCTATTACTTATGGTGAAAAATACCTCATGAAGAAAGAAAGGAAGAAACCAATGTTTACTGGACAACTGTGGATGTTTGAGAATTTGGGTGATTCAAAAGATTGCTACAAAAATTTTAGAATGCATATACCTTGTTTTGATGCATTGCATAATACTTTGGTAGAAAACTATGGGTTGAAGGGAACAAGGGACATGTGCTCAGAAGAGGCCTTTGGGATGTTTCTGTGGACAGTTAGTAGCCCTCAGTCTGTAAGTCAAGTACAGAATCACTTTAAGAGGTTTACCGAGACAATCAACAGAAAATTTGCTAAGGTATTGCAATGTCTAAATGACTTAGCTGAAGATATCATTATACGTGCTGATCCACATTTTAGCACTATGAGACTACATGACTCTAGATTTTCGCCTCATTTCAACAATTGCATAGGTGCAATTGATGGATGCATGTACCAGTTGTTGTGCCATCTGTTGAGATGGCTAACTATGTCGATCGCCACGGATATCCAACATAGAATGTTATGGCTGTTGCGAATCTGACATCAAATTCACCTCCATAGTTGTTGGATTGCCAGGATCAGTACATAACACTAGAATACTTAAAGGACACATTGGATAAGTACGCACAGAGGTTTCCTCATCCTCCTGCAGGTACATGATTTACTTGCTCAAACTAATTTATGTTATTGTTTCCATTCTCTTTCACTAACACATGTGTTGTTCAAGAAAATACTATCTAGTTGATTCGGGTCATCCCAATCAAATTGGATATCTAGCACTATATAGAGGTCAGAAGTACCATCTACTAGAGTTTCGACAAGATCGAGAGCCCTACTGGGGGAAAAAGAAATCTCCAACCATCTCATTCATCTCTTCGAAATGTCATTGAATATTCCTTTGGTGTGTTGAAGCAAAAATGGCACATCTTACGTGGCGTGCCAAGTTACCCAATGGAGAAGTAAACAGGGATTATTGTAACATGCATGGCACTCTATAACTACATTAGGAATAGTCAGTTATTCGACCTACACTTTTATAGACGCGATCGAGACGAGAACTACATTCCTTCGGAGCATGTGGTTGCAACATCTGAGAGGAATGGTGGCAATGCTAAATTGAATCTTAATCATGTATTCCAATACTAAATTAGCTCATAAACATGTCATTTATGTAGAAATCACGTTAACAACTACTAAATCATGCTTACTCAGTACTTAGACAATATTTTTAATAATCAGGGATATTTTAGAAATTTCAGATATTCAACCAACAGCTACAGCTGTCAAATCCATGTAAAAGTGCTCTTGCTAAACAGCTCAGCTACTTGTCTACCAGTTGCTTTTCAAGATGGATCAGTTATAATTACTTATCAGAAAGCTACAACCCAAACAAACACTCTTACACTTCGTCCGGCTTCTCTTCTTTCCTTCCTTGTTCAGTCCGCCCCGTTTTTTTCTTCCGGTTCTTTTCTTCTCCATTTCCGTCCGTTTGCAGCTGCTGCACTTCTGATTGAGCTTACGCGTCGGTGACTTTGTTGCAATCTCTGTTTATCATGTGCACACACATTTAATATCTCTGATCGTCAGACTTCATCCTGCTAGATCATCGAGTCCTTCTCTAATGAACTTGAGTTGCCAATTAACACTGAACACGTACACGTGCGGAAGTAGTAAGCCGAGGGACAGTTCGTGAGAGTACGCCGAGGGACCGTTCGTGGTTGCTAAACTGTGAAATCTAATTAAGAAAAAATTTATTGGTTTTAATAAAAATTTCCTATTACGTGCAAATAGAAGATGCATTCAACTAATTACTACGTCCAAAACGAGAAATAAATAAATGTTCCTGAAAAGTCATCACAATATATCCAAATGGAGACTGAGTTTAGTGATTATAAGAACATATATGCGTAGGCACCATCCACGTAGACGAAAAATGACATGACGGGTAATCAAATAGATTGGATACCTTAGAGAACATCTCACCATCACGAGTTCTGGACCATCGACAATCTTTGAGGAAACTTCGGTATCAGGACATAATGCACTGTTGGAGTCCTCGGATCTTAAATTTGTGACTTTTTTTCTAGAACATTGATACCCAAACTGCCTGAATTTTTTACAAATAATATTTTTTTCTATTTTTTATGAATAACCTTATCCCTAAAAAAAATCCAAGTTTGACCTTTTTAACGGTGCCACAGACGTGGATGCAGCAGGAACACCTTGTAACGCCAAGGTCAATGACACCTAGAGCACACTTGCAGCCGAGCTGCCGTGGGCAGCTAACATGGCTAGAGCTGTGGCGCCGCAGCTATGACGCGTCACGTCTGGCGCCACAAGAAGTATACCCCTTCGGCTTGATGCCCGCATTTCTTTCTTTCTCTAAGTCTCCTTCCCCGCGTCCCATCGCTGCAAGATCCCACGCCATTAACACCTCTTTCCCGCACGTCCATCTTTGTTCTTACAGGTATATTCACTATTGCTGGCATCACAGATTCCTTTGTCTACCATGGTCATCGTCCGATAAAGAAAAGAAAATAGAGATTGAAAGCTTGGATAATTCCAATTTCAGCATATAGCCAGGAGGACAATAGTCAAAAACTGAGTTAACATATGCTTGACCTGAAAAGGTGTAAGCAGTTGAATCACCGAAATGATTGTCTTATAGGCCAAGGCTATTGTACCATGCTCAACCTTGTTGAAAATTCTATTTGGCTGCAATCCACCATACCTATATGGACGCTAAGTATGTTTGAGGGACGCTAAGTGCTCGACGATTGTTGCATCTCTATATGGATGTGGTTGTTGCATACACACTTGTCAGTTTGTCATATGCAATTCAGTTGTTCGGATCATGAAAATTAAATGGATAGGGAAGCATGATCTAACATATCTATGGAGGAGCCTGCACACATACAATTTTCTCAGGACGGCCTAGGTTGCCCTAGGTGATTTTGAAAGTCAGTTTGATAGGAAAACACTGCACCTCTATACAATTCTCACGTTGCTTACTAATTACACTATGTGATTAATTTACCAAATCTTCTGTTCATTAACAAAAACTCAAATTACGTAGATATTAATTTAAAATTTCTTTGGACACCATGCTTCCATCTCAATTAAATTTGTTATTGATGAAGTACGTATGTTTTGTTATATGTAGATGAATAGAATTGTCCGAGTTTACAATTGCTTAGAAATATAGGAGAGGGGCAATAGAAACATTGATTTTGACTCGATGACAGCCAGGATAGTTCTTTTTTGAGAGGCACCAACCCTTAGTAGAAGGATGGTATGATGTTGGGTTTGGTTTGAAAAGGTACCCTTAATGATACCCATTCAATCACCTAGTGATTGAGACGCTTATAGGGAAATTGTCAATGTTTTAGATGTTAGATCATTGCTGGAGGTCTGTGTATGGAGAAGGTAGCATAGTTCTGTCGACTCTATCAATACTGTTGAGCCGACTCCCAATAGGTTGATGACATTTCTAGAGGTGGTTACGCAAAATGATCATGAGCCACCCTCTGTTGTGGACATCTCTCAACCTCCTTCTGAACCACTCTCTCAACCAGTCGCACATGAAGAGTTAGCTCCACAAGATGTTAGAGTTGATGTGATTGTAGATCAGTTATTGGAACTACTGGTATGTCCAATTAATGTGCCACAACTTTGGAGTGGCATCGTTTCTCTAGATGGTCAAGTTGCCAAAGAATTCACTGAGCCATCGCATGCTAATTTCGATGCGGCTGTCATGGACAACTCCATTGATGGTGAAGCTAGTTTGAATAACACTGACGACTACCTAAGCGGCTCCGATCAGGATTGGAGCTCTAGCAAGGACGAAAGGCCCGAACCTTCTTTTACTCCTCAACAAACTAGAGTGGTAACAGAGGTACTAGGCGAAGAACCCATGGACCATGTTTTCGACAATGTTCATAACGTCGAAAATGCCATATGTAACGATGGCCTATTGGGAAATTGTGTGGGCATGGGACATATTAGGAGAGACGAGCATGAAAAGCCGATCCTTCGCAAGGGAATGCAATTCAGGACTATTCGTGAGTTGAAGGACTTCATTGCCGATTACTCTGTGAGGTATCATAGGCCCTATCTCATTTATCACTCTAATATTAATAAGAGGTACACCGTATATTGCCAGAGGGGGTGTGGATGGAAGATGTGGGCACCGCTAACTCATGAAAATCTATGAAAAATCTTCCGCATGAAGGAACCATACACATGTGGTACATCACAACAGTCAGGGTTGCATATACAGGTCACAGCGAAGTATATTGCTACCCACATCACTAGCGTGGTTTGTGTTGACCCAGATGTTTCTGTAGCTTCATTAATCAAGATGATATTAGTTACCATTCGTTATCGGGTAAAGTACGGGGAGGCATGGAGGGTGAATCAGTTAGCGATAGAACTATTATGGGGTGACTAGAAGGAGGCTTATGCTAGGCTCCCAAGAATATTGATCAGTATGCAAGCTACAAACCGAGGGTTAGAGTTCTATCTGTTTCACAATAACCGCAGAGTTGTTGACAATGGTCTTGTGCAACATGTTATGCAACGGATATACTAGAACTTCTCCCAATGTAAAGTTGCCTTCTCTAGTGATTAGTATGGTTGCTTGATGATTGTCATTGGTGTTGACGCAGAAGACCAGTTGATTCCACTGGCGTTTGCACCACCGAGGGCGAGAACAACGACAATTGGGAATGGTTCCTATGCATCATATCAAACCGGCATTAAGGCATCCTTAACGTTGTTAGACATAGGTACCGGGGGGGGTCCAAGACATCCATCACCGTTGGTACATGCGTCACTTAGTTGCTAATTTCTATAGTAAGTGCAATCAATTGGAGCTATTCAAAAAGTTCAAGGTCATGTTCAAAATCTTGGATAAAGATGAATTTAGAAAGTACAGGGAGCTTAGTCGCCTATATATGCAACGAGGGAGCTAGGACATGGTTGGAAGAGATAAAGCCACAGAGGAAGCTACGGGCCAAGGCTTACGACAGTGGTGGTCATCGTTACGAATGATGACAATTAATATTTCGGAGGTGTTCAATAATGTCCTTTAGGGGATTAGAGCAATGTCAATTTCAGCAATACTAAAATTTACATTTAGGAAATGCAATGCGCACTTCGTTGACCGATGAAGACATGCAAATGATTTGGCATGTAGAGGTGTGCTATGGGGTAGAGTCGTCCAAGAACAACTGAACATGGCAGAGGAACAGTCTGGTTCATAGGTGGCGGAGAGTTCGATCCAAAATTACATGTCTAGCAAGTTAGATCTGCTGGTGGCACATCAATAGGCGGGGAGTGTTACAACAGTAGAAACTACAGAGTTAACCTAACTGAAGGTTCATATAGTCGTTGTGTCCCCGAGCTACTTCACATGCCATGTAGTCACATCGCCACTGCTTCTCGTGCTCAAGGAGTCAGCCATCTTTCACCCCTCTATACGTCTCTAGTTTTTTGTACACAAGCCACGCTTCAAACTTGGTCTTCTAGCTTCGAGCCCTACCTAGACACTATACAGTGGCCACCCTACCATGGAGAGGAGTATGTTCCCAACATGGATATGTTGAACAAAAAGAAGAGTCGTCAAAGGCAAAAAAGGTTAAAGACATGGATAAAGCATAGGGTTCGAAAGACAAGTATAGCCTCAGTGAATTTGACGATTTTTTCTTCGAGGAATTATTGCTCCATGTGTCATTCATTTGGGCACACCAGAGCTAAGCATACGCAAGAAGGGAAAATAAAGAAAGCTAGGTGTACGGGCACGATTAAGACATTAACTGTTGTTGGTATTTTACACGAATAGCATTTTTTCGTTGTATTTTCATTACTCTTTATATTTGCTAAACTTTGAATTCTACAATGATAATTTGCAGGATGGCGCAGGATGGCTCCAAACCCACACTTTCCCCTGCTTGACCCAGAGTACGACAAGTACCACTATGCATACCGACTTGCCGAGTTGAGAGAGATATGGTACTTAACTTTGATACGCATCTCATTTCATATGGTTCCATTTTACTAATCTTTGACAATCATGCATATCATGGTTAACTGTAGACCCTACCACCCTTATGCCCCTGAGAGCATGTCCCTCTATAGTGGGACAATCAGTACAAGCTGTACGTTTGGTAGTCCGAGTTTCTTCCTCTAGCCCGGATGGTGAACATGGGCTGGTTCCAAATGGACAATCCAGTCGTCACTGCTTTCGTGGATCACTGGAGACCAGAGATGCACACCTTTCACCTACCTTGTGGAGAGACGACCGTCACACTACAGGATGTTTCCATGATCCTAGGTTTTCCAATCGACGGGCTTGCAATCATCGACGATACTTCCAACACCGAGTGTCGTGACCGGGTCGGGCTTTCTGTGGGCACCATTCGGATGAACCAGAGGAGGGCACTAGAGACTAGAGGACCGTGGGAGTTCTACAGTCTTGGATATTCGATAGGTACGTTCCTTTATCATTACGTGTGATGATCTTACAATTCAATAATTATTTTTCTAATGCTCATTTCAGGTTTAGCACCTGCCTTGCCTATGCTGATGACCTAACCATGCAGGTCTTTGCTAGGGTGTGAATGTGGCACATGCTAGGTAGTTTCTTGTTTCCAAACACCATAGGTGATAACATATCCTAGATCTAGATTCCTTTGCTCGGTCATTTCGAGACCATAGAGGGATACAATTGGGGATCAGCGGCCCTTGCATGGCTTTTACAGGGAGCTATGTGACACTTGTAGGCAGAAACGAGCAATTTCAAACTTTGGGTGGCTGCACTCTCCTATTGCAAGTTTGGATTTGGGAGTGTTTCCCCTTAGGCCGTCCTGAACGAGTTTTGCCCGAAATAAGTGCAAAATAGAATTTCATTTCATTAAGTATTATTTCATAAATTCATCTATGCTGATATTGTTTCTGGTTTTGCAGGAAGATTGAGATGACACTAGCCCGGATGACTTGCCCATTATGGGTGCTGTTTGGATGGAGGTGCCTTCGCCTACAGGGCATCCAAGGTCAAGGTATATCATGTACACGAACGAGTTCAACGTGGCCACCCAGCACCACGTGAGTATCCAACATGCATTCCTTGTGAACAAGCCCATTTGTTCGATTAATGAGATTATGTTCTATGATTGAAAAGGTGACATGGCTCCCTTAAGAGCGTGCTGAGTACATTGGGATTTTGTTAAATCTCTTCTACAAGAAGGATGAGAAATTATGGAGAACATGCTCGCCCCTAATTGCTTCCACCTCATTGAGTATCACATGCCTCATAGGATTCGGCGCTAATTTGGCAGGATGCAAAACTTCCCTCCTATGGAATCTACCACTTCAATATAGCTACACAAGTAAGTAGTGTAATTTTGTATAGCTACATGGGTACCTATTGTTTCATGAGTTGACTACTTAGTTACATAATTAACTTGTCCTATCGGTTTGATAGGAGGAATTGCTAGAAAGACAACAACTAGGCACATGGGCACCGAGCTTACATCGAGGAGTGGGTCCAACGTTGGGAGCGTTTGCATATTGTGCATGTCGTGCACCTCCCATCCTATTTTGCCAAGTATCTATGGTGGCTCCATCGGGTATCTAGGGTGAAGCTTAGACCAGCTTTCCACGAGGTAGAGATCGAGCAGGAGGTCGCCTCTGCTGATTATCAAGATGACTACGGTGAGTTTTCACAAGGATAGGGTCCACAGCCCAAGAAGGGGCCTCCTTCAGATTATGTGGTATGGAATAATTTTTTGCATACTATATATCAAATTATGGTTATTTGCTTCACTTCATCACTATGACCTATTTAAATTGCATTTAAGGAACCCAACTGACCCACATGAGTTCACAAGCTGGGAAAATACTATCTATACCTCAGGGGTCGAAGGGAGAGGTCGCACGCCTTCAAGAATTTATAAGGATAACTTGTTGTCCATCTTTGAATTTGTTGAAGCTTTGTTGATAGCCGTTTATTGGTATGTCATTTCCAAATTTTGTAGGGCATAGGCTGAAAATGCAGCACTTTAGCTGCAAAGCTAATCTGGTAGTGCCTCCACACGGCTTGCTGCTAGTACGGCCTCGATGGCGGGGGGCAGTTCTACATGCACACTATAATCGACGAGTCACGATGAGGATAGTGAGGAAGGCAAGGGACAGGAGGGCGACGATGAGTCTAGCGGAGAAGAGATCCCTAACTATACCGTCCTCTCACATATTCTCGGTGCTCCTCCAGCCTCACAACCATCATAGGTAAAGACTGCAATTTAGTACGTCCAACAAGAACCTGTCTTACCTCATTGGAATGTTTGTACTAACAATATATATGCTTCACATTTTGTTGCCCACTCCACGCAAGGAGGATGGAAGCGCACAGATCCTAGTGGAGTGATGGATAGGCCAAAGAGGGAAAAGCCATGAAAAGCCAGAAAAGGTTCACACTGACCTCTAGCCAGCGTAAGAAAGCGTGTTGAAGCTTGTACTCTACTATTGTGTCTTCATTGAATAAAATTTATCATGTGAACTATCGCTTTTTATCTATTCGAATTTTTGTAACTAGCAAGTACTAGGAACACATATGTCCTCCATGTAATTAATATTTATCCATTTGATCATGTGAATTCTTGCTTTTTATCTATTTTAGTTAATGCAAGTTTCATAAATACTTAATATTTCGCATCTTTGAGATCATGTCCGTGCATGTCTTCAAATGACAAAGTTGGAGACAGAAGGTGGATTCTGGTTTTCGGTGCTAATTGCTGCAGCGCCCCCAGCGATGGCGCCGCAAGGTGGCCTTGTGGCACCAGTAGGTCTGGCCCCGCAAGGTAGACTAGCGGGGCCACTAGGGCTGGGCCGCAGTCAGCCGAGACACCAAAGGCACAATTCAAAGGATGAATTGGAAACTTATACTGCCTCATTCTCTCAAACACTTTCTTCCGGTTCTAGAGATGTTCCTCGGATTGAGCTATACTAACAATATTATCAATTCTCAGCCAACCATACCCTTGAATATGTAATTCAGAGTCCTCCGATATGTGGCTGTTGCATTCTTGAGACCGTATTGCTCTTCACTCATAGGCATCAACTGGACCAGGGCATCTAAATGCAGTCCTATTAATATATTGTTCGGCGATTAGCACCTGGTTATATCATATGTGGGCATCCAAGAGGCTCAATACACAGGTACAGGCTGCCAAATCTACCAATAGGTCAACTATCGGCATTGGATACTCCTCCTTTGAGTGGCAAGATTCAAGTTTCTGAAGTTAACACATAACCACTGATTTGCCATTCTTCTTAATCACTGGTACAATATTAGACAACCATTCTTTGTATTGGCCTTTCCTTCTGAACTTGGATGACTCGAAGGGTTGGAAATGTATAATGCTCAGCCACTCATTCTCCGACACACAATTACTGGTTCGTAGTTACAAAGTGCAACATAAATTAAATCGTGGTCAAATACAATACCACGAGGACACAAATAAATACAAGTACGTAACAGAATACAATAAAAATAGTACACTACCAAATGTCATGGTCCAAACTACGGAATTAAAGTTTTACAATCCAACATACGTAAAGCACATAACATCCACTGCATGCAACGTGGTCACTTCCTCTTCTTAACAGCCTCTGGGCCAGTTTCCTTGGCACGTCTTGCCCTCTCACGCTTCCTCTTTCTTTCGACTTCACGCTCTGCTTTCTTCTCGGCTTCCCTGGCAAGCTCTCTCGCCAGACGTTCCTCCCATCGGAGAAGCTCCGTCTCAAGCTCCTCATGCTGCTCCTTACGACATTGCTTAAGGTCTTCATCCTACTGCTTGTTGAGTGCGACATAAAGTTTATCACTTTCTGTTATCTCTATGTCATTCCACTCCTCGAAATCACATAGTGCAGGCATGAATTCCTAAAATATGAGGTTAGTACAAGCTGAGACAAAATATAATTATTGTATCGCGTACAATATAATTTAGATTGTTAGATTACATATGAATTTGTCGGAGCGTTGAACGGCTACTAGCAGATTAAACCCCTAGTTTGCACACATCTAATACCTCTGATGATACATGTCATCATCTGATAAGACCATCTTGCAGGCATCACCGCACCAACACTTTAGTGGCACACTGGGTTTAGCATGACCATAAGAGACATCTCATCCTACTTGTAAATTCCAGACAACTTAATTATTCATAATAAAATATGTTAATATAACAAACTGTGTGCAAATGATACACTACAAAAACAAAATACCTTGAGAGGGAAGGTGGGGTCGGAGATTTCGCGAGGAGGACCGGAGCCGACACGGGACAGCGTAGGGAGGCTCGAGCCACAACACTGCAGGGTGTGAGGAAGGAAAGGGATGAGAAAGAAGAAGACGTGCGCATCAGGCGAAAGTACCCCTTGCAGCGCAAAATGCATGGCGCCACGGTCCTAGCCACGCCAGCAACCCACGGCAGTTCGGCTGCCAGCATGCCGAGATCTACTGCGCCATAGTGTTCGTGCGGCACCATCATTCGTGGCGCCACCAAAATAGTCAGATTCGAAAAAAAATTAACGAGAAAGGTTATTAATAAAAAATAGATAAAAAGAATTATTTTATTAAAAAATTCACTTTAGCCACACCAATGGAGCATGATGCTTGTTTTAAAGAAAAAAGAACGAAGCATTACGCTAGTATACTGTTCAGGGAAATCAAAACTCTCGGAAGTCACAGGCTCGCAAACAGGCAATCAACGAAAACACCCACATGGGTCGCAACAATCTATGTATGGAAAAAAGGCAAAAGGGCAATGCGACAACAATCCATGTATGGGAAAAAGGCAAAAGGGCAATGTGACTAGTAGCATGACAAATACATCTCCACCTCCACCGTTTTATTCTTTCTTTTAACAGTCTATTTATTATTGCATCGTTTGTCTGATATCAGTATTCCTGTTGAGATTCACAGAATCCCATCTAACATAAAATGATGGTGCAACCACTTGTAATTGATGTATCTTTCATTGGAAGTATTATTCAACAAATCCATGGCAGCCTAAAGCAGCGATGTTGTGACAGTAGACTTTTGTTCATCGCACTCCTCCGTCCATGGAGGAACCTTGCGTGCCCCTGAAACCGTCAAAGTTCAAACGCGAATTAGGAAACTGGTTAGCCTTCTGGGGAAGCAAAACTGAAGTGTGTATTTAGGCCCTATTAAGCATCAAGGTAGCTTCCCAAAAACACTTACTTACATTTTTGGATGTTGCAGCTAATTGAAAGCTTCTATTTTCAAATGAACAGCAAATTTTTACTGGAATCAGTAAAAATTCCTCTAAGTAACCAGATTCGTGGCCCTAAATAGTTCAACCATAAGATAAACAACACAATAGCGAAAAACCATAAGCATCACTCATAATATTTCTGATTGCTGAGAAATTATAACATTAATTGGGCATTAATCAATTCTGTGAAAACGAATGGGTCAGCTCATAACATCTGATTTAGCTAAAAAATACAAATAGTAAATTTCCATCATCACAAGGTGTAGCACAAACAAGAAGGTTGAACAAGAAAGTATGCAAGATAAGTTTAAAACAACTATTTTTTCAGTGAGAAAAACCTAACTAATCATGACTTCCAAAAAATATTAACAATTAGGAATGAAACAATTGCATGACATTTGCTCAATATCTTTTCAGAAGCTAAGGCGAGTGCCACCAATTAACACATCAATCACAAGTTCTGATGCTGTAGCGATTTCAGGTTAAATTCAATCAAAACAAGTCACAGAAAGCAGGACTAGAACTCTATAACCTAACTGAACACCAACAAGTTTTTAACTGAACTGAAGAAGTTGCTAGATATCAAGTCATGAATGAAGTCGATAATAGCAGAATGCATTCCTCTCTTGCAAAAGTTGTGGCAGTATTAAGGATTGTAATGGGTACATAGAAAAAGTGTGGTAACAGAATTTATCATACAAAAAGTAATAGATATAAAAGGATAGGAAATTATATGAAAATAAGCGCTACGATAGCTGTTGATAGTTAAATTGGTAAGGCACCTTGGTTCCCTTAGTGAACACAACATGAATTCGCATCCTACTACCCACACTGTAAGGGTTATTCGCAGGTTATTTTGGGGTTTAATGGGATTTGAGATCATGCTTTCTGTGTCTACATCATTCAGGCAAAGAGTTGTAAGAGAACAAAAACGGTGTTCCAACTTACAACTCTTTGCTGCTCACTTACTAAAAAGGTACTACATGACTTCAAAAACATTCCTTCATCGATGATGCTACCTTCCCTAGTAATTTAAATGCTACTTTCTTCAAGTCTGTGGCAGAGTCACCCTGAATTCTCCACCATTGATTTGGGTCCACATTAGTTCCATCCTCAGTTGAGTCAAACCCACCCACTAAATCCACTTCCGAACAAAGAGAGATCAATATCGTTTTATTTGACATTTCTTAGTTCATCAGAACAAGGATGCAAAGATTTCATAAATGAGAACTAAATGCTTCATGAGGTTCTTTCACTAGGTTGTTTGGAAGTGGATTTAATAAGCTTGACTCGATTGAGGAAGTTTGCATTTAGACCCCAAGCAATTTTGGGGAATTCATGGTAGGGACCAAAATTTAGAAAATAAATTTAGTATTACTTGGATAGCTAACATCATCTACTTGCTATGAAAGAGATTGGAGCATTTATGGTTCCTCCACGGTTCATTCAGAAATATGTTCTGTAATTTCATCTATTATATTAAATTGTTCATTCAACGAGTACTCCCTGCATGGAATTTGGTTGCAATATATTGTTGTAGACTGAACCAAGACATGCTGAAGATTTAGTATATGCACCAAGTAAATCAGAAGAGCACAAGGCTGAATAAAAATGTGGGAAATTGGAGGAGACAGCTTTTGTGTCCTTTGATGTGATGCTGGATTGCTGGATTCCTTTACCTAGCAAATCTCTCACTGGATGAACCAGGCTTATAGCAAGAGTTAGAAAATGTTGGGGCACTGGAGGCAGAGCAATCGGTGATGTTGGTCCTCAAACACCATTGAAGACAGTGGTTGGAAGTGACAATTGGACTTGACATTTGTGCTTCGTCATGACTTTTACCTAGGTATCATAATATGTAATATGTATAGTCTACTAAACTTGAAGTCTTGAACCATATTATCCTGAACTAATTGCGGTAATGTGGTCTATGATTGCGCACTAAGTGGTTGAACACTAGAACTATTATTTTCTTCTCCCCAGACTACTACTTCACATTTATATGTTGCTGCTTCTATCATTTCTGCGTTATTCCTATTGCTTTTCTTATGCATGTTTGCAAACTCTCTTCTTGGCAGACAGTTCATTATGTCAACTTCGTCAACTCGCCATTTCATCAAGATACATGTAGCAGACAGCAGGGAGTTAATTTATATGTGATGTATTGGATATTACTTCATCAATATGTACCCCCACTCCCTCATAATTGGTATCAGTGTTTTTGGAAAAATGACGTGTCGTGGTATCGCGTGTTCCGGGAACCTAGCTAAAAATACCCAGGCATCCAAGCTATAAGCAGAAGCAGAAAAACACTGTAGGCCCAGACAGCCAACAAATTGTACATGAAACATAAACTATTTCAATCACAGTATGACATAGTGCCCCTTCCCCACCATGTCACTCTGAAAGAAAATGCCAATGTCAGATAAGATCACCCCTTCCACTCTCAAGATTTCCAAATAAATCTCAAGAAAACAGACACATTTTGCACAGGTAACAAGAACACCTAAAGAATCATATATCTCCTTATTTGATATCCTAGAATACACGTGATAAGAGATATCTTTATCTTTTCACATTTCTGTTCGCGATTTATGTCCAATGTGACAAGTAGGGAGGGACCACTGGTGGTGAAGTAGGAGTGGTCATAAGACAATATTTGGTTTGCTTAGCAATAGTAAGAACATGCTAAAACATGTGTCACTGAAAGAAACAAGAGACATTACTTGAGCAAATGAACTCTTCTTTGGCAAAGGATAGACACAATTTGGTAGTCATGGGTCGCGACTTAGCCACTATCATGTCATACAGTAGTGAGACTTCTTTGGCCTAGCAGAACCAATTGCTGCCATCCCAAGAGGCACTCATGACTTGTGAATTCTTGAGTACAACACCAAAATTAAACCTCCCAAGAGTACCTCACAACACCGCAGATAACCTGGCTAAGTGACCAACTTCTTCTGACTTTGGTAAATGATAAGCATAAACTCACTCATTGCTTAAGTCCCACAAGCTCCTCAACTGAGCTTAAGTTTATCTAGTTACAAGTGAGACTTAAGCATCTAAAACATAACCTCCCAAAAAAACATAGAATTCAGTAACCATCTAATCTCATGTTTAATATCAGCCATGAACAAAAATGTATTATAGATGTGATGTTAAATTAGCAATGAACGCCTTGCTTCAACATGTCCATAACCTATCCAACCCCATTGCACGGAAGGAATTAGAAGGTTACAATTGGAAAAGATCTTTCAGAAGAACAATGCACCAACTCAGGCAACAAATAGAAAACAAAAGCGGTTATGAACATTTACATCTCCATTTAATTGAGAATGGTAGTCAGCTATTTTAAGATGTGTCCAAATGCCAGATGACCTAGAAAAGAATACCACAGAATGGACATAATTCGCTGGCTTTGGAAAAAAATGACTAAATAAAAACTTCCAACCAGCATCCTCGCACAAAGATAAAGACTATTCGAGTACAAACCCCCAGCATGCTTGCTAGATCACACAGAATTAGATGACCATACACACAGAAACAGTGTATAACTCTTGTTGAACACCGAAGAAACAGATCAAAGGTTAAGCACTTGTATTGAACATATATGGAATCGCTATGTCCGCATCGCTCCCACAGAAATCGTGACACTTTTAGAAGTTTAGATGATGTAATTGAACTTATTTCATGAAGTTGCAAAGAAAGGAGAAATGGTCAAGAGGTCTCACTTTTTGTTCCGCCGCTTGCTCTTCGGGGTGCCCCAGCCCTCGAGCTTAGCAACAGGGCAGCCACACCGGTTGCGGAAGAGCAGCACCGCCCGGCCGTTGGGCGGTGCCATCCGGCGGAGCTCTGCGCGAAGGCACTCGTAGTCTGGGTTGTTCCCACTCTGCCCGCCCTTCCACGGCAAGGCCTCGATCTCACGCCACATGGCGGCGTCGGCGCCGCCTATGGTGCTCCCCGCGCCAGCCCGCACGGCCTCCTCGGTCTGCAGCTGGACGTCGAACTCGAGCGCCTTCCGGAGCCCGCGGCAGCGCGGGTTGCGACACCGGCGGCGCGGGAGGCGGCGGCAGGATAGGAAAGCCGCGGCGGCGAGCACCCCCGCCGCGGCGAGGTAGGGCAGAGCATCGGCGAGGTAGGGCAGGGCAGCTGCGGCGGATGCGAACGCCGCCGCGGCGGGCGGTGAGGCGAGGAGCGGGGAGAGCGAGCGCGAGACGTGGGCGAGCGAGGAGCCGAGGAGGAAGGCGAGCGAGAAGAGCACGAGCAGCAGGATGAGGAGATCGAGCGTCGCCGACGACGGCGAGTGTCTGCAGGAGGAGGGCGAAAGGGAGACGGAGACGTGGCCGTGGTGGTGGACCCCTCCCCCGCCCCCGCCGCCGGCCGGGGAGCGGGAGGAGGAGGGAGCCATGGCCGCTGCGGCGGCTGCGGCCGCGGAGGCAGGGGGTGGACTAGCGGCGGCGGTGCGGTGGGGGGAGGGCAATGGCCGGAGCATGACGCGGCCGCCGGGGTGGGGGTGGGGAATTAATCGACGGATTTGGGAGATTGATTAATCGGGTTCGGATACTTTGCTTGCCTTGTTTAAGGCTTTCTGCCTTTCGGGTTGGGGTTTTGGTCTAATTTAGATTAGTTTATTTTATTTATTTCTGGGCTTAATTAGGGAGGGCTCGTTGCGATGGGGGAGCGAGGCGATGTGGGGTGGGTGGATCAGGATCGGTATAGATCAAATCCATGGCTGAGGTGTTTTATTGTTGACCTTTTTAAAAAGGAAAATAAGATATGTTTCCTGATTAACAAGATTGGGAACTCCGGAAAGCAGAGCTGAATGGTGCACTGTGCTTTTAAAAGGTGAACATGAACACTAAAGACAAACAGCTGCCGCTACAGGTCATGGTCTCGGTGCTTCCCCCCGGCGAGGTCGCCGTTTTCACTCGCCTCCGGTCGCCTACGGGCACCACGAGGCGAGGGGAAACACGACTCTCGCCAGTCTTGTAGATAGGACCCTGTGATGAAACAGGGACCCGATCTTAGGTAACTATCGATTTGGTGGAGTTTGACCTTGACGATCCGACTATACCGTACGCGACGATACGCCTTAGCAATCGCTAAACCAACCTCCGATGGTTATTGACCTTGCCGTAGGCGCGATCAACCTGAACAACGACGTTCGAGTTCCTGCAAGCAACCGAAGAACCAGCAAGAACTAAGATTGCAATCTGAAATTGCGAGTATAAAATTGGCACAAGGCTAGAAGAACAAAGTGTGGGATTCCACTGGAGATCTAAACAAGGCGGTAGTCCTACACGACTTGTAGATGCAATATTGTAGCAGTAGCTAATCAATTCAATGAAACCCCATTAACCCTAGGGGTGGCAACTACTATTTAAAGAGAGAAGGAAGGGAAAGGGGTACTGTTCACGCGTGTGAACAGTACGTGAACAGTACGTGAACAGTAAAGGGGTTGGCACGGGGGCCCACTATGGCTTACAAGACCCTTGGGCCCAAGAAAAAGGTGACGCAGCACCATCTACTAAGTATAAGTCGTCCCTCACGGTGACTCCATCCTTGTAGCGCTGCCGTCCTTCTCCTCACTTGAACCCATGTTCCTGAATAATATAACATCATCTCCTTTAGGCAGCATCATGGAGTTCATATAAAATGACGGAGCTCCAAGAAACGAATTTACCTGACAATTAAGTTGGCGTGCTCGAGCTCGTGTTACAGGACCTTTTACTAAGGTTGTATCGATGTTAGGGATGTCCTCATCACCCTGGTTGGTCCAATTTTGTGTCTCTGCACCGCCGTCGGTTCGTCGGATTTCTCGGCGGTGGTAGGAGTTTTGGTAGCCCGGCTTCAATCCCGGCTCACCGTTGTCTTCGCCGATGATGGTGAGGAGCTAGTGGCTTTTTCGTTTCTTTCTTGGTGTTGCTCGGTCGGGCGTCTGGAGGGCTGGCTTCTGCTATTCTCGGTCTCGGTGGCTCCGGCTCCGGCTCCGGCGGCGTCGCGTCTGTGCCCGTTGGCTGCTTCTTCCCTTTGTCGACCTGTTCTGCGCTGCGTTGGGATCTTCGATCTGCGGCGTCGGTCATCAGCCTGCTCAGTTTGGGGCGTTGCCCCAGTCGATGTGCCATCACCGGAGTTCAAGTTCCGCTCCTCGCGGCGGACATCTCTTGCGGCGGTTCTCCGAGGCGTTGTCCTCTTTAAGTCTTTTGCAGGTGTTGCTCGTGATGCCCTCTTTGTTGTTCCTCGGTGCGTTCGGCGGCTCGCCGGCGGGAAGGTGGCTGGCGGCGGTCTGGATGGTGATGTCTGTTCTAGGGGCTTTTTGTAATTTACTTTTCTGTGGGGGCCTTTTCGCATTTTTAGGACACAGCTGTCCCTCTCCAGATGTATCTGTTTTCCTTATTTTAATATAATGCAGATATCCCCTATAAAAAAAAGAACTCCGATGCAAAGAGGTAACAGAACTTTCGAGAACCGCAGTTGCTTTCGGCAGTTGATGGCTCTCCGAGTGCTGTCTCACTTATCCCTCTGATATGTGCATTTGAGATTTAAATTGAATAATGTAAGTCTAAGTGACGAGTCTATTTAAACCGTCACTAGAAATAGGGATAGATAATTATAAGAAAAAATATATTTTTTATTCTTTAATTATTGCCAAGTTTTATACCTAAACTCTAAATCAGTTAAAATTTGGTCCTTCAACTATTAATAGCATACAACTTCCATCCCTCGAAGTGATTTTGTTCATCTCAAAGTGATTTTAAATGATATGGCGCTTATGTGTAGGCCACATTATCATCATGTGTCTGTATGTTATAAATTTTCATTCATGATATTACATCAATTTATGAAAAAATATTGAAAAGTTAAAATAATCAGAGATTTTAGAAAATCAGAATATTCTCAAATTATACTTTTGTTGAATCTCCACACAACCTGCATGTCACCATCCAGACATTCGAATATTTATCGCATTTCCTAATTTCGTAATTTACCTTCGCAAATTTCCTACAAACGTTTGAATGATCGTTCATACACAGGAGACAACTATTGTACCAGTAATTTTCCTTCGTAATAACAGGCCTAACCATCGAAGTTCCAAGCAAATACTTTCTAAACTACACCAGCGCGTAGGCAGGGGGGTATGTATACTCACTAACAAATTCTTTCTTTCAGTCCTTCGCAGCAAGTTTGGCTTGCGCCACTAGCTTTTGTCTTTTTCTCCAATCCTTCCATTTCATGGCACCCTGCAAAGGGTTTAGTACATGAGTTAGGCTGATGGTTAACTTAAAAAAAGTTAGTGACAAAGCTACAATACTACCTGTTTTACTAACTGACAACAAAACAAAATATATGGGTAGAAGCACAAAATATAAAACGATATCAAAATTATGGAATTTAGGACAACACGAAGCCATAAGAACAACATGTGAAAAACTATTGATTTTGTAATTCATGGTAAAAATGTAGCCACCAGAAGAGAAACCAAACTATTACCAAGTAACAGATAGTGAGGGGAGAGACAAGTTAGAGAGAAAATTATGAAAGATTAAGCTAATGAAGCAAGATATAATTAGCATGGTAACAACTAAAAGGTCAGTACAACCATTGAGATCGGTAGTGTTGAAAAGTGGGTGCCACTGATTGTAACCAAGAGCCAATTTGGATCTGCCAGAGTCATCCCACAGAGGGCGCTCAGACCAGCTGGCCCTTAGAGAGCAGGATGTCGACAGGGATTATCTAGGAATAAAGGGGAGGTGCACCCGACAACATCTCCAGGGATGTAAGTTTCGACTGAACCTCGTTAACAAACATCGGTGTCGATTCTCTCTCTTGATAGCATCTAGATCTAACCGCTGCATGACGGCCGGTGTGCATCATTAAGATCAGCCCATGTCAGGGCTGGTTTTGCAACAGTGGTATTAGAGCGCAAGGTTAGAGGATCTTGAAGCAATGTGGAGGAACTTGACGGAGACCGAGGAAGCTTGTTGACGTGTAAGGGCACAGTCAGCAAGGATGGCGGCACACGTGTCCCGTGCATGGATCTACAAGTGAAGAGTTCGGGATCAGTCGGTGTGGAGGCCGGTCAAACCGGTCACAGGCGATGACCACCGACATACGGCGACAGCACGGGCAGTCGGACCGGCCAGGAGGGCCGGTCAGACCGGCCACACGATCGGATCTAACCTGGACTTTAATCTGGATCCAATTCGGTCAGGCGTCCAAGAGGGGCGTGGCACCGGCGATTAGACCGGCCAGGTGGGCTGATCAGACCAGCCGAGGAGGCGGGCTCGACTCGGACTTGGGCCAGAGTCCGAGTCGGCGAGGGTATCGAGGCGTCGGCATCGGCTGGTCAGACCGACAGTTTTGTCAGAGGCGGCGTTCGGTGGAGAGTGAGGCACGACAGCTCGCCGTGCCGAGGAGGACCAGGGCCTCTGGTGCATGGTGACATGCAGGACCGGGTCTAGGACATGGAGGTGTCGCACAGGGCCTGGTGGCTTCAATTTGACGAGGATGTGAACCGATCTACAACAACTTGTGCATAGGAGAAGAGGAGGCCAGATCAGAGGATGTGGGTGGCTTGGGACAGCCATAAGGGGTCTTATTGAAGGTGGAGGTGGAGTTTGAGTCGGACTTCAGTTCAAATCAGAATCCGGTTTGGGGTTCGAGTCGGAGTAGGTAGAGGGCTCCGGGTTTTCTTTAAATAGAGAAGCAGGGGAGGGCTATGTAGTAAGAGCTCGGAGATTTATAGCATCTAGCCAGAAAACAGCGAGAGCAAGGTCTTTTGCAAGCAATGTGCACGGTTTTTGAAGACAGCGAAGGCGACGGCTCTCAAGCGGTCAAACCGACCTCTATGGGCAGTCAGACCGGAGGTCCACCACGACAGACCAGGGCGAGGAGAATCCGGTGAGCGAGGCTTCTTCATCCGAAGAGAGCGGTCAGACCAGCTTAAAGTCCGGTCAAACCGACGCGTCGGAAGAGGAAGAGGCCAACATCGAGTTGTCGTACAGCTCCGGGGCGGACCAGTCAAACCGGCCAGAGGAATGGGTCAGACTGGCCGAGCGGTCAGACCTTGCTATGGCTCCGGTTAGACCGATCTGGGTGTAGATGGCGTCGAACTCCAGATTTGAGGTGACAAAGTTTGATGGTACGGGGAACTTTACGCTATGGCAGACCAGAGTTAAAGATCTATTAGCACAATAAGGGTGCTTGAAGGTGATAAAAAAAGAAGCCGAGAAGCCTGCCAGGACGCACAAAGATGACTGGAAAGATCTGAAGGTCAAGGCTACCGGGATTATACGGCTGAGCTTATCAGATCAAGTCATGTACCATGTGATGTACTTGGATTCACCCGATGCAATCTAGGAGAAATTAGAGGCTCAATTTATGTTCAAATCACTGACCAAAAAACTGTACCTGAAGCACAAATTGAGTGGGCTGAAGATGTAGGAGGGATCAGAGCTTGCGAAGTACATCAATGTCTTCAATTAGGTAAGCACGAACCTAGCTCAACTAGAAGTGAAAGTTGATGGTGAAGACAAAACTATTGTTCTTTCGTGTTCTTTGCCTCCTTCCTATGAGCATATGGTGACTATGCTGACGTACGACAAGGATACCATCATTGTGGCGGAGATTACTGCAACACTTATGGCATTTGATCAACTCAAGAAGAAGAAATTTGCAATGGAAGCTCCTCATGATGAAGGATTGCTGGTCAGCTATGACCATAATGGGAAGAAGCAAGACAGGGATGAGGCTAGAGGTTCAAAAGCTAAGTCAAAGAGCAAAAAAGGGCCGCAGTGCTATAATTGTAAGGAGTGTGACATATAAAGAGGCATTGTCCAATGAAAAGAAGTACTGATGGAGGCACCAATGTGGTTGTGGCAGGTGATGACAGTGAAGTTAATACCTGTGATGTTCTCATGCTTTCAAATAATCAGTCAACAACAGCGTAGATATTGGATTCAGCAAGTTTCTTTCATATGACACCAAACAAGGAGTGGTTCAGCACGTACAAATCTGGTGATTTTAGAAATATCTACCAAGGTGATGACACATGTCATTATGTTGTCGGGATACATCAAGATCAAGACTAATGATGGCGAGCATCTACTCAAGGGTGTGAGATATGTGCCGAGGTTCAATGAATCTAATTTCGCTGAGGTCTCTTTATAATGAGGTTACATCTACAAGGTGGATAGGGAAAAGCAAACCATAAGAATCAAGAAGAACAAAGTGACTGTGATGAAGGGGAGGAGAACCATGAATAATTTTTACAAGCTGAAAGGGTATGTTCTTTCAAGTTGAGTCACTAAAGAAGAACCATGAGTGTCGATCCTAGCAGTAGAGGACGATATGTCTAGGACTAAGTCAGACTTGTCAGATGGCTCTAAGTGAGTTACAAAGAGATGACTCAATTCCATGGTGCATGGAGACTCGGGCATGACAGCTTCATTGGTGAAGGACCATATTCATCAAGATGGAGATTGTTGAAAAATGTTGAATATGTATACGGGTAGATTATGTAGTGGAATTGGAGTCAAACTAGCGAATAGGGTTAGTAAAGTTTGAGTTGGAAACGTCTGTAACCCGGACTCCCATAAAAAAGGGTGCCGCTAATTGCAACCACAAGCCAATTCAGATCTGTCGGAGTCATCCTGCAGAGGGCGATCTGACCGGCCTTGTAGGGCGGTCAGACCATCCGGCTCTTAGAGAGCAAGATGTCAACAGGGATTATCCAGGAATTAAGGAGAGGTGCGTCTGACAACGGCTCCGGGGATATATGCTTCGACTAAATTTCGTTAACAAATATCGATATCGATTCTCTCTCTCTTAATTGCATCTAGATCTAACCACTGTGTGACGGTCAGTGTCTATTGTTAAGATCAGTCCATGACAGGACTGATTTTGCAACATATAGGTTTGATAATTACTCCAACAATATTACCACATATGGGGCCAACATCACCGGTGAAACATAGACTTCACAACCATATTTCTCCCTTCAATTAAAATTCTAAGCACGAAGACATTGATTGCACGAGAAAGATTAGCTTTAGACGTTAAGTTTGGTAAAAATCCATACTGAAAAAAGGAACATTTTGTACATGAGCCATAGAACAATAGTTGTTGTATCCAAGTCCCCACACTACGCTAGAACAACTTTACTTAATTTGCCACGCCATCCCCCTTCCTTTTGATGACACTGCTAGCTGTTTGTGGTTGAAATTGCACCATACTCTATTCGATCTGCCATTGCACCTAGCTAATATCTGGGGAATTCACCAAGGATATAGTGATTATCACTATAAAGAAAAAGGCTACTCTCTCTAGCTTAAACAAAAGGCTACTCTCTATAGCTTAAACATAATTGGCTAGAGTTTCCTATTGCAAACCTCTCCTAACCTAAAATGGTCAACCCATGGAGAATTCTGCTCTATCGGTGTTCATCGAAGGTCATGGATCAGAGGTCGTCGACCAATTATTTTAGTGGTCTCGTATACTAATCAACATATATTAACACCTATCAATGCTAATGTTACATATAATTACTGATTAGCAATAAAAATATACTTATTATCACTAATCAACACACTAATGTTACACTAATCAGCAAATTAACACTTGTCAACGCTAGTATTGCAATAAAAAAATTACTAATTCATAACGAAACATGCTATTCATTTTTAGTTATCGTTAATCAATTGCTAATGATCAAAATTACAGGATGGTCTTATCTAGTCCAAATACCCGGCTCACTCTATCTATCATATTAAAAAAAATATTTGTCAAAGTTGGTTGGTCTTGTCCATGTCATCCCTTCAATCAAATAAAGAGAGGAGTTTAGAAAGATGGATGGCTTCATTCCATTAATTGTCATTCCTCTAACCAAACACAACATCGATGATACTATGTAGCTCCTTATGTTCCACCCATGCATCCAAAGCATCTAATTGGTAATGCCCACTACCAACTAGATACCGCGCACCACAGGTCCTTGGGTGGATCGCCCATAGGGAGAGCCGCCTCGTGGGCCAGTCCACTTTTAATTTTTGAAATTTTTTAAAAAACATTATTTTTGGAGATTTAATTTAACAAAAGAATATTATTTGTGAAAAAATATAGTCAAAACAAAAGTACACAGTTTTTTAGAAATATTACAATACTTTTTAGTCATAAAAGTGTTGGAAAATGTTCCACCATTCATGGAAAAATGTTTATCTATTCCAAAAATAATGTTCGACTCACTCGTGATTTTATTTATTATTCAAGGAAAATCCACTATTTAGAGATAACAAGAAAATGTTAAAATGTTTCATTAGCTTCCAAAACAATGTTCAACTATTTTAATTGTTCTAAAACCCAAAAATAAACATGACAAGCTTACTTGTGTTAATATCATATTTTCATGACAAACTATACAAAATCACTATTGGAACAAATCATACCAAATAATAGAAGAAAAAGATACTATTAGCACACCAAAATATCATTGAAACACATCTAAGTGGAGTCTTGTTTTGAAACTATTTTCCACCAATGGTACATTCAGATAACAACATGTCAATGGTCCGATGACTCATAATTACTGATAACTCTACACTAATAATCTGGTAACCTATTATTAATATGTGACAACTTTTGAGGCCGAAAGAGAAGTCATGAAAATATACCAAGTGAGATGTAATTTATTCAAAGTCTATATTACGACACACACCACGATATTCTCGAATAAACTATTTTTAAGAGATGAGCATGTAAAAAATTAAGCTAAACAAATATTTACAGACGTCAACAACTTTAGACTAGTCTTTAGATTTTTTTTTCTAAATATTATTTTAAAAATAAAGAATTCGAGATCTATACATTCGGTTTTAGAAATTACAAAAGTAGCACCCTGTCGGCCGCTGGTGAGACAACAAAGGGCTTGTCGTCCAACGGTCGACCGACATGCCTCTGTCGTCCCATGGGCCACCGACAGCTCAGCCGAAAAGCGTGACAAGACGTCTGTCGTCCGACCCTTGGACGACAGGGGCTTATCATCCGACGGTGGAACGATAAGTCCCCCTATCGTCCAACAATCGGATGACAAGCCCCCTTGTCATTCCACCGTCGGATGACAAGCCCTCTGTTGTCTTATGAGCGGTCGACAGCGTAGTCTAGGCGCAACTTCAGTCTACATGAGTACGGTTGGGCTTGTCGTTCCACCGTCGGATGACAAGCCCCCTGTCGTCTGACGGGCGGCTGATAGGGTGTTACTTTTGTAATTTTTGAAACCGGACATATAGATCTTGAATTCTTTATTTTTAAAATAATATTTATAAAAAAAAACATCCTAGTCTTTGTATGCATGCAGATGTTGCGGTCTGGCTAAGACTAACCGGTGACCGTCCAGTCACGGCGCAGAAAAAAGATGAGAGAGACGCGGTTTGGGCCAGCCCAGCTATAAAGCCCGTAACCTTTCCCACTCTGCGCACTATCATCCGAGCTCAGCTCGTCTGCTCTTTTGCCCTACCTCGCCCGTCGGCTGCTCCATTCACCCCGCCGCCCCAATGCCTCTCCCGATGCGGCGCCTCCCTGTTGCTCCTTCCCGCCCAGGCGTCCACCCACACACCTCCCCAGCGCCGCCCTCCCTTCTACTCCGGCGGCAACATGGCCGAGTGGCCATGGAGAGGCCGACGTCAACGAGCCGAGGTATTGTGTCTCGCTCTGTGGAAATTGGGTCTTATCTCTTGTTTGTTAGCTCTGGCGTCTACTCGTTGAAATTAACCCCTGTATCTGCATTGTAGCATGTATTGGCAGCATCTGTTCTGTGCTAGATTACTTTATTAGGTTGTCTGTGTGGGCTTCACATGCTAGGATATGAAGTCTGAAATTCGACCATTCATCGAGTGTCTCATCTATGAAGCCATATTTTACTTGTTTCAATGGATTTTAGTGTGGCAATCAAATTTCCTGTAACTTCCTATGGTAAATTGTCTTAACCGGAAAAAAAAATAAGACATTTAGGTCATGACTCTGAAGTCTGACATAACTAAAATAATTTATTGATGATCTCTGATTTTTCACATCCTTCGATGAACACTGGTAGTGCCCTATTTTCCATGGGCTGACCATTTTAGGTCAGAGGGAGTTTTGCAATAGGAATCTTGAGTGACTTAGTTTTATGCTGGAGATGGAGGGAGTAGCATTTTGCTTTTGTTATGATGATCATTTATATCATTATGTCCTTGGTGAAAATCTGCAGCTACTAGGTGCGCATTGGCAAGTGGAAAAGAGCATGCTGCAACAACTAGTAGTGGTGATCAAAAGAAAGGTGGATTGCTTGGCAAATTAAATAAAGTTGTTCTAGCTTACAGTGGTGGCTTGGATACATCAGTAATTGTTCCATGGCTCAGGTACAAATGTTCCTCGTTTCAGTATGGATTTTACCAGACTTAAGACTAAATTAATCTGATTTGTGTAAACTATGTCTTCTTGTTTTGGCTTTTATTGAAGGGAGAACTATGGTTGTGAAGTCGTCTGTTTCACTGCTGATGTTGGCCAGGTATTTTGTAACATTACTTGAGTAATTCTCAAGGCTACAGAACTGAATGGTTCTACTTTTCTCTTTTAAGCTGCGATGTCAAGCTAACTATATCTTGCTTCATTAGCTTAATCCTTGATTACTGTATCGAATTTCTCTCTCCTCACCCTGTTTGTTACATTGTAATGGTTTACTTATACCTCTGATGGTTACATTTTTTTCCATGAAATTAAAAAATCAATAATTTCTTGACCTGTTGTCCCTGTGGTTTTGTTTTGTCCCAAATTTGATAACTTTGAGTTACTTTAATATTGTGTCCTTGTACCAAATATTTTGTTTTGCTGTCATTAAGTACATGAACTAGCATTGTAGTCTGGACCGCTTTCTTTCTAGCTTCTTTCTAGTTACTCATCAGTTAAGTTCATATTCTAACACCCTTTGTAGGGTTCCATTGAAATGGAAGGATTGGAGAAAAAGGCAAAAGCTAGTGGTGCAAGCCAGCTTGTTGTGAAGGACTTGAAAGAAGAATTTGTTGGTGAATATATATACCCCTGCCTGCGTGCTGGTGCAGTTTACGAAAGAAAGTATCTGCTTGGGACTTCAATGGCTAGGCCTGTTATTGCTAAGGTGAATTTGATATAATAGCTGCATGTTTTGTATGTATAATGTTGTTAACATAATTAAAAGTAAATTTGAAATGCATCTTTCATTGACCTTCCATTGACAACACTATTTGGAGTGTGTTTTTGTAAAATCTGCACTTTCGCATGCTGGAATAAACACTGTTGAAATCATTTATGTAAAATTGTTGTCAGCTAGCCATCCACCCTGGTAGAATTTGAGACCTGTTTACATGGAGCATGATTAATTTCTTACTAGGCTTATATGTTCAAGCTTTTCCTTCAATACTCCATTTCTTATTTGTTACCTAAAAGTCTCACCTGCAAGCATTGCGTGCCAATCCAGTAGTTGATGTAATATAGGTTGATGATATCTGTCATTGGACTGATCTGATCAATTGACCTATTTTAAGTCTTATAGGCATCATGCAGTAGGACCAGGGGTGGAACTAGAATCTACCATGGTGGTGGGGTTTGTGTAACATAGAAATTTTCCCAGATTCCTGTGAGAATTGAATTATTTCGTGCGAAATTCCTGTGTTCCAAGCATGCACTTGAACGGAAAAGAACCAAACAGTAGGCAATCATGATTTGAATATTGAACTTACCATCATACTGTGAGCTGTGCTTACTAACCAACAACACGGCACATCTTTGTTTGATTGGTGCTGCAAACTAAATCGCTATATGTGGCAGTCTTTGAAGGAGCCAGTCCTGCTTCCACCACTGACTAGGGCTATTTAAGCCATTATTCAAATTTCTTGCATTATGGTCCTCAATTGCATTGGCAATTGGACAGGCACTTTATTTATTTCTCATATTAGTTGTTTCCCTTTTTGAATTGGTATGTTCTTTTCATGTGAAATAACACTTGATCTGTAAATTTTGCAGGAGCTAAGCTTAAATATGTAATTCTGATAGGTGGTTAGATGAATGAAATATTGAAATGAAGTACTTGCAGTGATATACTGGACAGGCACTTTATTTATTTCTCATATTAGTCGTTTCCCTTTTTGAATTGGTATGTTCTTTTTATGTGAAATAACACTTGATCTGTAAGTTTTGTAGGAGCTAAGCTTAAATATGTAATTCTGATAGGTAGTTAGATGAATGAAATATTGAAATGAAGTACTTGCAGTGATATACTGAACATTTCATATATCCTTTTCTTCCTTTGAGGACACCAAATAGTATGGCTGAACAGAGGAGGACTAAGCAATTATATCTCCATTGTAGGCAATGGTTGATGTTGCCAAGGAAGTTGGCGCAGATGCAGTTGCTCATGGATGCACCGGAAAAGGCAATGATCAGGTAAATACTGCTGTTCTTGCGAATGTTAATATGGGTAGTCATCTGATGCTAACCTTTTCTGTAGGTTCGCTTTGAGCTTACATTTTATGCCTTAAATCCCGAACTTAAAGTGGTGGCACCTTGGAGGGAGTGGGATATCACAGGGCGTGAAGATGCAATTGAGTATGCTAAGAAACACAATGTGCCAGTTCCAGTTTCAAAGAAATCAATATACAGCCGGGATCGAAATTTGTGGCACCTTAGTCATGAGGTATATTACCTATTGTCTTGTTGATCCCTCTTAGGTTTTCTGGAGCTGTATTGTTTCTTTCTGTTTTGAAACCTTAAAGTACTACATGATACATATGTTCAAAACATTCAAATCAATGAAGTTCATCATCATGTTGATGCATGAATCTTACAGTAGTACATGATGCATATGTTCAAAACTTTCAAATCAATGAAGTGCATCATCATATTGATGTCATCTATTAACCTTCTGCATCTTTGTCTTCTTGATATCTTTAATTGACAACTTTGATGCTTGTCTTCGACATGAGATGATGTGAGTTGTTCTCTCAACATTGCAGGGTGACATTTTGGAAGACCCAGCAAATGAACCAAAAGAAGATATGTATATGATGTCTGTTTCACCAGAAAATGCACCTTCTAAACCCGAGTAAGTGATCAACCTCCTATGTTGCCATAGGACATAACTCTCGTTCTGAATAAGTATTCTTTATGCTCTTTATTTTCATCTTTGCTGCGGTGTAGCCTAGTTTACTAATTCGTGCAATGGGTCATATTCCCCCACATGATATTATGGTAGAGTTGAATTGCGTAGAGAACCATCCAAGCAGGATTGATTTGGAACCTGGATACAATTATTCTAAACTAGGAATGTTGTATCTTTCTATGATGAACTTTGGAGTTGTTCAGAATTGTGGAGTTCCAAGTTGTTGACATGGCTAAATTTATAATGTTTTCATTTACTTAGCAGCTTTATGTTAATTGACACTGTCATGCTGAAAAGAAATGATCATGTTTAGGTAAGATCAGAGTAAGTAATACTTATTGCCTGCTTTCTGCAGCAAGGAGTCTAGCTACCAGCTATCTCAAGGTAGGTTATGGTTCATCAAATCAGCGTCTATAACTCGAACATGCTAAATAGCTATACTAAAGATTTACCATGTGAGACTGTATGATACTAAGATTATAGTTTTTAAGGCTTGTTCAAACCATGAGGTGCCATGAACTGCAGATTTCTCGCTCACATAGCATGCACATAAATCATCTAAATTGGTAACACTACCATCAATCCATTGTTTTGTAAACACACTGTTCATATATCCTATGAACTGCAGATCTCTTCTTCAGATAGCATGCACAGAAATCATCCGATTTGATCATCAATCCATTTGTGTTGTAGACACTTTGTCACGCACTATTGTTACATTATAATTGGTTGTGCCATTTTTTTTCAGTTACTTGCACAGACTTGCTTGGTTGAATATAGATTCTTCATTTTTCCACCATAATGCACATGTGTACTCTGTTAGCCTGTTGTATCTAAAACTAAGCTTCATACATCAGGTATCTGGAGATTGGTATAGTTGCTGGTGTTCCTACTTCTATCAACGGAAGGGATCTCTCGCCAGCATCTCTCCTTGCTGAGCTCAATGAAACTGGTGGAAAGCACGGTATTGGGCGTATTGATATGGTGGAAAACCGCCTCGTGGGGATGAAGTCCCGTGGCATCTATGAGACCCCTGGTGGCACCATCATGTCAGCTGCGGTCCGTGAGCTCGAGGCCCTAACCTTGGACAGGGAGACAATGCAGTGGAAGGACATGCTTGCCCTCAAATACGCTGAGCTGGTCTACGCTGGACGTTGGTTCGACCCGCTCCGACAATCCATGGACGCATTCATGGAAACAATCACCGCGACAACGACAGGTTCTGTGACCCTGAAGCTGTACAAGGGCTCGGTGAGCGTTGCGTCCCGGAAGAGCCCCTATAGCCTGTATAGGGAAGACATCTCTTCGTTTGAGAACGGGGAGATTTACAACCAGGCTGATGCTGAAGGGTTCATTAGGCTGTATGGTCTTCCTACCCGAGTGCGTGCAATGCTGGAGAAGGGTATCTGAGCTCTTTTCGCATTTCAAATAAAATTCTCTCTTTGAAAACTGTTCGGGATATTGTAGTAATTGTGGACACATACAAGATGCGCAGATGAGCTTTGAATACATTTCGGATTCTTTTGGTAGTAACTTTTTCAAGAGGTGTGCATGGATATGCATTAAAGAGTGGCTCCAGGCCTTGTGTTAGCAGCCCGCCGTCCACGTCAGGCCAGCAGGACACCAAAGCACCCCCAGATGGAGGCCCAGAAGGATTCGTCCCAAGCAAACGCCTACGACAGCCAAGCAAACAGTTTGCAGGCCGTGAGTGGGCTCGCTGAGTAGCCTTGTAATGAGTATAAGTAGCGGAGTGAAAAGGGGAACGAGGCAGGCAAGAACTGAACGGCTTTGGCTGCGGACAGGAAGGCAATAGACGCATGATATAGTGAAATCGATCCCTATTTCCTTGCGAGTTCTAGCGAATCTTCGTACGCAATAGCTAGGAGCTAACAATCTGGTATCAGAGCGCCCGTCCTGGAGCCTGTTCATCCCCACCACACCTGATTCGCGGCTCGCACTCGCGTGATGGCATTCGAGAATTGTTCCAGTCAGGAGTTGTTCGATGCCATCCAGGCGTCGTTCACCAACGCGTTTGACGCGCATCGCAAGGAGACGGCGGAGTGATATGACGCCGCAATCGTTGAACTCCGCACGGATCTGGGCGAGATCCATTTGCAGATGGATCACCTCACCCCCATCTCTCCTACGTCCAAGGCGGCGCTGACTGCCAAACTGCCATCGGACGGTGAGGTCGGTCCGGATGGTTGTTCCAAGAGCAGTCACCGCCGCGGCAACGGACCGGGGCCGTTCACCGCCTATGTACCTCCTCCGGTCCGAGGAGCGCCTCTTGTTTCCGCTCTTTCTCGTGGTGATTTGTCGTCAGGTTTGGGGGCACGGTACAATTCCACGCGTGGATTTTCCTCGTTTTGATGGGCACAATCCGAAGCTGTGGCAGCGACGATGCGAAGATTATTTTGCTATGTTCGGTACTCATCCTTCCCTTTGGATTGCAGTGGCTTCTATGCAGTTCAAGGGCGCGGCTGCACGCTGGCTGGAATCAATTCACCAGCGCCTGGTTCATGGATCGTGGGATGATTTTTGTGCATGGCTGTGCAATCGCTTTGGTCGCAATCAGCATCAGGCTCTTCTGCGACAGATGTTTCACATTGCCCAGACCAGCACCGTTCAGGACTATGTTGAGCGTTTTGCGGAATTGGTTGACCAGCTATCAGCGTATGAGGGAAACACCACACCGATTCATTTCACCACCAGATTTCTGGACGGGCTGAAACCTGTTGTGCGCGCCTTGGTAGCTCTGCAGCGACCTGCTGACTTAGACACTGCGTATTCTCTTGCCTTGCTACAGGAGGAATTGAGCGACAGTGGACCTTCGATCCCGTCTCGTTCATCGGGTCCATTCGCCGCGACTACTCCAGTGTCCAAGCGGGCCTTTCCTCTGCCCCCGCCTCCGCTTCCTGCGCCACGACCCCCGCCTCGGCCACTGGTGGAAGACAAGGGAGGTGCACCCAGCGGACGATTGAGTCCAACGGATGAGAAATGGGCGGCTCTTCGTGTGTATCGTCGAGCTCGCGGCCTCTGCTTTACGTGTGGTGAACGCTGGAGTCATGATCATCAGTGCAAATCCACTGTGCAGTTACATGTGGTCCAAGAACTGGTGGATCTCTTCCCTCTTCAGGATCTGGAGACCGAGCCGGGTGATTTCGAGGCGGAAGTTTTGGCCATCTCCTGTGCCGCTATGACTGGTGCGGAGTCACCTCATTCTCTGCGAATTGAAGTTGTTCTTTAGCATCGGACGGCGATTTTCCTCATCGACTCCGGAAGTACTGCATCCTTCTTGAGCGCACCTTGTGCCACTCGGTGCGAGGGCGTTCAGTCCCTCCGGCGGCCGTTACACGTGAAGGTGGCCGATGGCGCAACACTTTCTGTAGATTCTCACCTTCCATCCTGTACTTGGAGCTGTGCCGGCTACAATTTTCAGTCCGATTTCAAGATTCTGGCGATGGGGGGCTACGACGGCATTTTGGGCATGGATTGGCTCACTGCTCACAGTCCTATGCAGGTCAATTGGCTTCAGAAATGGTTGGTCATTCCATATTGCGGTCGACCTATTACACTGCACGGTGTGAATTTTCCGTCTGTTGAGTGTACAATGGTTGAATTGCACCTGGTGGATTCGGAGGACTTGCCACCACTGCCGGCTCCTGTTCAGGACTTGTTGGATGAGTTTGCTTCCGTGTTTGAAGCATCGGTGTCCCTTCCTCCTCGGCGGCCTTGTGACCACACTATCCCTCTGGTTCCTGGCGCCCGTCCAGTCAACATCCGGCCATACCGGTACACGCCCGCTCTGAAGACTGAAATCGAGACACAGGTGGCTGACATGTTGGCGACAGGAATCATTCAACCCAACTCCAGTGCCTTCTCGTCGCCCGTGCTCCTGGTCAAAAAGAAAGATGGAGCCTGGCGCTTCTGCGTGGATTACCGCCACCTCAATGCCCTTACCGAAAAGACCAAATATCCTGTGCCGGTGATTGATGAACTACTCGATGAATTGGCAGGGGCAGCCTGGTTCTCTAAACTGGATTTGCACGCAGGGTACCACCAAATTCGCCTCGCCCCTGGGGAAGAGTTCAAGACGGCCTTCCAGACGCATCATGGCCATTTTGAGTTCACAGTCATGGCTTTCGGGTTGACCGGCGCCCCAGCGACGTTTCAGGGCGCGATGAATGCGACCCTCCAACCGTTCTTGCGCAAGAGTGTCTTGGTCTTTTTCGACGACATTCTGATCTACAATCCCACTTATGAGGCTCATCTGCTTCACTTGTGGCAAGTTCTCTCCCTGTTGGCGCAACATCAGTGGCAAGTCAAACGATCTAAATGTGCGTTTGCCCAGCAACAGATTGCTTATCTGGGTCATGTTATCTGGGGGTCTGGCGTGGCCACCGACGACTCCAAGATTGCCGCTGTGAGGGACTGGCCAGTGCCGCGCTCGGTGAAGGAATTATGCATCTTCTTGGGCCTTACCGGCTATTACCGGAAATTCGTGCGGCATTATGCGATTATCGCTCGCCCCTTGACTCAGCTCCTGCGCAAACATTCGGTATTCCTCTGGACTCCTGATCTGGACATTGCTTTCTCTACGTTAAAGTCCGCTTTAATCTCTGCCCCTGTCTTAGCCATGCCGGATTTCTCCAAGCAATTTTTGGTGGAAACTGATGCTTCCGATGTGGGCATTGGTGCTGTGCTCATCCAGGAGGACCACCCCCTGGCATTTGTCAGTAAGACATTGGGTCCTCGCACTCGTGGGCTGTCCACATATGAGAAGGAATATTTAGCGATTCTGTTGGCTGTGGAACAGTGGCGCTCTTATCTCCAACATGGTGAATTCGTGATCCGCACTGATCAGCGGAGCCTGGCTCACTTAACTGATCAGCGGTTACACACCCCATGGCAGCATAAGGCCTTCACCAAGCTAATCGGTTTGCAATTCCGCATTGTCTACCGTAAGGGTTCCGAGAATCGTGCTGCTGATGCTCTGTCTCGACGTCCTTGCTCCGAGTCTCTTTCAGCGATTTCTCACAGCCAGCCGTTGTGGCTCGACGCTGTTGTCACCGGTTATCAAGCTGATCCCCACGCGCAACAACTTCTCCAGCAGCTGTCTCTTTGTCCCACGAATTCAGCGAATGCTTTTTACTCTGAAAGATGGCCTCATTCGACAACATGGCTGTATTTGGTTGGGTCAAAATCTCTCCTTGCAACAGCAAATTTTTCACGGCTTGCACTCCAGCGCGACCGGGGGTCCCTCGGGCTTTCCAGTCACATATCGTCGCATTAAGCAACTCTTCCGTTGGCCGGGCATGAAGAAGTTGATTCGGCAATGGGTTTTGGAATGTCAGCTTTGTCAACAAGTTAAACCCGATCGTTCGCGCTATCCTGGCCTGTCGCAACCCTTACCAATTCCTACCCAGGCGTGGCAGATTATCTCGATGGATTTTATCGAAGGGTTGCCCCGCTCGGGTCGTTACAATTGCATTCTTGTGGTGGTGGACAAGTGGTCTCGTTACATCCATTTTCTTCCTCTGTGCCACCCCTTTACAGCGGCTCATGTTGCTTCTGTCTTTTTGGATCAGGTGTTCAAGCTTCATGGGTTACCCCAATCTATTGTGTCTGACCGCGACCGGATCTTCACTAGTGCTTTTTGGCAGGAGCTCTTCAAGCTGACGGGCACTCAGTTGCGCATGAGCTCTTCCTACCATCCGCAAACTAACGGTCAGACTGAGCACGTCAATCAGTGTGTGGAGGCTTACCTTCGCTGCTTCTCTCACGCCTGTCCGACCAAGTGGGCTCAGTGACTGGCTTTGGCGGAGTTCTGGTACAATACTTGCACCCACTCGGCTTTAGGCCGCTCTCCCTTTGAAGTTCTCTATGGCCATCCTCCTCGTCATTTTGGGATTTCGGCCTTGGATACGTGCTCTGTACCGGATTTGCAACAGTGGCGCGCGGGACCGTGAGTGTATGTCCCGTGTACTGCAGCAGCAGCTCGCGCGTGCGCAGCAACGTATGAAATCTCAAGCTGATAAGCAGCGTTTTGAACGGGAATTTGCCGTCGGTGATTTGGTGTTTCTGAAGCTACAGCCGTAGATTCAGTCCTCCGTGGCTCCGCGCTCCCACCATAAACTCTGTTTTAAATTATATGGGCCATTTGAAGTCCTGGAGCGTGTGGGGGGCAGTGGCCTACCGTCTCCGCTTGCCACCGGAGAGCCGGATCCATCCTGTGATTTGTTGGAAATATGCCCTAGAGGCAATAAATAAAGTTGTTATTTGTCATATTTCAAGTTCATGATAAAGTTTATTCTCCATGCTATAATTGTATTAATTGGAAACATTATTACTTGTGTGGTTATATAAACAACACCGTGTCCCTAGTGATCCTCTAACACTAGCTTGTTGATTAATTGATGGTTAAAGTTTCCTAACCATGAACATGAGTTGTTAATAACAAGGTCATATCATTAGGAGAATGATGTGATGGATAGACCCAAGTTGAGCGTAGCAATTTGATCGTGTCACTAAGTTTTATTTGCTTCAGTTATCATATGTTAAATGTTCTAGTCCTTTGACCATGAGATAATGCCACTCCCTAGTACCGGAAGAATGCTTTGAGGGCATCAACCATCACGCCGTAACAGGGTGATCATAAAGGTGTCTTTCAGGTATCTCGGAAAGTACTTGTTGGGTTGCATGTATCAAGAGTGGGATTTGTCCATCCACGTGACGGAGAGATATTCTCTGGGCCCACTCGGTAATGCACATTCGATATCGCTTGCAAGCAAGGGACTAAGGAGTTAGTCACAGAGGATGTTGTATTACGGAACGAGTAAAGAGTACTTGCCAGGAAACGAGATTGAACTAGGTATGGTGATACCGACGATCAAATCTCGGGCAAGTAAAATATCGTGAGACAAAGGAATGGAACATTCGACATCGTGGTTCAACCGATAAATGATATTCGTTGAATATGTGGGAATGAATATGGACATCCATGGTCCCGCTATTGATTATTGATCGGAGAGGTGTCTCGATCATGTCCGCATATTCCCGAACCCGTAGGGTCACACACTTAAGGTTCGTTGATGCTAGGGTAGAGAATGAGATATTAATATGGTGAGACCGAAATTTTGTTCGGAGTCTCGGATGGGATCCAGGACGTCACGAGGAGCTCCGGAATGGTCCGGAGATACAATTTCATATATGGGAAAGTATTTTTAGGGTTTCCGAAAGGTTCGGGATTTTTCCGGCAGAGTTCCGGAGAAGTTCTAGAAGGTTCCGGAGGGTTCTAGAGTAGGGCCCACTTATCCCGGAGGAGTCCACATGGACCAAGGGTACTGCATGAACAGTACACACGTGAATAGTGTCGCGTGAACAGTACCCCCCCTTCCTAGATGGATAAGATCGATATCCCTTAAAAATAGGAGATCTAAAGATAAAGGAAAAGGGGAACTTGGGAGGCAAGTTACTGTTCACGTACTGTTCACGTGAACAGTACCGAGCCTATATAAAGGGGGGGAGGGCTGGGCGCAGCCCCGCTTGAACCCTAGCTGCCAGCCCCTCCCTCTCTCCCATCTACTCCTCTCCCGCAGCTGCTTAGGCGAAGCCCTGCAGGAATTTCTCCACCGCATCCACCACCACACCGTCGTGCTGCTGGAGATCTCATCTACCTCTCCACCTCACCTTGCTGGATCAAGAAGGAGGAGACGTCATCGAGCCGTACGTGTGCACATCTCGGAGGTGCCGCTCGTTGCGGTGCTTGATCGGATTGGAACACGAGAAGATCCCTCTCGCGGCTGGGAGGTATAACCTAGCTGCGGAAGGCTGCGGGCTTCATCGACAACGGTCAAATTCTCCACTGCGTTGACGTGTTCGTCGAGGGTATGTAGATATGATCTGTCTCTCGTTGCAAGCTTCTTCTAGATTGGATCTTGGTTTTCTAGATTGGATCTAGGTTTTCGTTTGCATCTCGTAGGAAATTTTTGTTTTCTATGCTACGAATCCCATCAGTGGTATCAGAGCTAGATCTATGCGTAGATGCTTTGTACGAGTAGAACACAATTGGATTGTGGGCGTTGATTCTCTTGTTGCTACCTCTTTTCGTGCACTTTGGATTTTGCGGGATAGCAAGATGAAGCGGCCCGGACCAACTTTACATGTCCTCGCACATGAGACCGGTTCTGCGCTCGACATGCAACTTGCATTGCATAAGCAGCTGGCGGGTGTCTGTCTCTCTTGCTATAGTGAAATCTAATTTGCAACGGGAGGCTTGGAAAAGTTTATAGCAATAATTGAATCCACGTTGTGGCTTTGCGTAGGTAAGAACGGTTCTTGTATACAACCCCTAGAAGCCACGTAAAACTTGCAAACAATAAGTAGAGGCGTCTAACTTGTTTTTGCAGGGGGCATGTGATGTGGTATAGCCAAGATGTGATGTGATATATGTGATGTATGAGATGATCATGTTTTGTAATATTTCACGGCTTGCATGTCGATGAGTACGGCAACCGGCAGGAGCCACATGGTTGTCTTTAATATTTATTGTATGACCTGCGTGTCAACTCCAAACGCCATGTAATTGCATTACTTTATCGCTAGTGGTAGCAACAGTTGTAGTTGCAACACGTGGTGGTGACTATCATGTGCGACGCCCAAGGAGTTAGGCGTCATGCTGGTGATGATGGAGATCGTGCCGGTGCGTTGGAGATGGAGATCAAAGAAGCAAAAGAAGAAAAGGCTATACCATGTCACATTATTCTTGCATGTGATGTTTATCCTTTTTATGCATCTTATTTTGCTTAGTACGGCGGTAGCATTATAAGATGATCCCTCACACTAATATCAAGATAAAATGTGTTCTCCCTTAGTATGCACCGTTGCGAAAGTTCGTCGTTTTGAAGCACCTCGTGATGATCGGGTGTGATAAACTCTACGCTCACATACAACGGGTGTAAACCAGTGTTACACATGCAGAAATACTTTGGTTAGCTTGACGAGCCTAGCATGTACAGACATGGCCTCGGAACACATCGAACCGAAAGGTTAAACATGAGTCATATGGATGATATGATCAACATGTTGATGTTCACCATTGAAATTACCCCCATCTCACGTGATGATCGGACTTGGGATAGTGGATTTGGATCATGTATCACTAAACAACTTGAGGGATGTTGAGTTTAGTGGGAGTTCATTAGTAATTTGATTAATTTGAACTAATTATCATGAACATAGTCTAAATGCCTTTGCAAATATGTTGTAGATCAATGGCTCGCCCCGTAGCTCCGTCGCTCAATTTTAATGCGTTCCTAGAGAAAGAGAAACTGAAATCCAAAGGAAGCAACTTCGCGGACTGGTACCGCAATCTGAGGATCATCCTCACTGCTGCACAGAAGGCTTATGTCCTTGATGCAACGCTGGGTTAGGCCCCTGCTAATGACGCTCCTGAGGATGTCAGGAATGTCTATCAATCTCGCAAAGATGACCACACGATAGTTCAGTGCGCCATTCTGTACGGTTTAGAACCTGATCTCCAAAAACATTTTGAGAAACACGGGGCATATGAGATGATTGAGGAACTGAAAGTGGTATTTCAGACTCATGCCCGTGTGGAGAGCTATGAAGCCTCTGAGAAGTTCTTTAACTGTAAGATGGAGGAGAACAGCTCCGTCAGTGAGCACGTACTCAAATGTCTGGGTACGCCGATCACCTAAGTCAGTTGGGTGTAGTCATTCCCAATCAGTTGGGGATTGACAGGGTTCTCCAGTCACTGCCACCAAGCTACAAGAGCTTTGTGATGAACTATAATATGCAAGGCATGCAGAAGACGCTTCCCGAGCTGTTCGCGATGCTGAAAGCTGCTGAGGTGGAAATCAAGAAGGAACATCAAGTGTTGATGGTCAATAAGACCACCAGTTTCAAGAAGAAGGGCAAGAAGGGAAACTTCAAGAAGGGTGGCAAGAAAGTTGCCACTCCCGCGAAGAAACCCAAGGCTGGCCCTAAACCTGACACTGAGTGCTTCCATTGCAAGGAGAGTGGCCACTGGAAGCGTAACTGCCCCAAGTACTTGGCAGATTTGAAGGCTGGCAACATCAAGAAGAAAGGTATATTTGATATACATGTTATTGATGTTTACCTTACTAGTACTCATAGTAGTGCCTGGGTATTTGATACTGGTTCGGTTGCTAATATTTGTAACTCGAAACAGGAGCTGCAGAATAAACGAAGACTAGCAAGGGATGAGGTGACGATGCGCGTTGGAAATGGCTCCAAGGTTGATGTGATCGCCGTCGGCACGCTCCCTCTACGTCTACCTTCGGGATTAGTTTTAAACCTCAATAATTGTTATTTGGTGCCTGCGTTAAGCATGAACATTATATCTGGATCTTGTTTATTGCGAGACGGTTATTCATTTAAGTCTGAGAATAATGGTTGTTCTATTTATATGAGTAATATCTTTTATGGTCATGCACCCATTGTGAATGGTTTATTCTTGTTAAATCTCGATTGTAGTGACACACACGTTCATAATATTGATGCCAAAAGATGCAAAGTAAATAGTGATAATACCACATACTTGTGGCACTGCCGTTTAGGTCATATTGGTGTAGATCGCATGAAGAAGCTTCATTCTAATGGACTTCTGGAATCACTTGACTTTGAATCATTTGATACATGTGAACCATGCCTTATGGGCAAGATGACTAGAACCCCGTTCTCTGGAACAATGGAGCGGGCAAGTGAATTGTTGGAAATCATACATACTGATGTGTGTGGACCAATGAGTTCTTCTACGCGCGGTGGATATCGTTATTTCCTAACCTTCACGGATGATTTAAGTAGATATGGGTATATTTACTTAATGAAACACAAGTCTGAAACGTTTGAAAAGTTCAAAGAATTTCAGAGTGAAGTAGAAAATCATCGTAACAAGAAAATTAAGTTTCTACGATCTGATCGTGGAGGTGAATATTTGAGTTACGAGTTTGGTATGCATTTGAAGAAGTGTGGAATTGTTCAACAACTCACGCCAGCAGGAACACCACAGCGCAATGGTGTGTCCGAACGTCGTAATCGCACTCTATTGGATATGGTGCGGTCTATGATGTCTCTTACCGATCTGCCACTATCGTTTTGGGGTTATGCATTAGAGACAGCCGCATTCACTTTAAATAGGGCTCCATCAAAATCCGTTGAAACGACTCCATATGAGTTATGGTATGGTAAAAAGCCTAAGATATCGTTTCTTAAAGTTTGGGATGCGATGCTTATGTAAAGAAGTTACAGCCTGATAAGCTCGAAACCAAAGCGAAAAAATGTGTCTTCATAGGATACCCTAAAGAAACAATTGGGTATACCTTCTATCACAGATCCGAGGGCAAAGTCTTTGTTGCCAAGAATGGATCCTTTCTTGAGAAGGAGTTTCTCTCGAAAGAAGTGAGTGGGCGGAAAGTAGAGCTGAACGAGGTTGATGAACCTTCTCTCGAATTGGAGAGTGGCGCAGCGACGGAAGATGTTCCAGTGCAGCCTTCACCACCTAGAGAGGAAGCTAATGATGATGATCATGAAACTTCAAACGAGGCTGCTACTGAACTTCGCAGGTCGACTAGGACACGTACCGCTCCTGAATGGTACGGTAATCCTGTCATGAATGTCTTGTTGTTGGACAACGACGAACCCGCGAACTATGAGGAAGCGATGATGGGCCCAGACTCCAAGAAATGGCTAGACGCCATGAAATCCGAAATGGGATCCATGTATGATAACCAAGTGTGGACTTTGGTTGACCTCCCTGATGGTCGGAGGGCCGTTGAGAACAAATGGATCTTTAAGAAGAAAACAGACGCTGATGGTAATGTGACCGTCTATAAAGCTCGACTTGTCGCAAAAGGGTTTCGACAAATTCAAGGAGTTGACTACGATGAGACCTTCTCACCGGTAGCGATGCTAAAGTCTGTTCGGATTCTACTAGCAATTGCTGCATTTTTCGATTATGAAATTTGGCAGATGGATGTCAAAACTGCGTTCCTTAATGGTAACATTGAGGAAGAGTTGTACATGGTGCAACCCGAAGGTTTTGTCGATCCTAAGGATGCTGGTAAAGTATGCAAACTTCAGCGTTCCATCTATGGACTGAAGCAAGCATCCCGGAGTTGGAACCTTCGATTTGATGAGGTGATCAAAGGTTTTGGATTTGTCCAAAATTACAAGGAGGCTTGTATTTACAAGAAAGTGAGTGGGAGCTCTGTAGCATTTCTGGTATTATATGTGGATGACATATTATTGATTGGAAATGATATAGAACTTCTTGAAAGTGTAAAAGGTTATTTGAATAAGAATTTTCAATGAAAGACCTTGGTGAAGCTGCTTACATATTAGGCATTAAGATCTATAGAGATAGGTCAAAACGCCTGATAGCACTTAATCAAAGCACATACCTTGACAAGGTTCTGAAGAAGTTCAGAATGGATGAGTCAAAGAAAGGGTTCTTGCCCATGTTGCAAGGTAAGATATTGAGCAAGACTCAGTGTCTGGCTACGGCAGAAGATAGAGAAAAGATGAGTAATATCCCCTATGCCTCGGCCATAGGCTCTATCATGTATGCCATGCTGTGTACTAGACCGGATGTGTCCCATGCTCTTAGTTTGACGAGCAGATACCAGAGTGATCCAGGAGTGGAACACTGGACAGCAGTTAAGAATATCCTTAAGTACCTGAAGAGGACTAAGGACATGTTTCTAGTCTATGGTGGTGATGAAGAGCTTGTCGTAAAGGGTTACGTCGATGCTAGCTTCAACACAGACATAGATGACTCTAAATCTCAATCAGGATATGTATTCATTTTGAATGGTACAGCAGTGAGCTGGAGAAGCTCGAAGCAGAGCGTCATCGCGGCATCTACAACCGAAGCGGAGTATGTGGCTGCTGCTGAAGCAGCACAGGAAGGTGTCTGGATGAGAGAGTTCATGATTGAACTTGGTGTGGTTCCTAGCGCGTTAGACCCTATGGCTATCTACTGTGACAACACTGGTGCCATAGCGAACGCCAAAGAGCCAAGGTCTCACAAGAATTCCAAGCACATCAAGTGCCGCTTTCACACCATTCGTGAGAATGTCAAAGAAGGTGACATAAAGATTTGCAAAGTACATACGGATCTGAATGTGGCCGACCCGTTGACTAAACCTCTTCCACGAGCAAAACATGATCAGCACCAGGAGTCCATTGGTGTTAGACCTTTACCAATGTAAACTAGATTATTGACTCTAGTGCAAGTGGGAGACTGTTGGAAATATGCCCTAGAGGCAATAAATAAAGTTGTTATTTGTCATATTTCAAGTTCATGATAAAGTTTATTCTCCATGCTATAATTGTATTAATTGGAAACATTATTACTTGTGTGGTTATATAAACAACACCATGTCCCTAGTGATCCTCTAACACTAGCTTGTTGATTAATTGATGGTTAAGGTTTCCTAACCATGAACATGAGTTGTTAATAACAAGGTCATATCATTAGGAGAATGATGTGATGGATAGACCCAAGTTGAGCGTAGCAATTTGATCGTGTCACTAAGTTTTATTTGCTTCAGCTATCATATGTTAAATGTTCTAGTCCTTTGACCATGAGATAATGCCACTCCCTAGTACCGGAAGAATGCTTTGAGGGCATCAACCATCACGCCGTAACAGGGTGATCATAAAGGTGTCTTTCAGGTATCTCGGAAAGTACTTGTTGGGTTGCATGTATCAAGAGTGGGATTTGTCCATCCACGTGACGGAGAGATATTCTCTGGGCCCACTCGGTAATGCACATTCGATATCGCTTGCAAGCAAGGGACTAAGGAGTTAGTCACAGAGGATGTTGTATTACGGAACGAGTAAAGAGTACTTGCCAGGAAACGAGATTGAACTAGGTATGGTGATACCGACGATCAAATCTCGGGCAAGTAAAATATCGTGAGACAAAGGAATGGAACATTCGACATCGTGGTTCAACCGATAAATGATATTCATTGAATATGTGGGAATGAATATGGACATCCATGGTCCCGCTATTGATTATTGATCGGAGAGGTGTCTCGATCATGTCCGCATATTCCCGAACCCGTAGGGTCACACACTTAAGGTTCGTTGATGCTAGGGTAGAGAATGAGATATTAATATGGTGAGACCGAAATTTTGTTCGGAGTCTCGGATGGGATCCAGGACGTCACGAGGAGCTCCGGAATGGTCCGGAGATACAATTTCATATATGGGAAAGTATTTTTAGGGTTTCCGAAAGGTTCGGGATTTTTCCGGCAGAGTTCCGGAGAAGTTCTAGAAGGTTCCGGAGGGTTCTAGAGTAAGGCCCACTTATCCCGGAGGAGTCCACATGGACCAAGGGTACTGCATGAACAGTACACACGTGAATAGTGTCGCGTGAACAGTACCCCCCCTTCCTAGATGGATAAGATCGATATCCCTTAAAAATAGGAGATCTAAAGATAAAGGAAAAGGGGAACTTGGGAGGCAAGTTACTGTTCACGTACTGTTCACGTGAACAGTACCGAGCCTATATAAAGGGGGGGAGGGCTGGGCGCAGCCCCGCTTGAACCCTAGCTGCCAGCCCCTCCCTCTCTCCCATCTACTCCTTTCCCGCAGCTGCTTAGGCGAAGCCCTGCAGGAATTTCTCCACCGCATCCACCACCACACCGTTGTGCTGCTGGAGATCTCATCTACCTCTCCACCTCACCTTGCTGGATCAAGAAGGAGGAGACGTCATCGAGCCGTACGTGTGCACATCTCGGAGGTGCCGCTCGTTGCGGTGCTTGATCGGATTGGAACACGAGAAGATCCCTCTCGCGGCTGGGAGGTATAACCTAGCTGCGGGAGGCTGCGGGCTTCATCGACAACGGTCAAATTCTCCGCGGCGTTGACGTGTTCGTCGAGGGTATGTAGATATGATCTGTCTCTCGTTGCAAGCTTCTTCTAGATTGGATCTTGGTTTTCTAGATTGGATCTAGGTTTTCGTTTGCATCTCGTAGGAAATTTTTTGTTTTCTATGCTACGAATCCCATCATGATTCATGTCTCACAGTTGAAGAAGGCTGTCGGCGCTCACCAACAGGTACTTCCGACTTTACCTTCCCCTTCCGTTACTAATCAGATTCCGGTGCGTGTGCTTCAGCGTCGTCTCCGCGCAAAGGGCGCTTCGTCCATTTCTCAAGTGCTGGTTCAGTGGTCCGGGATGTCGGAGGACCTGGCCACTTGGGAGGATGCGGAGGCGCTGCGCCAACGTTTTCCGCATGCGCCGGCTTGGGGGCAAGCCGGTTCTCAAGGAGGGAGGATTGTTAGCAGCCCGCCGTCCACGTTAGGCCAGCAGGACACCGAAGCACCCCCAGATGGAGGCCTAGAAGGACTCGTCCCAAGCAAACACCTACGACAGCCAAGCAAACGGTTTGCAGGCCGTGAGTGGGCTCGCTGAGTAGCCTTGTAATGAGTATAAGTAGCGGAGTGAAAAGGGGAACGAGGCAGGCAAGAACTGAACGGCTTTGGCCGCGGACAGGAAGGCAATAGACGCATGATATAGTGAAATCGATCCCCAATTCCTTGCGAGTTCTAGCGAATCTTCGTACGCAATAGCTAGGAGCTAACACCTTGTCTCGTTGTTATACCTCATTCCTTAAAAATTGACTATCAAACAAGACTGCAATAATTGACCAAACAAAATAGACTCCGCACTTATGAAAAATCTGAAAAAACAACGACAAACTAATAAAAACCTTAAATGACGCATTCAATAATCTGAGTCGTTATGCCCTAAAAAACAATCTTAATCAACACTAGACATTGCCATGCTCGGGACATTACAATCTGAAAGATTACTCAAGCTGCAGCTCTATGAATCAATATACATAACCTGAGAATTCTGTTTTTCTTATTACACCAGTAGTCTTATCTGTGATGCGCTGTGCTGCGTTTCACAACCTTCTTAGGTCGAAATGCACTTGTTCCTCGTCTCAGGACCCGTTCCTACACAGGGGCCGGTTTCGTCTTCCGAGGCGTACGAGCAAACTAAACAAGACTTCTTGTCTGGCGGCAGTAATATGGCCAGCAACGTTGCGTTGCTTTAGCGCTTCATGAAACAAACCACTCCATCCAACGACAAACCAACGGTAGTATGCCCAGAAGAGTATAAGAGATTATCACTTTCTCATCAGTCTCTTCACACTTTTTAGGACCTTCAGATCATACTTGATCTATACAACAATCTAGTATTAAAACTGTAAAAAAGAAATAATCTAGTGCTAAAGAGATCTAACATCTAATTCTCTTACTTATAACTTGCCTTGAAAGGTTCCTATGGTCACCCTATCATGATTTTATATGGGCTGTGAAAGCAAGCATAACTCATAGTAGGATCGTTGTAGAATTCTTTATAGTACCCCATGTAAGTTCCATTAGTCTTAGGATTAGAATTACCATACTCAACAACAAGGATTTTTTTTAAAAACATGCAGTCCACGTCATGGCTTGAGATTAAGAAAAGAAAGTGACTGCAAATTGCATAACCAGCGTCAAGAGCAGCCGGTAAAGAGGATCTCAAACTAAAACACTAAAACAAATAAGGCATAGTCGCGTCTCCCTTGTCGATGACCTCTCAGCGTCACTGTAGGCCATCCTCCAACGATTGATAAACCCAGGTTTTGTTAGTTTTCTAGTATTTTGAATTTTGTAGCTTTTCAATTTAGGACCTTTTTGGATGCGAAGTGGTTTGGAAACTACATTTTTTTCAAGTTCCGGGAAAGACCACAGTTTGTGAAATGTGAATATAGCATTTTTGCAGTATTAGTAAGGATCATGGTATATTTGACAATGGCAACAATTAATAGAGTATTTTAATTTTTATGTTATGGTATAACTCCTGTCAGACTACTTTCTCCCGGCTGACATTGAGTACATCTTGAAAATCAGAACATCGCCCAAACTTGATGCGGATTTTCTTGCTTGGCACTATGAGAAATCTGGAGTTTTTTCTGTCCGTAGTGCTTACCACTTAGCAGTTTCTGCTCATATTCAAGCTACTGCTGGGCGGTCTTCAAGCTCCAGACCTGATGGTACTTGTTCGATGTGGAATTGTGTGTGGAAGTCTCCTGTACCACAAAAGATGAGGATAATGACTTGGAAAGCAATCTCTGAAGGTTTGCCGACTATGGTAACTAGTAAGGGACATCACTTGGCCACCACTAGCATCTGCACGCTATGTGGTTCTGAGGATAATGACGTGGGAAGCGATGAGGGAAGTTTGGCCGCTACCTCGGAGAGATGAAGTGAAGTACACTGGTCTGGAATGGTTGTTTGACACATTATCTAGCTGTAATGTGGAGGGAAAGATGATGATCATGCTGATTATTTGGCGTATTTGGTGTATGCGTAATGAGATTACACATGGTAAACCGCCTCAACCAGTGGCTGCAACTCGAAGGTACTTGGTGAGCTACCTCTCTTCACTGTTCCTGGTCCGACAACTGGATGGGCGTGATCCTTTGAAAGGGAAACAACCAATGTGTGTCCTGCCGCCTCCTGCAGTTAAGAAGCCTGAAGTTCATGGCACTCTGACTAACAGCCCTGGAGTTCGCCGGCCTCGGGTTGGACTGCCTTGAACACGGATGGCTCGTTCGTTTCTGAAACTGGTTCTGCTACTGCTGGTATGGTGCTCTGTGATTCGGCTGGAACTATAATCTTCACAGCGTGGAGAGTTCTTGAGAATTGATCGGATGCCTTTGAAGCAGAGCTATGTGCAGCTATGGAAGAGTTGTCTTTGGCTTTACAATGGAGTAATCTCCCTATTATTGTCTAATCGGATTGTGCATCTGTGCTGCTTGCTGTCAAGAGTTGAATTGTGGAAGCTCGAAGCATGCTTTCCTCATCAAGGAACTCCAGCTGCTGAATTTCGGACAGCGAGAGATTGTGTTCGAAAAGTGCAGTCGCTACCAAAATAGGGTTGCTCATGAGCTAGCGATGTTTGCTAGAGGGGAATGCTGTAATAATCTCTGTTTTCTTGATTGGCCCCCTTGTGTTCTACCGCTAGTTTCGGCGGATTGTAACCATATTTATGAGCAATAAAGGAAGTGTTTCCCCGGAAAAAAGAATACATGCATGCACGTGTTAAGTATGAGCGTCGGAGGCGCCGGGGATTGTCCTCGAGAGGCACAGTGACATGCCATTGCGGCGATGCAAATCAATTTGGTTTATGGGAAGAAACTTTTGGGATGAATCACACCGAATGTCGCGAAGCACATACATGTTCCTTTCCGACTTGGTTCTCTTTCTATCTCCATGGCTACAAAGAAAAAGGCACGGGATGACGCGAATAGGACGAGAGAGCCAAGACGTGAGGGAGCTATTCTCGGTTTAGAAAAAAGAAAGATCAATATTATTTTTAATACTCCACAAAACCCAGATAATAATACAGTTTATAAGACCACAATATTTATTGGATTTAAACACTTCAAAATATGTAAAAACCATAGTTTCTTTTGAGATACCACGGTATTCAAAGAAAACTCCAAAGATACCTTTCAAACAGACCCTTAGTAGCAAAGTGGCATCACAATCTGTTTTACGCTTGTACAATTTCATTCCACTATATCGCAGTCTAAAGTTCATCCAGAAAAGTGAACACTGTTTCAGTTTCTTCTCCTATCCTAACCTTTTGTATTGAATACATTGTGAATACAAACTACAGAGCACTGTACAATCAGGATTATGCATCTTCACCTGCTTTTGCAGGCCAGTTTGACTTCATTCCAATCGTTTGACTGTGCTATATATCTTACTTTCATGTACAGAATGGTTACAAAATCTTTATAGTCACCCTAAAAGAATCAACAAACTGTCCTGCTACCTTTGAATTCTTTGGAGTACACTAGGTTTGAAGATATTATTTTTTGTCAGCCCGGTGGTCTTGAAGAAAAATGATTGCCCGGAAGAAATCTACCAATTGAATGAAATATAATTAAGAGAGGTCCAATGAACATGAGAGATCCTTAATAATGAGTTTCTGGCAAAAGCCTAAAATGAAACTTACTTGTGAATCAACCCTTGATTGTTCAGCAAGTTCTGTGGAACTGCTCCAACCAGCTCATTGTTCTGCAAGAATCTGGATAAATGAAGAAAAACATTAAACAGGTTCGCAAGTAACTATTGCTACAAGATGGTGTAAAAGCATATTAATTACAGCTTAGGAAATGAAGAGAAGTAAATTGCATGTACATTCAGAACTTGTGGATGCACCAAAGAATAAGAGGGTACAAGCAAGAACCTCAATGCTATCAACAGTTTAAAACTTCAAAATGCATGTGTGGCAATTTTTGGTTAAACAATGCGTTGAACTCCATGCAAGTAAGTCTATTTACAATTATTAATATTTTTAGAAAAAGGTATAACCATTGTTTACATTTTAGAAACTGTGCAACTCACGAACTGCACCAAGCAGAAAAGCAGTTGGCTACTCAGGGGTTAATCAAATACATCCCATGAGTAAATTGCTAACAACCGAAAATAAAGACACCATGCAGGTATCGAATATTGCCCAAGGAGTACATCTTTAGAATGAAAAAACTACTGTAGACAAACATAGAAAAAGGTTTGTGGCTTGGAACACCCTACAGAGAAAACAAGCTAGTTAGGGTTCTGTGGCTACAGATCACCCCAATAGGTGTGGTTATTTGAAAAATAAATTAAAACTGTGGTTCTGTGCTACCAATGCCCCAAAAGTCGTGGTTCTATGAAATATACTCTTAAATAAACTAATAAAGACAAGAAATGTATGTCTGAAATGTAACAAGGGGATGCCTATCATAGAATATCACAGCAGGAAGCCTACAGAGAAGTGTTAAAGTGTACCAGAGCGCAAGGTCCACCAAAAGATGACCTTAATTTAAGGCACACTTTAACAACATGCCTACAAACATGCCATATCATCAAGGACTGGCATCAAACTAGGACACTCATCAGTGAAGATAATAGTGCCTGACAACCTATCAGTAACAAGTTTGAGGTTTTTACTTGTGGCAAAATACTGTGAATCAGGGATCAGTTTCCTGTCGGGAACCATCCGGGATTGCTAGCAGAGTGAAAACATTGCATTAATTACAAATTCTCTCAATGGACATATATTTGGAAACGGGAATTCCTCATAGTGAAATGGAGGGTGTACATTCTTGATGTCGTCAGTAGACCAGTATTGTGAAACAATAGTTTCCAATAAACTAGACAGATATTGTGAAATGGAGTAAGTCCATGGATCATATTGCATGTTAAGACTTAACATATGCCTTTTGTCATTTCACAGCATATATTACCATGATTGAAATGCGTCATAAACACTAATACTTACAACAAGTTAACATCTGATACCAAGTATGAACATGCTACGCAGAATATTCGTTGTATTGACATGAAAAATATTTTATACAACTGGAACATTTGCCACCTTTATTTGAAAGCTCAGTCAGAAATGATATGACAAGTAATGAAGGAAAATAATAAATGAGACTAGAAAAATAAATCATAAGCACAAAGTGACATAAATCAACTCACAGTTCACGCAATGCCTGGATTGTACCCAATGTCTGAGGTATTGTTCCATTCAACTTGTTGTCTTGCAGGTGCCTAAAGATAAATCAATTTTCTATTATAAGTAATGTAGAAGTAAAATAAATAATTTTAGAACTAAATAGCTAAGGCCTAGGGATTAGCTTACAGTCGTTGGAGCCTGCTCAGTTTGCTGAGATTAGGAATAGGTCCAGACAAGCTATTGTTTGCAAAAGATCTGCCCATAGATATTGTGTTAGTTTTGCTATTTTATACTTTGTTCACTTTGATTCATTTCAAATAGAACATACATATCAGTGAGCGCGGTCAGCTTTGCAATGTCAGATGAAAGAGATCCTGAGATGCCCATACTTGAAAAGTTCCTGGTATGAATCAATACAACGAGTGGTTACCACAAATGCAAAAATAATCATATTATATAGATGTAAGGACCATGAGTTGAACTCACAATGAGACGACACGTATTGTTTGTCCTTCATCACATGTAACTCCAGTCCAAGCATATCCATGGGGCATACATGGGTCTCCAGTCCAATCATCAGGTATGTTTTGAAGGCTTCTCTTGATACTCTCCAGGGCAAGTGCTGTAAAAATTGTAGGAGTTAATTTCATAAAGGGAGGCAGATGTAAATTATAGCAACTTGCTTCGTTACAAGAACATCGTGCAATACAAGTTCTTATGCCCACAACAATACTTGCTGGATGCTTATGACTACCTAAAAGTCAATCTGCATACTTGATAAATAACATAACAATTCGCAACTAGGTGGTGCTAAATTGGGGCATATGTCTCATTGTCCATGTATCGGCAAATTTACCATAAAACATATTTAGATGACATGTTGCTAACTTAGTGCACAAATACATATTATGTGCCACACAAATTAGTGCCACCAAAGTCATGACGCAGCAGATAATTTCACACATAATGTGCATTGCATCACGCTAGCTACAAAATGCTTCATTACTTGTATTCATGCAATATCAACTTGAGAAAAAACAATTGATGGAAAGGAATAAATGCAGTAAGTGATGTACCATCCCGTGTAATTGTCAATCTTCCTATGGGAAAAAGTCCAAAGACTTCGCCAGCATTGATAAGTGGTGGAAGATCAGAATCAGAAGTCAATATAACTCTGGTTAGGCCTGAGAGAATCCATTGTGTTGCAAAGACAGAAAGACCAGCTGATGTTACTGCTAGACCTTTGAAAAAGCTGTAATCATTTATATACACATCAAAGGTCCTCGAATTATTAGCCAATGTGTCAGCAAAATAGAGAGCAACATAATAGCTATCATTCTGGAGAGGTATTGGAGGCCATTGCAACACCAAGGGTGCATTTTGTTCTGCTACCAAAGCTGTATTAAACACATCAGGAGGAGGAAGATTCCAGAAATCAGCTGATGTAACATTGTGGGTACTACTGACTGCATGTTTGCTGTCTGGAAATGGCTGCCAATAGCGGTCAAACCTGTCATCAGGGTACCTAAGTTTGAATGTAAGGAAGAAAACAGAGTCAGGAATCTATACAAAGCTTGTGATTTGTAGTTTTGTATAAATACAAGATATAAATAAATGGATATAACATAGGCTGCCTCTCTTCTTACTTTTTTATGCTTCATTTAGTGAGCATCTAATTGGCATATTTCTTCCTTGAAATACAAGCAAAAAGATCCAAAATCACTAGCCCATGCACATGTTTCCTCAAAGAGTGATGAGAAAGAGGTTTAGGAACTTTTGGTGATTTCATAGCTTAAAAACTAGGGAAGTAAATTTGATACGGTGAAGTCCACTTGTTTGACATTGGTGGACCATGTTCATTGCTCCATATGCTATAGGAGCTGAAGCAGCACCAGCATACGGCATGACCATAGCACTTAAAAGGCACTCATTGTTCAGAAAATAAACAAGTAACTGAAATGAGATATCCTTCAAGGGCCATCTGGCAATTACTTAAGGAAAATTCTAATTAAAAAAACAAAATAGGCCCCTGACACATTGCAGTGCCTTGCGAAGAAGAGATGGACTCTGAGGAGATCATATTAGCAAGATCTAGAAGAAGAAAAGCAACCCAATCCACCTACATCCACCCAATAAATGTCGTCAACCACAGTCCATGGATACTTTACATGAAAACATCAACCTCAGTTCAGCTCAAACTAGAGCTATTTAGTCCATCAACAACTGATCCAATTGGTATTATATGTGATAAAATTCACATATGCCTGTCAATTACAGATCCACACATCATTCTCCACCCTGCCAACATTGAGTCGGCTCCGCAGTTGCAAACCTACTCAAATGATCAGAAATCACAGAATATCTAGCGTTTCATCACTCACCTCTCAACGTCGCCAGTGGAGCCAAACTTGGTGCGCGCGATGAGCCCCATCGCGCTGCTCCTGAAATCCGTCGCGTTGTAGACCGAATCATCAAGCTGGATCACCTGCAGCGAGTTGATGAACGGGCCGGCATCTGTGTAGTTGGGGTTCACGCCGAGGCAGAAGGTCATGTTCCTGCCCCTCGCCGGGAACACGCCCTCGTAGTAGGAGGCGCTGCCGGCCAGGCTGTCCGCGGTGGTGTCGACGGCGGTCCAGAAGGTGCCGTCCACGATCAGGTCGAACACGGGTGGGGGCGGCGAGGAGGAGCCGTAGAAGAAGGTGGGGCGGAGGAGGTAGCGGCGGTTGCGGTCGACGGGGAGCGCGTAGCAGAACTTGGCGGCGGGGCGGTGCGGGAAGGCGCGGAGGGTGGCGAGGGTGGGGTCAAGGAGGCCCTGGACCGGGAGCGCGCGGCGGGAGCCCGCGGAGACGTAGGGCGTGTCGGGGTCCCAGCGGAGGCCGCCACGGTCGGTGGTGGGGGCCGCGGCACCGCAGTCGAGGAGGTAGAAGAAGCCGCGGAATCGCTGGCCGGCCGCGAGGGGGAGGAAGAAGAGGAGGGCAGCGGCGGCGGTGAGGAGGGCGGCGAGGCGAGGACGCATCCTGGCGGGCTTTGCTTGTGCTGGAACTTTTGGGTGGAAATGGAGGGGAATCGGGGTGGTTTTGCGTTGTTGCAGTTGGGTTGACTTGGCCGGCGGGGAAGCAGTCAGGGAGAACAGGCAGCGCCGCGGCGGATGCGCGTTTCGGCGGCAGGGTGTCGTGTCGGAGGGGATGGGTTGGCCAGTTGGGGTTGTCTGGGCCACGCGCACTTGCGGACAGTTTGGCATGTCTCCCGTTTAGATCAGTCTTGTTGGGACTGTACCAAGGACGGCACGCGCTGAGAAAATTAGAAAAAGATGGCGTTGGAGTTTATTATTTTTTAAACAGATGTAAATTGTTCTAATTTATTTAATTAAATCAAAAAGAGTTATCTAATTAATTAAAAAAAGAACGAAAACCAAGTTACAGACACGTCCAAATACTAAACAAACTAAATCCAGGACATAACCAGCCAAAATAGTTACGGCCACACGAACTTGACACACAACGCTGAGAGGTCGATCCACCAAAACCAGCCCTGAACGTCATTGTGATCGCTAGTTGCCTCGCTAACCGGCGACTTCGACTTCACCAGGGGCGACCATTGAAGCACCTATCGCCACAATGTCGCACCAAGCCTATGCAGGCAAAGCCATAGATGTCGGCCAGTACTGACAACAAGACAGCTCTGATTTTGATGACAAGCCTTGCAGGAGAAATATACTAGGCTTGCACCGATTAGGTCAACTACAACAGTTGAAAAGTGCCACCACCAAAGCCACCATCCACGAGTCATCGTCACCATCTTGTCATCCACCATGACACGGCAGCTCTAACTTCACTAGGACAAGGCGAGACGGCGCACGGAACACCCAACAGCCATGCCAACTGGGCGACACTGAAGCCCAAACCGTGACCTAACGCCGCTTGTCGCCATCATCGTTGCTACACGATTCGCCACACCATCCACGCCCATCGCCAATGGGCCTCTTGTTGACCGCGACACCAACAGCCTCCTACAGACCTGTTACTGCCCGCCAACCGAGGAATCAAGACTCCAAAACGACGCATGTTTAGTACCAAATTATTGTCTTCCTAGTAGGGCCCTCTAATCTAACAAGGTAACAACTATGGTTCGAATTAGGAAACGATTCCGCTAGTTCTCATTTGCCTAAATTTTTTTTAAGTTCATGATGCTGAACTCTATTCTCTTCCAGATACTTTGGACCTTGTAATGGCATTATGATTGTCGATGATCATGGCAATGCAAAGTACATTGTCGATTATTTCGATTGCATGACCCAGTTTCTGTAGTGATTGTTCATCTTGAATATATTGAGAACGATTCATTTTCAACAAACTCATCCCGATGTCGATTTCTAGCGTAGTTTCCATCTCACCTAGGTGAGTTGGTCTGATAAAACCGATCATGATAAGGAATATTTGTCTAAGAATTTGATCTAGATAAACACAAAAGAAACAAAATAAATCTAACTTCACTCTTGACAAAGAAAGATAATGGGTTCTCCACCTACGCAATGTGTGAGAAAACGCCAGAGGAAACAAGGCATGATTATAGACGGCGATAGTGAACAGCATAACAAACGGAAGGACAAAGACTCAAAGAGCTAGGGCAGCAAAGTTGTTGGTTGCTGAGAAGATAGGAACTGAAATAACTAAAGCACAGAAGGGAACAATGTACAAGCTCCCAAATCACACTAAGACCTAGGTAGCCAGAGGCGGAGCTATGTTGGGACTAGGGAGGGCCTTGACCCCCGCACCCCTACCTCGAAGTCTAAACTTTTTTCTTCAATAGCCGTGTATATGTATGAGTATTTAAGCTCATATACTATATAATTATATAGATAATCGCTTCTATGATTCTCAAAACCTACTGATTTTGCCCACTTTCACTCAATTTAGGATTCTTGATTCTATCCTCATCAAAATCTAGCTTGTATTTTTCTTTTACCCTTACTCATTTTTCGTTAAAGCTTCGTCACTGTAGATAGTGATGGGCTAGCGTCAAGCTCAATTCCATTTCCCTCGGATTTTTATTTTTTTAGATCTCTATACCATCTTACATATTTCTAAACTTTGTCCATTTGGTCACTTGGACTACGCTGATTTTGGCCATAGCTATAGCTATAGGCTAATTTGTCCAGCATCGTTCATCATATGCAGGGGCGAGTAGGGGCGGCCGCCCCGGGTCTCCCGGTGCAAAGCAGGGGGTCTGAGTTCAGGTCTGCAGCCATGGAGGCAGCGGCGGGAGGAAATCGTGAGGAAAAAGATGGAAAGAGGAGGTCTGCACCCATCATGGCCTTGAGCCAAGGGGTTAAGTGAAAGGTCATCTAAAAAGTCCATCACTCCTTCCTTTAATCCCTCACATTGCTAGCCCATCCCCCAAATCCCCAATTTTTGCTCATAGCTCATGGCTTGATCAGTGCCTGCTGCCATCGCTCAGGATTGCCGCTGCTCCTTGAGGCTCATTGGTGATAATGGTTGAATGATATGATGGTTTGCTATTTAGAACGGGAGATATCTGTGAAAGCTGATGACAAAATGATTAAACAACGTTTTCTGCCATGAAGAATCGTCGAGGTCATCTACCTTGAACACCTTGTGTTCCCGATGAGTGGTCGAAGTGTTAGGAGTTTACGTTAGTAGTTTATAAGTCTTTTTATGATGTCGGTAGTTCTATCTCATGGATCCCGAGAAATCAAATCTATGTTGGTATGTTGGTAGTTAGTATCATTGATTATGTTAAATGGACTTGTGTTGTGTCCTTAAATTTTTTTACCTTAATTCCTGGGTCCGCGTACCCCGGAGTGTCCCGGACAACAAAAATTTGCTTACGTCGTGACATAGACAAAACCGGTACAGCCCATCATCGACATGAGCCGGTTGCTGAACATGGCCCATTTAACTCTCCTTTGCAGGCAGCAGCGGCAGTAAACACCAGGGCAACTCCTGCTGCTGGGCGTGCGACTCCCAGGACGTGCCAGATTCGCATAGCTTTTCTCCGTTCCCTTGGTAAGACACGTAGAACCACGAAGTACATCCGGGCACGAGAGACACGAGGTTCACATGGCGAGCGCGCCGTTCTGTCGCGGGGTCCCTCGCCTCACCGTCACGGCGTCACGGCGTCCAAAATCTGAAAGATGGCGGCTAACCAGAGGACCGAGCGAGACCACAACTCCCAGTAGAAATTAGACTAGACGACTACCTGCCTCACGCCGGTCACCTCCGGTCGTACTCGCCGTCTCCAAGGCTCCACCCACCCACCAGCCGAGCCCCTGTTGTTCCAGCACGTCTCCAGACGCGGCAACTACCGCGCCACTTCGGGACTTCAGACTCGCCCGCACGATCGCACACGATACGTGCGGGCCACGGCCCACGGAGCCACCGCGCAGCCACCTCCGAACCGAAACCAAAACAGCTCGTTGCCTCGTCGTTCTTACACTGCACACACTACCAAAGAGGTACGTGCGCAGCAACCCGATTTATCCCGAAGCCGAAACCACCGTGTCGTACGAGATCTGCGTAGCCGTGACCCCGCGCTGGCGCGCTGCCGTGACGCCTCCATCTTCTCCTATTTACAACACACCCTCTCGCGCAAGCCGCTTACTCACAGCTCGGGCCGGAGGAGCTAGAAGTTGTAGTAGTAGTAGCAGAGCGCGCGGAGCAGGGGGAGAAGAAGGTTCCTGATTCCTCTCGGGCGCCGTGCTTCCTTGGGGATCCCGTGGATCATGGAGGGGGAAGACGGCGGCGGCGGGGTGGACTGGGACAGCCTGGCGGAGGCGGCGTCGGGGGCCGTGGGTGCGCTCGTCAGCACCACCGTGCTCTACCCGCTCGACACCTGCAAGACCAAGTTCCAGGCCGAGGTCCACACGCAGCAGGGCGCGCACAAGTACAGGTAAGCGATTCGCCTGCCCGCCTTGCCTGCCTACCTGCTCGATTTAGTGGTGCGCGTCCAGCAGGTTGTTGATCTGCTGTCCATCGGGAGGCTAGGATGATCGCCGGTTCGAGACCTGGAATTTAGATTGTCGGTTAAGGGGTCGGTCCTTAGGAATTGGATCTGGGGGTTCTTGATTTTACAGAGGGTATTTGGGATGATTGGGATATTCTTGGGATCGTTCTGATGGTTGGGAGATATCCTATGATGTGTTGATTCCACAGAAGCTGATTGTGAATTCTATCGGATAGAATTCTAGAGTACTTGGGATCTCCTTTAGTGGCCAAGGATGCGAACGTCTATCATCCTCTCGTTTGGCCAGTTTTATACTGAAAAGGGGGAAGTGCAGAGAGTTACTATGGCCTTTACAACCAGCGTTTGGACTATAGTTTAGGTGATATGAACACATGAATGGATCATTACTCTATACAAGGATTCACTAGTTCATTTATATTTCTAGAAGCCCTAAAAGTAGTGAAAGCAATCATCATTGTAAAGCAGTCAAGAAAAAAGTAAACCGAGAAAAGGATTCTACATGGTACATATGAAGGTGTCTCTTTGGCCAATGACCTAGTCATGAAAAACATGCAGCGGAAACATTACATTCTCATACACTAATAAAGGCGATGCTTTGACCTCAACATTTTAGCGTGTTGGGAGGTTTAATTTACTGCAATTTTGTGCTCCAGAAAGATTAAACGATTTTGGAGCTTATGAAGATGTATTTTTGCTTGTGGTTGATGTATATCTTGGCTTTATCTTGTTGGTGAAGGAGATTTTGCTCCATGCTGTTGCATCTCGAACATTGCATTTGTTTTCATCATCTATATTATACTTCTCTAGTTACTCTATTGTAAAAACTAAGTGACCTGAAATGCTTTCTCAGGAACCTTTCAGATATCTTTTGGGAAGCAATTCGGAGAAAGCAATTTTTGTCCCTATATCAGGGCCTTAAGACGAAGAACATTCAGTCTTTCATTTCCCAATTTGTTTACTTTTATGGCTATAGCTATTTCAAAAGACTCTACTTGGAGAAGAGTGGAGCAAAGTCTATTGGAACAAAAGCCAACTTGTTAATTGCAGCAGCTGCTGGTGCTTGCACAGTTGTTGTGACACAGGTAACTAATGCTATAGGTTCTCAAAAATCAAATTAAGCTGCCTGATCTTAAGCTCATTTCCCTCTTCCTTTCAGCCACTGGATACAGCATCTTCTAGAATGCAAACAAGTGCCTTTGGAAAGTCCAAAGGGCTTCGCGCAACTCTTGCGGAAGGCACTTGGCTTGAGGCATTCGATGGCTTGGGCATTTCCCTTATATTAACTTGTAATCCTTCTATTCAGGTACTAAACTTCTGCATCATTCTTATACACTTCATCTTGTGGAACTTAATATTGATCCTATGAGCTACATTGTCCAACTATGTCCTTTTCTGTATATATAAAAGATACATGTAAAGTTTTTTTCTGTACAGGGATATTTATATAGTTAGGTATCTACATGCTTCAATCAAATTGGGATTAGAATACGATAAGCTGAAGCCAAATTGGACATGTCCAAAAGTAATCCATCTGATCCAAAATCCATATTTTATATTGGGCTTAGAATATGGGACATCCAACATCCAATTGTATCCAGTCTAGTAGGTCTGACTTCAATAGTATCCAATAAGGCTGTGGACTATCCAAGCCCATTCCTACCTCTGAGTCCTTACTATTATAAATACATGAGTTGGTGATGGTGGTGGTACTGGTATGTCAAGCTGCACCACTCCCACACCAAAGCACAGGCTCACGAATTCCTCAACTAACCAAAACAAACTCTCATATGCAATCATCTTTCCTTGGTTCTCATAAGAAACCACCCAGTGAGGCCACCCCGCCATATCTCCCAAACCAAGATTGACATGTTAGGGTAATCTATCTTATTTTTGTCCATAGCGACGGACGTGTATTTGGCTAGTAATTGTAACACTGAAGTTAATTATTCAACACCCTTTTGTAAATGAACTGCAGCTCTTGCGCTTTCCATTTAAAAAACGTTGGAGAATATCTTGAACTAAACAATGAGGAAGAACTGTGAAACTTATATGTGGATGTGTGCTTCTGTCAATACTGTCCTGAATAAATGCATACACCCGATTATTTAGTTCTGCAAAGTGATGTGCAGCATTGCACTAACCTTTTCCACCTTCCCAATTCAGTCAACAACTTCGTGTCATAAATGTTGTTTTAGTTCTATAACCGTAGAACCTTCAAATATATTCCAGTTGTTTCTGAGTATATATTGTCTTTAAAGTGGCAAGTATAATGCAGCTTATTCCTATTCTGATTACCGTTACAACATATAAACTCTAGGAGACAAAACTACATCCTGTTTTTTATCCATAAACTTTTTTTTCCATGCACCAGATGACAACTGTTTTATGACTGTTGTTATCTATCTTTTGCAGTACACTGTATTTGATCAGCTTAAGCAAAAGCTAATTCTGAGACAGAGATGTAAAAATGCAGAATCAGCGGGTGATTCTTCCCCAGTTGCTCTTTCTGCTTTCTCGGCATTTCTCCTTGGCGCCATCTCAAAAAGTGTTGCTACAATATTGACTTACCCATTAATCAGGTATGTAAACTTCTCTTTGGCAGCAGATGTATATCTGGACCTTCCCACCTGCTTTTGTTTGTCAATGCTGTCTATAAATTCTTATTGCCGCTGCAAATTATATGACATAATTGTCAAACAGGTGCAAGGTCATGATTCAGGCTGCGGACCCTGATGAGGATGATGAAGGTGAATCTGAAAGGCCAGGCAATTCAAGATCTCCCAAAACAATGTTGGGTGCCTTGCATGCTATGTGGAGCAAGGAAGGCATCCCAGGCTTCTTCAAAGGATTACATGCTCAGATACTAAAGACAGTTCTGAGCTCCGCGTTACTGCTGATGATAAAAGAGAAGATTTCAAAGTTTACTTGGATCTCGCTGCTTGCCCTGCGGCGGTATCTCTTTGTTTCTCAGAAGAGAATCAAGAGTGCATAATTATATCATATATCCTCACCTCAAAAAATCAATCTTATCATCCACGGTGTAATTCAAGATCTTATACCAAAGAATAAATCTGAGGAATAACGGACAAAACTACAGATGATGTATATGTGGGATCACCTTGATAGCTTCAGGGAATTTCTGAATAAATTTTATTGTTTCTATTTTAGCTCTGAATCTCTGATAGCTACTCAAAAGAAATAGGTGTCGCCAAGAACTAGCTTTTTTCCCCTAAAGGTGCCAAGAATTAGTTGTGGTAATGTGGTTCTGTATGTAAAATATCAGTTTTTGTTACTATACCTTCTTTCGTTCTGTGAAATGAATGGATTGCATTAAGGATATGTTTGTTGGTGGAACCAAGTAGAATGGAATATGGTTGTTCTGGGATGAGGACTCATCCGTATATTTGGTTGGTGGAACCAGGTGGAATGAAATCATTCTACTTCAGGAAATATACCTCTAAAATGCGGCACCATTTCGTTTCACTTTTTTTTTGCCGGACCACACGGTTGCAGAATCATCCCATTCTATTCCACTTGATCCTCCTATCCAAACACTACCTAAATGTCCCAAGTTGTAATGTCAGGTAGTGCCAAGTGTTCAATCTGGCGGAAGCCACAAGCGCATGCCCCTGTTTCATTTCATAGAAACGAAACACAGTTGCTGTTCACAGCTCCAGCATGAAAGCACTTATTACAACCCAGGAAGGCAATGATCAGAACAATATGCAAAACAAAGATAAGCTCAATCTTCAGTCGCCAAGGGTCATAGAAACGACAAACGACACAAGAGTCGCAGTAAGTACTTATTACAACCCAGGAAGGCAATGATCAGAATATAATGCAAAATAAGAGTAACTCTATCTTCAGTTGCCAATCATCCCAGGTTGCCAATCGACGTAATCGCCAGCGGCGATTACAGTTTTTGTAAAACCAGTCCAGTGTAGTGATCCATCTGCTGCAAGTTTGCCTCCCGGTACAGGATCCTCCAGCATCTCAGTTGCTTTAAGATGTGTCTCCAGATATCCTGCATTGACTGCCAAACAGCACCCCGAAAGCACATGTCATCGCGTCGTAACCAAAGAGCCCAAATCAAGCAGCAGAGCATATGTTCAGAATCATGTTCTTATCATTGCTAAGCCATAGTCTCATAACTGATTCTAGGCTATTGCCCACATTTTTGTCAAGGATCTCAGACACGTATTGCTATGTGGGGAACTTCATATAGACGCAGGGGTCAACCTGAAAACCCAGCTAGAGCCGTGAGTTTTGAGTTGTATCCATGCGAGGTTTGATTCCCTGATGGATGCATCAGTTTAGAGTCCGAATCAGACAGGAGAAGCACTTGTTGGTTCATGTTATATTAGGACAGTCCAGTCTTGAGTCAGATCTGAATTGGACTCCGAGTCTGTCAAGTAGTCTAGCGTATGTCCTATAAATAAAGGACCCATCGTATAAGTTGAGGCAAGCAATAGATCAATAAAGTTCTGGTTCCCTAATCCCCTGTTCTCTCTATCCCTAATTCCCGTTGCCTTCTACCGTGCTGGCTACAGTGCCCACATGCCGATGTGTCGTCGGCTCTCAAGCTCCACCAGGCCACGGAATAGCCTTATAGCCTTACGACCCCTAGGCTCTTCCATATATTGCCACATATTCTTTGCTACAACACAATAAAAAACATAAGTGCATAACAGTTTCTGGTTCGTCGCAAAAGAAGCAAGACAGATCATCCACATGCCTCCTTTTATGCAGATTATCTCTAGTTTATTGTTAGCCATTAACCACAGGAAAATATGAGTCTTCGGTGGCACTGTTAATTTCCCCACAGAGGGGGTGTAGATGGGTGAAAACATCAGCAATATATCCTTATTTGGTTATTATTTTTGAGTGCTAGAGCTGAAATATTGAAAAGACTGAATTCTCTACGAGCATGCCTCAGTGATACCTGGAACTCGGAGATCTACCACGACTGCAAGATCAAATGGATGGACATTAGCTTAGCACAAGATAAGGGTCGCTGCTTATTATCAGCTATTTGGTGTGAAAAAGTTCTGATTTAGCATGGTGGTTTCATCTCATTCAGCAGTAAGTGTACTAATTCAGCTCTACATGTCAACCTTTGTTATAATAAACAAGTGCAGTTTTAGTTTTCCAATTCATCTTTTTATGATTATGCTTTTACATGGCTGCAGACATAATCTCTTAGTCTTTACCCATACAACTTACTATTTACTAATTGATTGTAGGTGTACCTCTTTGTTGATGGTTAATGTTGGATCATTATTGGACCTGATTTTTTGGTATTGAAAGAGGATGCTTGTATGTACGCTCTCTATTCTCTGAAAGAGTATGGATCATGTTTTATATTTGTTCATCTTGTATCATCCTTATATATGAAACTTGTATTGTATTCATAGCTTACTTTTTACCTACAAGCTAATGTTAGAATCTGCTATCTTGGTGTGTTGAGGTTAATGACGAGTTGAGAACTTCACTGTGATTAAGAATATGACATTTTTGGCTGCCATCTATCTTTATCTGTTTTAGCTTGTGGCTCAGCAAAGAGGGTATAAGGAAAGACGATTGCTGGGTTCAACTGATTATGATTTAGTGACACCTCTTTTAGAGGTAGACTTTTTTGTAGTGTGCAATGAGTCTTGATGTATCAGCAATCTCTCGTTTCAGGAAGGAGAAAAACAATTAACACCTTCTGTTGGTACCATGTTTTATTTTAACATTTTAGCTGTATAGGCTGGTCCATCATCAGTTGGTGTTGATCTGCAAGCGGAGAAAAGGTAACACTGTTCTCATCAGTTTCTTTAGTAGCATGAATGTACCAGCATATGCGATGTGATTTTACCTCGTTTGTTCGTCCCAGGCAGGAGCACTGTAATCTATGTTTAATTGGGTTTTTTCTTTTTGAGAACTCAACAATAGGCATCCGCCCACCTGAACACTATTCCAGAACTCAAAATTGTGGCTATTATAAGGGAAGCCAGAAGACAGTCTCCACAGTGAGGCAGCAAAAGAAGGGAGTAAAATCGCAATTAGACTATTACATTGGCGAGATTTTCATAACAGGCGAGCAGGGGTGTGCAATCGAGACGGTGAGGCCATCGAACTACTCACAGGCGGACATGTTCGAGCAGGAGATGGCCATGACCCACATTTTCAGTACTAATGCCGCAAACCATACAGTTGCAAGTCTTCCATATAACCCACAGGAACAGGATACTCGTGGAGAGATTTCCACTTGCCTTCGTTCGTGATATAATTGAGTCATTTCAGTTTGGATCAGTACTATCGATCATTGATGTTCTCAGATGATTCAAATCTTCTCTGAATGAAGTATTGTACTTTCTTTGAATGATTTAATTGAGCCCATAATTTGTTAATGCACAAAGTACAGCTTGACAAAAATGCAGCTTCTAGGAATTGGAAACAGAGCCGAGGAATTGCTATTAGGAAATGGGTACGTTCTAGGAATTGTTTGCAGGAATTTCTTGTTGGTCTAGCTATTGTAAATATTGTTACTTAAGCAGTCTTTGCTGATTGCAGATGTAGACTATTCTCAAGATATTTGAAAATCCTGAATGCTGAAGTAACCATCATAGAAGAGTATATTCACAGCCTTGAACTGAAGTTAACTGAACTTGAGAAGCTCCCTGAATGAGTGAGAGTTATGGATATGATCTGATGCAGTCTGATTCCAATTTCTGGCTTTTGATGGAAAAGTCCAATGTAAGGAAGAGGAGTTGCAAAAGGCAGTCTTACAAATAGAGAATCTTGAAAGTGTAACTTCAGATTCCCAGTGTGAAATTGAGAGATTAAAACTTGGTTTTACTACACTTTGAGCAGAACTATTTGATGCTGAGAGATTTGGCCAACATGCTGCTGAGTTCAAAGCTAGAATGGAGAAGAAACTGGGAGAATATGAGCTCCAGCTGCCAGAGGCACAAAAGACTGCTGATCTTCTTGAACTTGAGAGTAAGAAAGCCTTTTTTTTTCCATGTGATTTTTGCTGATAAATATTTTGGTTTGGGTATGATGAAATGGTCCTTATGCTGCTACCTTCTTAATAATATTTGAAACGAAATGTAGTAAGGTATTATGTCTATTTTCTATTGATGCAAACTTTCAGATGTGTTGAAGAGTTCCAATGTATCTGGTTTAATATATATTTATCTAGATGTGCACATGCAAGCTTACTACATATGAATACTATGAAGAAATATTGCATCTATGGCATAACTATGGCACATTAACTCATGAACACTGTTTTTGGAAAGACATTGTATTAGTCAAAACATCACAGTGAGACAAGCTATGCAACAAATGAAACTCTAATATGACAGCATATATAGTCAAGGTGGAGAAAGCAAACACGAAGAACCAAGATAATGCTTGCATGAACAGAATTACAAAGCAAATGCAATGCTACACTGCTACAGCACTATCATTGATATATTTTAATAACATGAAGAAGTCACTCACATGTTTGAGAGCATACCTTGTGGTTAGAATTAATCAATCTGATGCCCATATAACCATCAAATATACTCAGGGGCAATCTGGTTGTAAGTAAAAACAATGTTTGACTCAGTTGGTGGATAGTGTATCTTTAAGAACATGCCCTTTAGTTGGTCATGAGAATTCATCTCCTCCAGAACCTTATCCTCGGAGATCAACTTAGAACAGTGCTCCATTTCAGCTTTTGATAGCATATTCCTAACATTATTGAACTCGTCTTCTGCAGAGAAGACCAACTTGGACAAGTGATCCTTTTCTGCTTGCCTGTCATATTTGTCACCTTCACCTGTTCCATAAGTTATTAAATTGTATGTATATACAAATTTCTTCTGACCTATCCTAAATGCCCTGCTGATAGCTTGCCTTCCAACAGCTGGGTTCCAAACAACATCTAGAAGAACAACTCTTGAAGCTCCTGTTAGGCTAATCCCTTCACAACAAGCTCTTGTAGATGCAAGTAACACCTTCGCGTCACTGTCTGGGTTATTGAAAACTTCAATTGAAGTCTGACGGTATCTTGGAAGGATCTTTCCATCCATTTGGAGAATCTCTTTCCCTTCTCTCCATTTGAAAAACTTACAAAGATGTTCTTTTATCAGTTCTAATGGCTGAATAAATTGACTAAAGATCAATACCTTTTCTTTCAGTGCTTCACACAGACGAACAACTTCAATTACAAATCTTGTTTTTACCCCTTCATAGGGATTTGACCTTAATCTCTCAAGCATAGGTTTATCAATAAGTGAAGCTTCCTCATCAGACATGTTGATGGCAGTTACAAGGGAAGGATGTGTGGAGGCTAAAGAAATAACATACTCATGTTCAAAATTATTACCAGATCCAATGTTTTCCACCTTTCTAATGATACTCTTCTGAAGGGGAGGAGGTTTCAGAACAATCACACTCTCTCTGAGCCCTGGAAGAGTTCGAAGAATGGTGCCATTATGGATATGAACGAATGGTTTCAGTATTGATCTTACTTTTTCTGCATTATCATCGGTTACATTACTGGTTAATGAAGCCCAAACTCCTTTCTCATATTTATCAGAAAATTTATCCCGTTGCTTCTTTGGCACGCAGTGCCTTCTGCCCACTTTTGTTTTAGTCAAAAACATTTCACCAAATCTGGGCCTTACCAAACAGAGTATATTGTATAGCTCAAGAAAATTGTTTTGGAAAGGAGTTCCTGATAGAATTATGCGCTTCTCAGTTTTAACTTTTCCCAATGTCTTCCACATGACACTGCGTTCATTCCTAGGTGTGTGGCCTTCATCTAGGACAAGCAAACCAGGGTTCTCGAGAAGAATGCTTCTTACTTTGTTTTCTTCAGTGCAGCCAGCCTTTTCAGATGTTAGTTTCATATATAGACCATAACTTATTCCAAGAATACCATGACCTTTATTCCATGAAAGCAGTTTTACAAGCCTTGTCAATTTTTCTGATCGATGCTTTTTCTTTATTAACCTACATATGTCTCTGTCTTCTTTCCCTGAGTAATCCGCAGTGTTCATTATATGGAAAGGAACGTTGACATCCCATTTCTTGAACTCCTCTTCCCAAGCAAACAGCATTCCACGAGGTGCAATAATCACTGGCCGGCAGTCTGGAAAGACCTTCATATATGTCTGGATAAACACAATAGCTAAACGTGTCTTTCCTGTTCCTGGGGCATGACAGATCACACATCCTCCAACAACATCAGGCTTAGCTCCATGCTTCAGCTCATCAAGCCTAATATCACCGACTAGATTTGTCCACATAAATTCAAATGCTTCACGTTGATGTTGATACATAGTAGTAATGACACCAGGAATGAGATCCCACACCGTTCCATATAGATGGAAACCTTGAGATTGCCCATCAATACTCCCTGCTTGTTCACAAAGATCATGATACATCACCGCATCCTTCAAACAAGATGCATTTCGCCATGCAGATTTCTCTGCATAATTTGAGACCTGAAATGAAAAAATGAGTTAAACAATGAAACTTATTAACTTTGTGCTGTGGAAAGCGAGAGGAAATACAAAGCTCACCATTGATGGTAAAACAAATCTGATTTCCAAATTTACCAAGGAGCAGTATTTGCATCTGATTCCTATTTGATCATCAATAATAAATTCATGCTTCCCTCGAGAACAAGGTGTTGCAGAAGCAAGTCCAAACTCTAGCATATTGCTCTCTCCTTGGTTCTACAAAACAACACAAGATAATCAGTTGAATCGTTGGTCAACAAGATGACGCTGCAAATTAAAGCACATCTCACAACAAAAAGTCTTGGAGGAGTATGAAACACAATATAGTTAAAATTGACAGAATCCCCTGGAATGAGTAATCCGTAATACATTTGATGATAACATTAAGGAATATTTAGTTTCTAAGAAAAATGAAGAAATGTTATAGAACATCTGCTAGTAGCATCAGTATGCATGCATGCCGTGTATATCATGTAAACAAATTAGGTGATCATGACAAGTAGAGACAGTCATTCCTGCTTAGAAACTACTGGTTAACATTGAACTTAGAAAATTACAGACCTAAGAATATAAGGAATGGTGCAATATTTGCATAGTACAGACACGTTCGCATGCTTCATAATAAAATTAATACCTCTAAGGATAAGAAAAGAATGACAGCCATGCATATGCAATGTTAGAGTCAATAGTCATACTGCAATACAAAAGTACCTCATCATCATAATAGGTTCCAATATTCTCAGACTCTAATGCAAAGGCAAAGTCAGCCCATAGCGTATCCAGTTCAGCATTTTGCTCTGGCCTGTCAGCTGGTATAGAATCTTCATCCCCAAATGAGAAGATCAATGGATGGAAATCCTTAAAATTATACTCGAACTGAGGATGCTGGTCAAAAGGAGAAAATTCTCCATCTTTATCGCTGCACATCTTATCCATCAAAAGCTTCAGAAGAGACTGCCGCTTTAGCATGGTTGAACGGCTGGATTTCTTGCCAGATTTTCCAGACTTTGATGACAAATGCTTTTTTTTCCTCCCAACTCTGTTATGACCACCTCCTTGATATCCATGCCTTTGATTCTGACCGGAACCCGATGAGTTGGAATCCGAGTCCAAGTCCCGCTCATACAGATGACGGCTCTTCATTATCCCAAGCTTTAGCTTTTTCCTCCTCTCAAGATCCCAAGTAAATCGTGACTGCTTCTGTTGCTGTGTAATAATGCCATTGCCCATTGGATCCTCACTGCCATCTTTCTCAAAGTTCATTGGCTGAATAATATCATTCTCTGGATCTTCACCATCCTCCCACTTGAAACCATATGTTACAGTATCATCAATTATCTCATCATCAGATGGCTGCCTCGGTGTCTTTGAGGTGTCACACCCTTTTGGGATTGCTCTCTGTATTCTCTTCTCTCTATTAATAAAATGAGGCATAGCTCCTGCCCTCATTTTAAACAAAGATGAGTCAATTATTTTCTTGTGTTTTCTCTTTTCAGCCTCTTTTTCCTCTTTCTCTTCGTCCTCTTCCTCTTCATCACAACTGCTACTATTGTCATCATCATCATTGGCATCCTCCTCGTCATCCAGTTCCACTTCTGTATCATCATCCTCTTTTGGCTCATCAGACAATTCCTCAAAATATGCATTGTATGAAAACCTATCTTGCTTTATCCCCCACGATGACCGAGTTCTCCATGCAACACATGGCACAACTGGTATCTTTGCTTGCGGCAACGCGTTCCTTTTCAAGGCATTACTCACATCATTGAGCACTTTGACTTCCTCGTCAGAATCAAGAATTTCTATATGCAAGCTCCCCTGATTAAAACCCATAGCTCCTTCTCTCTCTGGCTCCACCTCATCCTTGATAACATCTTCCTCCTCCTCGTGACATCTCACTCCATCAACAACCTTGTGATCCACCAAATCCTGCATTCCCACCTTAGCATCGTCATGCATTGGTTCAGACATGCCACATTCATCAGCATCATGCATAAAATAGTCATCACCATCATCATTAAATTCCATCTCATCCTCAGCTTCCCAGTCCACTCTATTTGCATCTAGATTACCACCATTGCTGTAAGCACGAATGAGATCTCCTACCAGCTTTTCCTCCAACATCTCGTCGTCATAGTCATCTTCGCAGAAAGCTTCCTCCTCAGTCATCACACTCGCAATTGGTACCAATTCCCTGTTTGCACAGTCCTCTGTATCCTCTACATTCATGTCCTCCTCATCCACATCAAAACTACCAGCTAGCCCGCGTCCCTCACTCCCATACATTTCCACACCCGGTGCATTGCCTGATACCGTCTCATGCATCACATGACTCGAATTCAGAACACCAGCAGCGCTGCGATGCTCCTCGTTCCCCTGACCAATGCCACCTGTGTTCGCAGTGTGAGACTCGCCATTCTCATCATCCGAAGCATCATCGCCTTGCTCGCCATTCTCACACCCATCAACCCGTGACACCTCCACCCATTCTCCACAAGCGGGCGCCTCCGCCTCCGCCTCTGCTTCCTCCTCTGCCTCCACCTCCTTGCCCTTCCGTGCCAGAGTCCGATCCGCTGGCTGCGAAGCACGCCGCAAGCGCCCACGCCGCTTCCCTCTCGACGCCGATTTCGAGGCCGCGGCGTCCTTACTCCTTCCGCGGCCCTCTGCTTCGGCGCTCTCCTTCATCTTCCTCTTCTTCCTCGGCGCCTGCTCCGCCACCGGCGCCTCCATCGCCAGCCTCCGCGATCGCGTCCGCATCGCCACCGCCCCGGCTGGAACCAGCGGCAACGGCGGCGCCGCGGCCTCCTCCCAGCCGCGTCTGCTCGCGCCCGCCACGGCTCCTCCATCGCCGCGGTCGTCGTCGTCGTCGTCGCCGAGGTCGATGACGACCGTTTCCGCGTCGCGGCGGCGCGCGCGCGCAGAGGAGGGCGCCGCTAGGGTTCCGCCGCGGGCGCGGGCGCGGCGGCGAGCGGGGCGATCCATACGCGAGGGGGTTGAGTTGGTTTTGCAACGGCGGGGGAGTCAGGTGCGTGGGGTTAGAGCAGAACAGAGCAGGGGTACCTGATGCTCTCGTGGTTAGCGGGGGGTGTTGTTGGGGTTTATGGCGCGGGAGAATGACGGGTGGGTCCCCGGCAGAGTTTGGTGGGAGCAGGCCAGTGGGCCCAGGCGGACGGCAAGGAGAGAGAAAAGCCGCGAGACGGCGGCCGCGGCCGGGGCGGCGGGGCCGGGGCCGGGGCCGGAGTCCCAGGAGCGCATCAGCTGCGGCTGCCTCGCACTGTGGCCGGATGCTGTGCCGCGGTAGACGATGCCGATGCCCGTGTGTCGATGGCTTTTTCTGGAAGGATTCATTCCTGCAGTTGGTTCTGTCTGTGGTCTTTGATAGCTCCATCACTCAGCTTAATTTCAGCTGTTTTTGGAAATCATAGTTGCCTGCAAAGCCCGTACTAGTGCGCTCACATTTTAGCTGTGTAATTGCTGGGGAATATTGCGGTTAAATGAGGATTTTGTTTGTATTGGTCATATTCAAGGCACTAGTTATACTTACTTGCTGTTCTTAATGCGCGCATTAAATTTAGTGACACCGTATTATGAATAAATGAAGGACAAAGTTTTGCCACTGGAGGAAGCTGGACAAATCAGTCCGAGTAACCTCTATTCAGCAATGGCGGCTTGTATAATTATTACAAGTATCTTTTCGTAGCCGCATTTATCTTTATCGCGGAAAAATCCCATGCCTTCTCCACTTAATTCAGAGTAGCACGGTGTCTTGCTTTTGGGTGGTTTTGGATCATTCAGTTGAAGAGCAAGCCCCTAACGTTGATCGCTATAATGTATCATCTATAATGATTTGTTTCCTTTTATGCTGCCATTACATCTATAATTACAGTGTATAAAATACGTAATTTTAGTAAGAATATTACTGTAATTTTAAATCTGTTAGACATATGATGTGTTTAAGGATGGTTGAATGTTGATGTAAACATACAAAGACTTACTTAAATTTATCTCAATCAACTTAGAAATAGATAATTCTTCGTTTATTAAAGTAAGATAGAGGGCGAGGTTCCTTTCATCACATACAATGCAATGAGTTTGTCCTCTATTTTAGTTTCCTAGATGGGTTAGTACAATAGTGCTACAATCAAGGTATACTGTGGTCACTATAATATAAATAAAGGTAGTGGTTGGTTGGAGTAGGTGAGATGAAATGAGATGATATAAAAGTAGATATAGATATCCTCCAGCCAAATACCCCCATAATTATCCACATATTAGCTATACTATAGGAGAATTCGGATTTCAAAGGCATGAGACGCTATTGTACTGGTTTTGCTTATCATTGTATGACACACATGTACCGTGATTACTGTCTAAGTATCACTTCTAAAGCTAGCAAAAGTATCTTTCTATTTAAAAGTCAGCGATACCTATTTCTGCTATAATATTGCAAGTATTTAATCTAATATAGCTCTTCCGAGTGTATAAGGGACAAGCACACATATAACTTGTAAGTGTTATTTTGTCGGGTCCATATACTATCACATGTTCGCATAGATTTACTGCATGCATCAGCTTTAAAGTTAGCAAAAGCATCTCTCCCCACGTGGGAGTTTGTCCTATAGCGGGTGGATTTTCATATGACATGCCTCGAAATCACCTTTCCTTATCTATGGTCAGAGCATCACTGCATTTGTTTGTGTCCTCGCTTACAACACCCGAGTTTAACATTGCTCATCAACCATTAGACAAATGATTGCCTCAGAGCATCACTAGTAAACGTTTTCCGTTCCTAAACATGCGATTTAATCCCTTAAATGTGCATCCGTGTCATGGCGTAAATGCATAACGATCACTTACTTCGTGCCGAAATAACTATACTGGACCTAGTTTGGAACACAGAAATTCCACGTAACATATTCATTAGCTCGACCTACCCTAAGTATTTTTTTCCAAGAAAATTTCAGCAAGACAACAGAGCACGCACCCTATTTTTACTGTTTAAATTAAAAAGGCAATATTGTGTTTACATTAAAAATGTTCCTACACACTGCAATTGCAGAACAGTTCATCGTGAAACAAAACTATCTTTCTTTTTCCTTTTGGCCACCCATGCATTGTTACACCGTCTTACAGGAATTAGCATATAACCTGCTTTTGGTTACAAGAATCACTGCACCTAAGATGTCTGACTAAACAACACTCAAAGCTCAATGTCCATACAAGAATAAAAAGGGAACACATTCTCGCAGGAGCAAACTCATGTATCCAATAAAGATTACAGATTGAGGAGCCTTCCTTATGAATAGGGCTTTACTTATGGAAGTCGGCTAATTATGATGGCCTCTGCACGCCCCCAGTGTAAATTAGCAACATATCTCTTCAGTTTCCTCTTCACGAGCCGGCTGGGCAATTAAAGATGACACCACAGTTGGTTGTGTCAGCGACCTTCAGTGAAATTTTTTACGGCCTTCGACACAATCTTCTCTTGTTGGTAAACAGTGGAATCGTCTCCCCAAAGAATATTTTAAGAAAGCAACACGCCAGTGAGGGAAAAATGGTGCATGTAAACTTCTTTTACTCCGCGTATCCAAATTCTGGATCCATATCTAGTTTCCGTTTTAAACGTGACTTGTCGGCACTGCAAAATAGGAGGTTAATATGCTCAATATTTCACACTATAAGAGAGCTGAGTGGACATAATCTTACAAATATTGTGTATAGGTGCATTGGTCATTTAAAAATTGACAAGTTCCATTTGTCAGGCTAGTGCTGTTTACCTGTTCAATGTTGGTCTAGGAGCTGGTCGCGTGCCGAACACAGCTCCAACATCAACTGACATCGGTATTCTAGAACTGTGACCAGACGTGTCATCAGTGTGCCTCGCATATGTAGGATGCTCTTCTGCTTTGTCTGCCCGATGCATATTGCCTTCCATCCCTTCATGGGCAGTCACCCTGCGCAACTTTCTTGGCGGGGACAGCACGACAGGCCCATCCTGCACGTTCAAGTCTGGTATCTCGTCATTCCCTGAGTCCCCCTTTGGTGGTGGCCTTGGAAGCTGTGATGGTTTTGTTGGTGCTGGTACTGACGAAAAGTACCTTAAAATGAAACATAAGCATAATTTTGTTATGCATGCCGGTAAGAGAACAAAGCTTGTGTTTATGATCAGTCACATCTTCATACCTGTGCTCTAGAGCCTGCTGAGCAGTAATTCTTGCTTTTGGGTCATATGTAAACATTTTTGACAGAAGATCCAAAGCATCATCACTTGCCATTGGAAACAACGAACGAAGTGGAGGTGCAGAGACAAACTGGTATTCAACATAATCTGGAAGATAAACCATGTCTGGCCATTGAGAAGACTTTGGAGTTCCAAATGCTGCAAAGATCTTCCCAAGTTGATCAATGTCACTAGAACCCTGCAACATTTACTTTTAGTGACTTGGGGTTCCCTTAAAAGTTCCTCGAATACCAAAATGGCAATTGCTAATCATCAAATTAGATAGTGTTTCACAGTCTCAAAATTTAGGTAAACCAAAAACACATGAACAACCATAGCATGGTTCTCCGCCACCCCCAAAAGAATGTTTGTTACCCTCCTTCCCTCCCCCTCTGTCTTATTGTCAATGAACTTGTGCCCTTCTCTTAGTAACACACAACTAACCCTAGTGCAAAGATCAAACATACCAATTACCCCAGGAAAGCAGGCCACTCATCACAAGTAGCATCCTAAAGGATTTAAGAAAGCAACGCTTACAAAAGCCACATACAGAGTCCTGTCCTAAATGGTTTCTTAAACCCAGACTTTTTATGACTCCAATATTTGCAACATGAAGAAGTTCATGGTAGATTAGTTAAAGCTACAGAGAAAAATCTTATCCTGAAAACATTTCCATTGAAAATCAGATATTTTTTAGGAAGCCTGCAATATGTAGGCAACAATAGATAAATGTAACAAACATTTTCGATGAACTGCAGCTACATACTCAGAAAACAGCGAAAATGACATGAAAAGGCTGAACAAGATTGCTTTCCTGATATGGATAAAGAAATCCATATATCATGAATCAACTTTTGATGAGCATCTAGAACTCAAAACGAACTAACATTTACACCACTGCAGCTAGCAAGAACTTATAACTTTACGGAAAAGGAAACCCATAAGCGTGAGCATGGTGTATGGCTGCTCTAAGCATACACCCAGTAGCAGGTTGTATATATATATACTGTACTGAAAAATGTTCCTACGTGTTGTACTACTTATGGTTACCTTCAAAAATTTCATGAACATGTGTGGTACCGTTTGGGAGACACAAAAAAGAGAAGATACCAGCAAATATATATTTCACATATATTTGGCACCCCCTGTTCTTTTCGGGCGTACCACATACTGCCAATTGTTGCACCGAAATTTACCATTTTACCATGATGTACTACATCCATGATTTTTTTGGGAATTTTTTTGGTGTAGGTACAACCATGCTTAGCTGAATCTTTACCAATAGACAAGATAAATTGGGTCAACTTAATGAAACAGAGGGCCTGCAGCAAGATAAAAAAGCAGGCTACTACAACTGGCCTTAATAAAAATGCTTGACCAAATATAAAAAAACTTAAAAAATCATATCAGAATGGAGAAAAGGAAAAAACATAAGGCACTATTTTTACATAAGAGAGTTTGGAAGGAAGAAGAGTGATATCATAACTTTTCTTGCAAAGCTTTTCAAGAAAGCAAAATCTGTATGGAATTTCAGTTTAGCTTTTGCCATTTTGAGACAATGAAGGAAACATAATTTAGAGGCGTAACTAAATCCAGTATAGCCTAGTACAACGATTTCTCTAGAACCCACAGTTATCAAAACCATACCGGTAGTTGACCTAGCCGAGAGTATGATTTATCGGTTCACCCATTGGTTACCAAAATGACAATATTGTGAAGGTCTATATTCAAATTAGTTGTATAACTATATATTTATGTGAATAAACAAGTGTAGCAATCCTACTCTATGGTGCTAGTAGACGAGAGTAGGATGGGCGTCAATAGGAAATTAGAGCTGTGGAGACAAACTTTAGAATCGAAAGGGTTTAGACTTAGTAGAACCAAAACCGAGTATATGAGGTGTGATTTCAGTGGTGTTAGGTGTGAGGAGGGAGAGGTTAGTCTAGAAGGACAAATAGTGCCTAAGAAAAACACTTTTCGATATTTGGGATCAATGCTACAGAGCAATGGTGGTATCGATGAGAATATTAGCCACAGAATCAAAGCAAGATGGATGAAATGGCGACAAGCATCTAGCATCCTTTGTGACAAAAAGGTCCTACAGAAGCTAAAAGGTAAATTTTATAGGACGACGATTAGACCTGCGATGTTGTATGGAGCAGAATATTGGCCCACTAAAAGACAACACATCCAGCAAATAAGTGTCACAGAGATGCGTATGCTATGGTGGATCTGTGGGCATACAAGAAGGGATCGAATTCGGAATGAGGATATACGTGATAGGGTAGGGGTGGCACCAATTGAAGAGAAGCTTGTTCAACATCGACTAAGATGGTTTGGACATATCCAACGGAGGCCCCCAAAAACACCGGTGCATAGCGGTATTCTAAGATCTATCGACAATATTAGGAGGAGCAGGGGACGACCAAAGTTGACATGAGAGGAGGCAGTAAAAAGAGACTTAAAAGATTGGAATGTATCTAAGGATTTGTCTCTAAATAGGACAGCGTGGAAATTAGCAATCCACGTGCCCGAACCATAATTTTCTTTTTAAGTCTTTTTCTTTTATCTTTTGGCTTATGAATTTTTTATTGGGTTTCATCTCTAGCCTACCCTAACTTGCTTGGGACAAAAGGCTTAGTTGTTGTTGTTGTTGTTGTTTTGTTGTACCAAAACTAAGGCTGGACCTAATTTGTGTGTACCTACCTTTATCAGACTGCTATATAGCCTATCTTTCATTTCTTTGGACTCATCTGGCACAAATGATGCTTGGATACTGTGGCTAGGAGCAAATAGCTTCCCGCTTACACAACCTACAGTCAAATGTTCGAATCCTCAAGAAGCAATGTTTTATGTTTAAAGCAGCAGTTTGTCCAATTCAATACATTAACTGGTTCAGAACAGTCTATTATGGGAACAATACAATCACTTCACAGGACCACACGACTTTCCCGTTTTTCCCGGTTGTATCAACAGTCTGCTGTCTTTGAGAACAGCATTTTGAGGTAAAAGTCAATTTCACCCATGCAGTTATCACATCATCAATGAACTTTGCCATACACATGTTACATTTTCAAAGCACAGAAACATGTCTTAATCAGAAATAGATTGAAATAAATAAACACATTTAGAAAACTGAGAGGCTGTTAAACCTGGAGAAATGGTCGTCTAAGCAGCAGTTCAGCAAAAATACAACCAGCAGCCCAAACATCAACCGCAGATCCATACTGCTTAGTGCCAAACAATAATTCTGGCGCTCGGTACCATCTTGCAAAGACCTATATGTGGAGGGGAAACAGTCAAAATCCAAGTGCCCATCAGGACAGGTAATATAACTCAAATGAAAGATAAAATACAAAGTAAACCACACTATAATAACAATGGACTAACAGATCTTCCAGATATAATGTAGCTTATAAGATGAAAATCAGCAGCGATGATTTTCTTTCGAGGAACATGGCAGGAGCTCTGCCTTTTCATTAAGAACTGACACAGGTTACAGGTCTTGTTTATTAGGGGGAAACAAGGCGAAAACCACAGACACCCTCATGCAGATTACTCCCTAATAGATTGGCTTCTAGGGTGGTCAGATAACCACGTGTTATTTAAACAAATACCATGATCCCACACCTCACAAACCTACTGATGTTGGTAAGACTGCCACACTCTTTGCATCATCCTGCCTCCTTGTTCTCAGCCAAAGATTCCCCCACAACAACGATGACACACAACCGAAGCCCCCCTGCTTGGGCCTCACAGACACTAAGCAGGCTCACCAGCCTGTACAAAGCAACAGACACACACAAGGCCTAGACAACTCGCAAAACCTGGAACGGCAGCCCGCGAACTCCAAGGATAACTCAACAGCAGCGACCGCGGCATGTAGCCAGATGCACACATAAGACCATCAAACATATGGAACCGATGGGCACAGCGCAATGATGATTCTGTAAGAAACTGCCCTTCCTAAATCATTTCTAATATTTAGCATAATTTCTAATCAGCAATGGTGAGTTTGGTGACTCGGTGACTCTTGAAAGAAACGTCCTTCTTAAATAAATAATGTTTAGCATTTTTTCTAACTAGATCATCAATGAATTACCAGAGCAACCTAAAAGTCATATAGAAAATGCATGTCAATTCGGATATCCTGAAAATACCATAAGATCTTCCTCACATGTATAAATTTTTTTCAGCCAGAAAAATTAAGCTTTTTTACTTCCTAGGAAAGTCAGCAGCTTCATGGGTACTTTACTATATCTTTTAAACGTTAGCAGGCAATTGGTACTGAGAGGGCTAGAATGGTGCCCTAGATTACATTAGGAAAAGTAGTTACAACTGAATTTATCTACCTGCAGCAGTACTTTAAATTATTAAAAAAATTGTAAGATCAACAAATATTGGCAAGCATGTGTCATGTTCTTTTTGGATGAACAGAAAATCAAAGCCATCAATCAGCATTATACAGATGGCCTAGAAGAATATACAGCATAAGAATTAATAATACTACTCAAAGAAAGTTTTCAGTACATATTTTGTTTCTACAAACAGTTTCTGGAATTTCCGGGACAATTAACTGAATGCATATCCACATAAGTCTATTAAGAACCTGGTGAGTGAAGTTTCGTTCTGGACTCCCAAAAATGCGTGCCAGACCAAAATCAGCAAGCTTGAGCTGCCCATCAGCGCCAATAAGTAAATTATTTGGTTTCATATCCCTGCAGTACAGCTTGTGTCAAGGCCTCAGGGATTAGCTTCTTTAAAGGAAAATTAGCAAGATAATTGCTACCTGTGTAGCACCCATTTCTTGTGGCAGAAGGCTAGACCTTTCAACATCATCTGAATATAAGATTTTGTGTCAGCTGGAGATAATACAATGTTCCTATCTCGTATGACAGCTTCCAGGTCAGTTTCCATGAACTCAAATACAAGGTGCAAGTTTCCCTTGTAAGGGAAAGCATCAATGAGCTCTATGATATTAGGATCTTTCAGCTCCTTAAGCAGTTTGATTTCCCTCAATGCTGTGAAATTCACACCTTCCTTGTACTTCCCGAGCCGGATTTTCTTGATCGCAACTATACACCCAGTCTGAAAATAAAAAACATGAAAGTCATGATTATTAGCTCAAACCGACTTAAGCATCACAATAAAATCTGAGCAAGCATCATCAAAAGCAGGATGTAACCTGTCACGACATAAATTCAAGAGAGCTGGAAGAGTTAACTTGGGAGTACTCTACACCTGTTGAATGAAAATTTAACAACATAGATCCCTACGACAACTATCCCACAGATGCAAGACTACTAAACATCAAACGGAACATCAAATGCGATAACCTGCGATTTCACTGCAGCAGATATGCCAAAACCAGCACGATAGCTAAAACCCACCAGTGTCAACAATTCAACACCACCAGCTCAATCAACATCGCCACTGAACGAAACTATGTGAATGCACTAATCACGCACGGTGGAGGACAGCCAGGTCAGCCTCTGCTGAAAAAACAGCCCTAACCAGTACGCAGCGAACCCAAACAAACATTCAGCGACGCGAATTCACAGGCTCTACCGCGACCAAAAGCCCTAACCCCTAGGCTCAATCGCTCCACCACCTACCCCCGATCAAAGCAGATGGGTTGGACCAAGGGGGCGAACCGAGTAAGGCCTAATTCTCGAGCGGCGGCCGCAGATCAGCGACGGGGAGGGTTTAGGAGTGGAGTGAGGGGGAGGACCTTGGTGTCGATGGCCTTGAAGACGACTCCGTAGGTTCCCTCTCCGAGGACCTCGCGCTTCAGGTAGCGGTCCGCCACGCGCTTCACGCTCGCATCGTCGTCGCCGCCGCCGCTCGCCATGGGGGCGGGCCCCACCACCTACCTACCTCCCCTCCGGAGGCGGCGGCAGCGAGGGGAGAGAGGGTGAGGCTGCGAGGGCGGGCGAGTCCCCGCGCGCGAGGTGGATACCGCCGGAGAGGCGAGACGGCGGCTGGGGGCGCGGCGAGGTGAGCGCCGGTGCTCTTCGTTTCGGATGCGCGTCTGCGTGTGCTGCTGCTGCCCGTTCGGCACGGGGGGAGGAAGAAAATTCTTTGTGTTTCCGCACTCTTTATTTCAGCTTTCTAGGTCTCGTTTGCGAATTTCCAAATGGCTTTGCCTTTTCCGTTCCCCCACTCCCCTTCGGCCGCTCCAAGCCCGTTTGGATCGCCGATTAGACTGGACCAGCTACGCTGCTGAGGGTTTTGTTTCTCCGGACCGTTTGAAACGCGGGCCGAACCAGATGCCAGAACAGAGGAAGCGAAACCAGAAATTTGCATTTACACGTGGGTGCAAATGCACATGTTTCTTTTTCCATCCTACACGCTTTGGCTAGCTGGTTCATCGCACTGTACTTCCACCCATCTTCGTGCGTTCCCTAGTTCACTAGGTTGGGGAGGGATTCACCAGCATCCCCGACCATAGGAGATGGTGGGAGGGCGGTGGTGGTGGTGCAGTGTTGGCGGTGGCTGATGAGGGATGGAGGGTGGCATGGCAATAAGCATATCTAGAATGTTAGGATGGCGAAAAACAGGATAAAGGAGCACTATAATGTCTTCAACAAAACTCCGATTTGCTCTCGGTGAAGTGTTCCAAAACAAATGATATGAGAACAATTATTCTGACACAAAATTTGCAAAATCTAGCAACTCAAAATCCTAAGTTGTCTCTTGGAGACTCAAGAGGCGACTCGTCGCCGCCACCAAACAACACTGCTAACTCCTCCCTCTCCTCTCACCACTGTCACTAGCGGCCGCTGGCCTGCCGACAACGCTGATGGGACCGCTCCGGTGCTCATTTCTCTCTGCTGCCAGTCAACACTGCTTGCCTTGCCCGTCATCCTTGTCAGCTCCGGATCTAGACATCGGCCAGCGGCTCGCCTCCAGCTCTCCCGTGCCGGTGGGACCTCATTGGCTCCTCTCAGATCCAGCTTTCCTTCGACAGTGTCGCTTCCATGGGCTCCCAGCGCCTGCGTCTTTGATGCCCCCCATCCAGATCTGGCACCTCTGGTGTTGATCCGGGTTATGTACCGCTGCGACATGCTCCTCCCGCACCGGCTCCATTCCAGATCTAGCGCGACATTGACCTCAAGGGCCGCCTCAGCCATGTCGTCATCCTCTCCCACGTCTTGTTTGCTACGTTGCTCCGCTTTGCCTTTTGGTGTGCTGGCTGGTAGTAGTCAAACCCACCGTGGCCGAGCTTCTGCCATTGACATGTGTGTGTAGCGTCGCCGCTGCTTGGCGCGTCTCCGGTCCCTCACATTTCCCTATGTGTCTGGTTAGCTTTGTATCTCTGTTCGTCAAGCCCCAAGGTTTGATCTGCGCCTCTCCTCTACACCATGCCCTCTATCTATGACAGACTCTTTCCGTCGTGGTTGTCATACCCATGGTCCTACATATGGCGGCAATGGAGGTGGCGATGTCTTGCTTTAGGCGGTCACCGTAGCTAGGCGTGGAGGCCCCTCCGTACACCTGATGCTCCTATCGAAGCTGTTCGGGATCTATGGCGTCACAAATAGTGGCAATAGAGTAGATATGCTATTCTCCTTGCTTTGGGAGGTGAGTGTGATGGAGGGCTGGTGCTTGCTCATTTGTTCTCGATTGTGTTGCCTCTATCTGGGGAGCCATTCTACATCCAGTATGGTTCCTTCTCTCGATCTTCATGTCGCATGTTTCGTATGTAATCATTCCTTTGATGCTTCGGGTTGTCGGTGCCTCTGATCTTCTCGTTGGCTCCATCCTAATTGACTCCTCTTGTCGCCATTTAGTTACTATATAGTGCCCATCATTTACACTCCCATTATCGTCCTCCCTCAGGTTGAGATGTTTTCATCTATGGTACTCTCCTAGATCCTGTCACGTCTTCATTCATTCTCCCAACTTCCAGGACATCGGTCCTTCCTTTTCGGTGGAGAATTTACGCTCTTCAGTGTAGTGGTTGATGGGCTTGAACCTTCACCTATACCTTAGGATTATTTTGTCCTTCCGGTGGTGACTGCTTAAGGGCACGGGGGTTGGCAACGATGTAATTTCTCCATGGTGGTAGCAGGTGGCTGCTTGGGTGATGGCTTTGTATTGCTCTGGTTGGCAACTTCGAGTTGTGGGCTTCGCTAGGAACGTTTCTTCCATGATTGTCTCTTTGGATTTAGTGCCAACCCTTGACAGCTCCCCCTCTATTCTCATGGTCCTTGCACGACGTCTATGATGACAACTATGGACTGAAGATCTACAACACTTACTGAACTTATCTGTATTTAGATGGTGTACTCTTCGTGTTGTGTTGTAACCTTTATGCTTGGTTTTTTATGTTTCTATGTATTCTTGTTTTGGCATGTTTGTATTGCCCCTCAGGCTCTTTTGAGTGATATATTCAGGTGGGGATTCTCTCACCTGGTGATTTCCTATAAAAAAATACTAAATTTTGTGCATATACAATTATATGCTCGACGCTTTTTCTCGAGTGCAAATTTTGACTATCAAGCTCCTCACGTGTGTCAAAAAACATAGGAAAACTCTTCCTCCCGGCATACCATTCAGAGTCATTCTTCGTCACACTATACAGCCGTTGATCCGAGCAAATCCGGTAGCCCAAAAACTTCTAGCAAATTACAGCAGATTGCCACCGCCCTCAATCAACGCGTCTCTTCCTCTTCTTTTGTTTCCATCGTCTTGGCATCTTTTCCTATTTCATCGCCAGTCCCGGAGTCTTTTCCTATTCCTTCTTTCCATCGCTGTCTCTCTCCGGCGCGAGCTCTCTCCAGCGTGCGAGCTTGCCATTGCCATTGCCACTGTCGCCAACCTTCAGCCATCGCAAATCTCATCTGCGACCTTCACAGCCACCAAAAATCCCCAAAACTCCTCAAATCCCGCCCATCTCTTTCCGGCACAAGCTCTCTCCGGCGGGGTGAATCGATTGCCATTGCCATCGCCGCCGTCTTTCAGTCACCACAAATCCCATCTCGGACCTTCACAGCCACCACAAATCCCCAAACTACTCAAACCCTAGCTCGCACCATCTATCCCTGTCCCGCAGGAAGTCGACAAGGAGCGGCAGAAGGACGACTCACAGTCACGCCTGCACAGCCAGGCGGATTTGCTTGTGTTTGCCAGAGAGGAGCCTGTGGCAAGGCTAAGTTCAGTTCCTCTGGAGTTTCATAAGTTGTGTCTCTTTGCTTTGTCTTCACAAAGTCAAATCGGTGTTAGAGTACATATTTGTGTAGTAATTCCGTGCACTAGATGTAGTGATTCTGGTTGTTTGCTTATGTAGGCTATTCCCGGTGATAGTTTTTTACATGATCTTTGTGTAGGCTATTCCCTGTGATGATAATCAGATCATTTGGTAGATTAAACATGCTTTATATGCTATGATCATTCAATCCAATATGATTTTGGACTCCCATTTGAAATGGTTTACTTCTAGATGCCATTATTACACCTTGCATTGTTCTTTCTGTTTTATCATTTTGTTCTGTAAGGCTAGATTACTGTTGTATGCGCAGATTATATTTGTTATGGAATGATACGTACAAGTGATGCCAAAGATGTTTCACTAGTGCACTATTGTTGTTTGCATGAGATAATTAGGCAGGATGTGTTGTCCTCCAAATTAAAATAGATTGTTGTTTCCACCCAAAGGCATATATGTTGCATCCGGTGTCTATTTTTGTTGTGCAATATTATGTTCCCAACGGATACCAAAGATGTTGCACTAGTTCAGTACCACTATTGAAAATTAGGTGAGATGTGTGGTCCTCCGAATTCAAATAGATTATTGTTTCCACCCCAGTCCATGTTTGTTTCATCCGTTTCATAATTTTGTTGTGCAATATTATTTTTCCAACACATATCAAAGTTGTTGCACTAGTTTGGTACCACTGTTCTAAGTATGTTAGTGTTTTATTGAAACTTAGTTATGTCCACTAATGTATTTAACAACATATTTTTATCAGGGTTTGTATTTGCAAACATGAAGGGGGGTGAAGCTGCTGTTGAGTTACTGAATCATTTCTTAGTAAAATGATTTAAGAAAGTTGTAGACGGACTAACCGAGGGACAAAAGCTATTGTTCAGGATAGTGGGCTCGGAAAGCTACTTGACGTTGCTTCTTATTCCATTCCTGATGATTTGGTTCAATGGATCATTGAGCACATTGATCTATAATTATGTGAATTTAGGAATAACCGCAATGGGACTAGTATACTGTTCACAAGAGAAATGGTGCAAAAAGTTGTTGGTCTTCCATCGGGCACTCGGCTGATCGCTATCTTTGGTATGTTGGAAATATGCCCTAGAGGCAATAAATAAAGTTGTTATTTGTCATATTTCAAGTTCATGATAAAGTTTATTCTCCATGCTATAATTGTATTAATTGGAAACATTATTACTTGTGTGGTTATATAAACAACACCGTGTCCCTAGTGATCCTCTAACACTAGCTTGTTGATTAATTGATGGTTAAGGTTTCCTAACCATAAACATGAGTTGTTAATTAATAACAAGGTCATATCATTAGGAGAATGATGTGATGGATAGACCCAAGTTGAGCGTAGCAATTTGATCGTGTCACTAAGTTTTATTTACTTCAGCTATCATATGTTAAATGTTCTAGTCCTTCGACCATGAGATAATGCCACTCCCTAGTACCGAAAGAATGCTTTGAGGGCATCAACCATCACGTCGTAACAGGGTGATCATAAAGGTGTCTTTCAGGTATCTCGGAAAGTACTTGTTAGGTTGCATGTATCAAGAGTGGGATTTGTCCATCCACGTGACGGAGAGATATTCTCTGGGCCCACTCGGTAATGCACATTCGATATCGCTTGCAAGCAAGGGACTAAGGAGTTAGTCACAGAGGATGTTGTATTACGGAACGAGTAAAGAGTACTTACCAGGAAACGAGATTGAACTAGGTATGGTGATACCGACGATCAAATCTCGGGCAAGTAAAATATCGTGAGACAAAGGAATGGAACATTCGACATCGTGGTTCAACCGATAAATGATATTCGTTGAATATGTGGGAATCAATATGGACATCCATGGTCCCGCTATTGATTATTGATCGGAGAGGTGTCTCGATCATGTCCGCATATTCCCGAACCCGTAGGGTCACACACTTAAGGTTCGTTGATGCTAGGGTAGAGAATGAGATATTAATATGGTGAGACCGAAATTTTGTTCGGAGTCTCGGATGGGATCCAGGATGTCACGAGGAGCTCCGGAATGGTCCGGAGATACAATTTCATATATGGGAAAGTATTTTTTGGGTTTCGGAAAGGTTCGGGATTTTTCCGGCAGAGTTCCGGAGAAGTTCTAGAAGGTTCCGGAGGGTTCTAGAGTAGGGCCCACTTATCCCGGAGGGGTCCACATGGACCAAGGGTACTGCATGAACAGTACACACGTGAATAGTGTCACGTGAACAGTAACCCCCTTCCTAGATGGATAAGATCGATATCCCTTAAAAATAGGAGAGATAAGATAAAGGAAAAAGGGGAACTTAGGAGGCAAGTTACTGTTCACGTACTGTTCACGTGAACAGTACCGAGCCTATATAAAGGGGGGAGGGCTGGGCGCAGCCCCCCTTGAACCCTGGCCGCCAGCCCCTCCCTCTCTCCCGCAGCTGCTTAGGCGAAGCCCTGCAGAAATTTCTCCACCACATCCACCACCACACCGTCGTGCTGCTGGAGATCTCATCTACCTCTCCACCTCACCTTGCTGGATCAAGAAGGAGGAGACGTCATCGAGCCGTACGTGTGCACATCTCGGAGGTGCCGCTCGTTGCGGTGCTTGATCGGATTGGAACACGAGAAGATCCCTCTCGCGACTGGGAGGTATAACCTAGCTGCGGGAGGCTGCGGGCTTCATCGACAATGGTCAAATTCTCCGCTGCGTTGACGTGTTCGTCGAGGGTATGTAAATATGATCTGTCTCTCGTTGCAAGCTTCTTCTAGATTGGATCTTGGTTTTCTAGATTGGATTTAGGTTTTTCGTTTGCATCTCGTAGGAAAATTTTTGTTTTCTATGCTACGAATCCCATCAGTGGTATCAGAGCTAGATCTATGCGTAGATGCTTTGTACGAGTAGAACACAATTGGATTGTGGGCGTTGATTCTCTTGTTGCTACCTCTTTTCGTGCACTTTGGATTTTGCGGGATAGCAAGATGAAGCGGCCCGGACCAACTTTACATGTCCTCGCACATGAGACCGGTTTTGCGCTCGACATGCAACTTGTATTGCATAAGCAGCTGGCGGGTGTCTGTCTCTCTTGCTATAGTGAAATCTAATTTGCAACGGGAGCCTTGGAAAAGTTTATAGCAATAATTGAATCCACGTTGTGGCTTTGCGTAGGTAAGAACGGTTCTTGTATACAACCCCTAGAAGCCACGTAAAACTTGCAAACAATAAGTAGAGGCGTCTAACTTATTTTTGCAGGGGCATGTGATGTGGTATAGCCAAGATGTGATGTGATATATGTGATGTATGAGATGATCATGTTTTGTAATATTTCACGGCTTGCATGTCGATGAGTACGGCAACCGGCAGGAGCCACATGGTTGTCTTTAATATTTATTGTATGACCTGCGTGTCAACTCCAAACGCCATGTAATTGCATTACTTTATCGCTAGTGGTAGCAACAGTTGTAGTTGCAACACGTGGTGGTGACTATCATGTGCGACGCCCAAGGAGTTAGGTGTCATGCTGGTGATGATGGAGATCGTGCCGGTGCGTTGGAGATGGAGATCAAAGGCGCAAAAGAAGAAAAGGCTATACCATGTCACATTATTCTTGCATGTGATGTTTATCCTTTTTATGCATCTTATTTTGCTTAGTACGGCGGTAGCATTATAAGATGATCCCTCACACTAATATCAAGATAAAATGTGTTCTCCCTTAGTATGCACCGTTGCGAAAGTTCGTCGTTTTGAAGCACCTCGTGATGATCGGGTGTGATAAACTCTACGCTCACATACAACGGGTGTAAGCCAGTTTTACACATGCGGAAATACTTTGGTTAGCTTGACGAGCCTAGCATGTACAGACATGGCCTCGGAACACATCGAACCGAAAGGTTAAACATGAGTCATATGGATGATATGATCAACATGTTGATGTTCACCATTGAAATTACCCCATCTCACGTGATGATCGGACTTGGGATAGTGGATTTGGATCATGTATCACTAAACAACTTGAGGGATGTTGAGTTTAGTGGGAGTTCATTAGTAATTTGATTAATTTGACTAATTATCATGAACATAGTCTAAATGCCTTTGCAAATATGTTGTAGATCAATGGCTCGCCCCGTAGCTCTGTCGCTCAATTTTAATGCGTTCCTAGAGAAAGAGAAACTGAAATCCAATGGAAGCAACTTCGCGGACTGGTACCGCAATCTGAGGATCATCCTCACTGCTGCACAGAAGGCTTATGTCCTTGATGCAACGCTGGGTCAGGCCCCTGCTAATGACGCTCCTGAGGATGTTAGGAATGTCTATCAATCTCGCAAAGATGACCACACGATAGTTCAGTGCGCCATTCTGTACGGTTTAGAACCTGATCTCCAAAAACATTTTGAGAAACACGGGGCATATGAGATGATTGAGGAACTGAAAGTGATATTTCAGACTCATGCCCGTGTGGAGAGCTATGAAGCCTCTGAGAAGTTCTTTAACTGTAAGATGGAGGAGAACAGCTCCGTCAGTGAGCACGTACTCAAAATGTCTGGGTACGCCGATCGCCTAAGTCAGTTGGGTGTAGTCATTCCCAATCAGTTGGGGATTGACAGGGTTCTCCAGTCACTGCCACCAAGCTACAAGAGCTTTGTGATGAACTATAATATGCAAGGCATGCAGAAGACGCTTCCCGAACTGTTCGCAATGCTGAAAGCTGCTGAGGTGGAAATCAAGAAGGAACATCAAGTGTTGATGGTCAATAAGACCACCAGTTTCAAGAAGAAGGGCAAGAAGGGAAACTTCAAGAAGGGTGGCAAGAAAGTTGCCACTCCCGCGAAGAAACCCAAGGCTGGCCCTAAACCTGACACTGAGTGCTTCCATTGCAAGGAGAGTGGCCACTGGAAGCGTAACTGCCCCAAGTACTTGGCAGATTTGAAGGCTGGCAACATCAAGAAGAAAGGTATATTTGATATACATGTTATTGATGTTTACCTTACTAGTACTCGTAGTAGTGCCTGGGTATTTGATACTGGTTCGGTTGCTAATATTTGTAACTCGAAACAGGAGCTGCAGAATAAACGAAGACTAGCAAGGGATGAGGTGACGATGCGCGTTGGAAATGGCTCCAAGGTTGATGTGATCGCCGTCGGCATGCTCCCTCTACGTCTACCTTCGGGATTAGTTTTAAACCTCAATAATTGTTATTTGGTGCCTGCGTTAAGCATGAACATTATATCTGGATCTTGTTTATTGTGAGACGGTTATTCATTTAAGTCTGAGAATAATGGTTGTTCTATTTATATGAGTAATATCTTTTATGGTCATGCACCCATTGTGAATGGTTTATTCTTGTGAAATCTCGATTGTAGTGACACACATGTTCATAATATTGATGCCAAAAGATGCAAAGTAAATAGTGATAATACCACATACTTGTGGCACTGCCGTTTAGGTCATATTGGTGTAGATCGCATGAAGAAGCTTCATTCTAATGGACTTCTGGAATCACTTGACTTTGAATCATTTGATACATGTGAACCATGCCTTATGGGCAAGATGACTAGAACCCCGTTCTCTGGAACAATGGAGCGGGCAAGTGAATTGTTGGAAATCATACATACTGATGTGTGTGGACCAATGAGTTCTTCTACACGCGGTGGATATCGTTATTTCCTAACCTTCACGGATGATTTAAGTAGATATGGGTATACTTACTTAATGAAACACAAGTCTGAAACGTTTGAAAGGTTCAAAGAATTTCAGAGTGAAGTAGAAAATCATCGTAACAAGAAAATTAAGTTTCTACGATCTGATCGTGGAGGTGAATATTTGAGTTACGAGTTTGGTATGCATTTGAAGAAGTGTGGAATTGTTCAACAACTCACGCCAGCAGGAACACCACAGCGCAATGGTGTGTCCGAACGTCGTAATCGCACTCTATTGGATATGGTGCGGTCTATGATGTCTCTTACCGATCTGCCACTATCGTTTTGGGGTTATGCATTAGAGACAGCCGCATTCACTTTAAATAGGGCTCCATCAAAATCCGTTGAAACGACTCCATATGAGTTATGGTATGGTAAAAAGCCTAAGATATCGTTTCTTAAAGTTTGGGGATGCGATGCTTATGTAAAGAAGTTACAGCCTGATAAGCTCGAAACCAAAGCGGAAAAATGTGTCTTCATAGGATACCCTAAAGAAACAATTGGGTATACCTTCTATCACAGATCCGAGGGCAAAGTCTTTGTTGCCAAGAATGGATCCTTTCTTGAGAAGGAGTTTCTCTCGAAAGAAGTGAGTGGGAGGAAAGTAGAGCTGAACGAGGTTGATGAACCTTCTCTTGAATTGGAGAGTGGCGCAGCGACGGAAGATGTTCCAGTGTAGCCTTCACCACCTAGAGAGGAAGCTAATGATGATGATCATGAAACTTCAAACGAGGCTGCTACTGAACTTCGCAGGTCGACTAGGACACGTACCGCTCCTGAATGGTACGGTAATCCTGTCATGAATGTCTTGTTATTGGACAACGACGAACCCGCGAACTATGAGGAAGCGATGATGGGCCCAGACTCCAAGAAATGGCTAGACGCCATGAAATCCGAAATGGGATCCATGTATGATAACCAAGTGTGGACTTTGGTTGACCTCCCTGATGGTCGGAGGGCCGTTGAGAACAAATGGATCTTTAAGAAGAAAACAGACGCTGATGGTAATGTGACCGTCTATAAAGCTCGACTTGTCGCAAAAGGGTTTCGACAAATTCAAGGAGTTGACTACGATGAGACCTTCTCACCGGTAGCGATGCTAAAGTCTGTTCGGATTCTACTAGCAATTGCTGCATTTTTCGATTATGAAATTTGGCAGATGGATGTCAAAACTGCGTTCCTTAATGGTAACATTGAGGAAGAGTTGTACATGGTGCAACCCGAAGGTTTTGTCGATCCTAAGGATGCTGGTAAAGTATGCAAACTTCAGCGTTTCATCTATGGACTGAAGTAAGCATCCCGGAGTTGGAACCTTCGATTTGATGAGGTGATCAAAGGTTTTGGATTTGTCCAAAATTACAAGGAGGCTTGTATCTACAAGAAAGTGAGTGGGAGCTCTGTAGCATTTCTAGTATTATATGTGGATGACATATTATTGATTGGAAATGATATAGAACTTCTTGAAAGTGTAAAAGGTTATTTGAATAAGAATTTTTCAATGAAAGACCTTGGTGAAGCTGCTTACATATTAGGCATTAAGATCTATAGAGATAGGTCAAAACGCCTGATAGCACTTAATCAAAGCACATACCTTGACAAGGTTCTGAAGAAGTTCAGAATGGATGAGTCAAAGAAAGGGTTCTTGCCCATGTTGCAAGGTAAGATATTGAGCAAGGCTCAGTGTCCGGCTACGGCAGAAGATAGAGAAAAGATGAGTAATATCCCCTATGCCTCGGCCATAGGCTCTATCATGTATGCCATGCTGTGTACTAGACCGGATGTGTCCCATGCTCTTAGTTTGACGAGCAGATACCAGAGTGATCCAGGAGTGGAACACTGGACAGCAGTTAAGAATATCCTTAAGTACCTGAAGAGGACTAAGGACATGTTTCTAGTCTATGGTGGTGATGAAGAGCTTGTCGTAAAGGGTTACGTCGATGCTAGCTTCAATACAGACATAGATGACTCTAAATCTCAATCAGGATATGTATTCATTTTGAATGGTACAGCAGTGAGCTGGAGAAGCTCGAAGCAGAGCGTCATCGCGACATCTACAACTGAAGCGGAGTATGTGGCTGCTGCTGAAGCAGCACAGGAAGGTGTCTGGATGAGAGAGTTCATGATTGAACTTGGTGTGGTTCCTAGCGCGTTAGACCCTATGGCTATCTACTGTGATAACACTGGTGCCATAGCGAACGCCAAAGAGCCAAGGTCTCACAAGAATTCCAAGCACATCAAGCGGCGCTTTCACACCATTCGTGAGTATGTCAAAGAAGGTGACATAAAGATTTGCAAAGTACATACGGATCTGAATGTGGCGGACCCGTTGACTAAACCTCTTCCACGAGCAAAACATGATCAGCACCAGGAGTCCATGGGTGTTAGACCTTTACCAATGTAAACTAGATTATTGACTCTAGTGCAAGTGGGAGACTGTTGGAAATATGCCCTAGAGGCAATAAATAAAGTTGTTATTTGTCATATTTCAAGTTCATGATAAAGTTTATTCTCCATGCTATAATTGTATTAATTGGAAACATTATTACTTGTGTGGTTATATAAACAACACCGTGTCCCTAGTGATCCTCTAACACTAGCTTGTTGATTAATTGATGGTTAAGATTTCCTAACCATGAACATGAGTTGTTAATTAATAACAAGGTCATATCATTAGGAGAATGATGTGATGGATAGACCCAAGTTGAGCGTAGCAATTTGATCGTGTCACTAAGTTTTATTTGCTTCAGCTATCATATGTTAAATGTTCTAGTCCTTCGACCATGAGATAATGCCACTCCCTAGTACCGGAAGAATGTTTTGAGGGCATCAACCATCACGCCGTAACAGGGTGATCATAAAGGTGTCTTTCAGGTATCTCGGAAAGTACTTGTTGGGTTGCATGTATCAAGAGTGGGATTTGTCCATCCACGTGACGGAGAGATATTCTCTGGGCCCACTCGGTAATGCACATTCGATATCGCTTGCAAGCAAGGGACTAAGGAGTTAGTCACAGAGGATGTTGTATTACGGAACGAGTAAAGAGTACTTACCAGGAAACGAGATTGAACTAGGTATGGTGATACCGACGATCAAATCTCGGGCAAGTAAAATATCGTGAGACAAAGGAATGGAACATTCGACATCGTGGTTCAACCGATAAATGATATTCGTTGAATATGTGGGAATCAATATGGACATCCATGGTCCCGCTATTGATTATTGATCGGAGAGGTGTCTCGATCATGTCCGCATATTCCCGAACCCGTAGGGTCACACACTTAAGGTTCGTTGATGCTAGGGTAGAGAATGAGATATTAATATGGTGAGACCGAAATTTTGTTCGGAGTCTCGGATGGGATCCAGGACGTCACGAGGAGCTCCGGAATGGTCCAGAGATACAATTTCATATATGGGAAAGTATTTTTTGGGTTTCGGAAAGGTTCGGGATTTTTCCGGCAGAGTTCCGGAGAAGTTCTAGAAGGTTCCGGAGGGTTCTAGAGTAGGGCCCACTTATCCCGGAGGGGTCCACATGGACCAAGGATACTGCATGAACAGTACACACGTGAATAGTATCACGTGAGCAGTAACCCCCCCTTCCTAGATGGATAAGATCGATATCCCTTAAAAATAGGAGAGATAAGATAAAGGAAAAAGGGGAACTTGGGAGGCAAGTTACTGTTCACGTGAACAGTACCGAGCCTATATAAAGGGGGGGAGGGCTGGGCGCAGCCCCCCTTGAACCCTGGCCGCCAGCCCCTCCCTCTCTCCCATCTACTCCTCTCCCGCAGCTGCTTAGGCGAAGCCCTGCAGGAATTTCTCCACCACATCCACCACCATACCGTCGTGCTGCTGGAGATCTCATCTACCTCTCCACCTCACCTTGCTGGATCAAGAAGGAGGAGACGTCATCGAGCCGTACGTGTGCACATCTCGGAGGTGCCGCTCGTTGCGGTGCTTGATCGGATTGGAACACGAGAAGATCCCTCTCGCGGCTGGGAGGTATAACCTAGCTGCGGGAGGCTGCGGGCTTCATCGATAACGGTCAAATTCTCCGCTGCGTTGACGTGTTAGTCGAGGGTATGTAAATATGATCTGTCTCTCGTTGCACGCTTCTTCTAGATTGGATCTTGGTTTTCTAGATTGGATCTAGGTTTTTCGTTTGCATCTCGTAGGAAAATTTTTGTTTTCTATGCTACGAATCCCATCATGGTAGTCACGATGAATCAGAGTTTCATGATTTCTACAAAAGAGATTAAGCAACCACGAGATGGACGCCAATTCCTGATGCTATTGAGATGCTGAAAACAAATTTGGATAAGGAGACATTCTTAAGGACGTTTTTTCTCATAGCACTGTCAACTTATCTTTGCCCTGGAACTAATAACATGCTGCGCTTGAGTTATCTTGGTAGCCTCAATGATCTTGACAATATCTATCAATATGATTGGAGTGGACACATTCTGAAATTTCTCATGGAAGAGATCGCTAAGTTCCAAAAGAAACAAACAACCGGCTTGGCAAAAGTCAATATTGGTGGATGCCTTGATCTTCTTGCTGTATGCCTACTTCACTGTACATTTTTTCTTTGTTTCCAGTAGTTCACTATCTCATATTTCTTCACTAATTTCTTGTTGTATGCCTAATTTTAGATTATATACATAGATCACCTAGATTTTCCTCCGTCAATCTTGTCCGATCATTGATTTGATTACTCTCTACCAAGGGCGTCGCATGTGAAAGACGAAGATTTTGATTTTCTCATCAAACATGATAGGATGAAATCATCTCTGAAGCCACACTGTTATGGCACCCGCCCTGTAAGTGCACGCAATATCTCCATATCAATACTGTCCATCCATTATTGTTGTTGCAACCCAATATGTAGATAACAAAAATTTAATGTTTATTTTCGTAGTTCTGGCCATTTGAGAAGACGCCATACTTTGATCGATCTAGGACCGATGATATTTCTGACCAACAACCACCTATGCTTGACCAGCGCAGTCGAGTAACCAACTCGCAAGATCCGGAGGTATCCTTATTTGTTTCATCAATGGATATACCATGTTCCCATAGTGTATATGAATGTTTCATTATGTAATAAGTGCTATCCTTCTTGGATGTATCTGGTTTGATGGGTATCCTAGTTATATTTGTTTCATTCATACTGATTTACTGTGTCCATGCATGATTCTAAATGTTTCCATATTCAATTATCAATGCTTCATTGCTGTTTCTGAGTTTACATAGCTAAAGGTATACTTTGATGTTTCAATCACTTAAATGTAATGTTTCCCTGTTGAGTTGTGTTTGTTTCCAATTAAACTTGTTTCATTCATTCTGATCTCTAGTGCCCATACATGATTTTGAATGTTCCCACAATCTGACTGTACAAATGCCTCAGTTTTTCCACTCTAGTTTTAAATGTTTCATCTATATTTTTCTAATGTTTTCATAACAACTTATGAATGTTTCCATTTCTATAAGCTAATGTTTCAATACTGTTGTTCTCAACAGATTCCAACTTACCTACAGAAGCTTATCAACAAGCACAACGCCATTTGGGATGAAGAGTTAGAAGGAACCATGATGCAATGAGGACCTTGCATGCAAAATGGATGTTCGAGTTTGCTTCTGAGGTTATCGCTGCTTCCAAGGCTTTCTTCATGTTGGTACCAGATGAAGCACCACAAAATAAGACTGTACCACCTAACACAGAATCCCAGCCTGTTGAGGAGGTTCAGGAGGTACGAGAAGATCCACCAAACAACAACACTTCAATACTTAACAAAGGAGCCACAAGCCCCTCGCGGGATGTGGCTGTGGGTGGGGCTACTAAACCCGAGGAGCCTAACAACAATAATGATTTCTGGGATACTATATCGAAGATCGCCGAAAAGATTGAACAATCATGTGGCAAAAAAGAAGACACCGCAAACCTTCCACCTGTGCCAACTGTGAGCTTCAATGTGGATCTTGCTGCATTAGGTATTTCTACAACAACCGAAGTGTTTTTTGTGGTGTCTCATTGGTTCCCTCACATGTTTTACTTCATAGGAGCAACCGTAAATGTACCTGATATTAGCAATGTTGTCAAAAGCATTGGAACACTCTCACTTGACAAGAAAAATAGGAAGAAAAGGGCATTCTTGGGTATTGATGATGCTGCCACATTGAAGAAGCTGAAGATTAATAGGAATGGCGATGATACATACAACACATACATACTCAGAAAATGTGTCAATAAGGCCAAAAAGGGTGAAGAACAGTGAGCACTTTCTTTCACCATATTTCCTTATTTTTGTTTCATGAAACATTGCCAAATGCTTCCAAGTAGGATTATGGATGTGCTTCTCAGGTTGCATTGTTTATTTGTAGGCCTCATTTCATTGACTTTAAAGATTACCACATATCATATGAAAACTTCTAGAACACACTAATGCCTCGGGCGAAGATCACCAGCGAGGTTATGGACCTTTTCACCCGGCACTTCAATGTTGTAGCAAACAAAAAAAGATCAAACTAGCCCATGTGCAAGAAATTTGTATTTTTGCAAGCAATTATGGTAATGATTCTGTTGACCACTTTGCATTACAAAATTTCATTCCTGTAATCACTATTGGGTGTTGTCTTTTTATAGCCAAAACTTATGGTCGATGATGCAAAATTTGATCCAAACACTTGCAAGGGAGAATTTATGCGACTTTACAATGATTTCTACCTTGAATCATTTGATCTGGTTAGTCCCTAATCCACTAACCATTTATGCACACTATTCAATAATACAAACTGACCACTAACCATTTATGCACACTATTCAATAATACAAACTGACATCTTCATCGCTGCAGCTGTACTTCCCGATTGTCAAAGATAAACATTGGATCCTTTATTGTCAATTTACTCCATAAGTCAATAATGTCTTTAACTCCATGACAAAATCCAATGATGATATATATGAGGTAGCCGACAATTTGGTCTGTATTTTTGTTTCAACTCTATTTTGTTCATGTGTCATTACAAATTTTTTCATTTCAATTATTTACATGTTTCCATAAGTGATGCTCTCGCTAATACTTGCTTTTGTCTCACACCACACCACAACTTGTTTCCAATGTACTAATTGCAGGTCATGAACTTCTTTGCGCCCGCACTTAATACTAACACATTCAAGAGGCACAAAAAAGAGGATTTCGCATCCCACTAGCCAGAAGATTGCCACCAGCAACCTAACCTGTGAGTACATGTACTTATTAATTTGATGACATGTTATGCAAATAATACGTGATTGACAACCAACAAAACCTGATACTGGGTATATCCATTCTAAATAGTTATGATTGTGGGCTCTTCACGATGATTTTTATGGAAAAATGGGACTGCAAAAACATCAATTCTTTTGACCCAGTATGAACTCATCTTAAAATTTGTTCACTCTCTGAATTATAATCATTCCTACTAGATGTTCCCTCAATACAACTCATTTCTCTCTAGATCATTTTTTTTAGGATCATATCAAAGACTTCCGCAAGATGGTTGCTGAGGGGCTCATCCACTCTCCATTGAATGTACAAGATCCCTCATGGGTTCTCAAATGGAAGAAATGATCCAAAATCCAATCCAAGCACTGCCATATCACGCAACTTTCTAGTCTTTTTGTTTTATGAAACTCTAGGCTTATTGGTATCATGTAATGCGTAGGATGGTACTATTATATGTACTATTCTCATGTAATGAAAACTTTGAACCATCATTTTTTCCATCCATGTGGCTGAACCATAAGCAAATCCACATGGGAACATTATGACCTGATCGATGAAACATAATAACAGCTATGTTTCTTGTAACTAAACGTATTGTTTCCATAATAGATCCAGAATGTTTCAGTAACACATTTGCACAACAGATGGTCCAATCGAATAAGCATTTTGTTTACTAAACTTTTTAACTTTATCCCGATTACTATTTCACTTTGTTTCCCTAATCTAAGGCAAAGTATAGTTTCAAGTAATCTCAGATGAACCCTTCACGTTAAGAATTACCTCTATGTTTCATTCACCGGGATGTAATGTTTCTGCAAAGAAATATTAACGTTTTTTTTGAACAATTTGGCAGGAGCTCGGCCTCTCTCATAGATAGAAGGTTACCAAAAATAATGTGCCGGGATTACAGGGATGACAAAGGAAGATACAAAAAGAGAGAAGAAAGCAACCGGCAGTTAGTTAGCTAGTTAGATAGGGCGAAGTAGAGAAGGGGTCCCCGGTATCGTTAGAGGTTCGGCAGAATGCCAACCTCCTAGCTCTTATATCCTCTTGAGCTTTGAACGCAACCGATTGAACATCGCTGAAGACATTGTTGAAGGTGCGAGCATTGCTCTCTTTCCAGATATTCCAGAGTGCATAAGCGATGATGCCATAGAACTTTCTTTTGTCTTTCTTAGCTACGGCTGTACCACAGGCATGCCACCACGCGGATAGGTCATCTTGATTGGAATAGAGCAAAGCTTCAGGGGCGATCTCATTCATGGCAGCCACCTTGCGCAGTACCTGTCTGGCAAAAGCGCAGCCAGTGGAGATATTGATGTAACGGTGGCCCGATCTTTCGATGAGACGAATGTAACTATCGATTTGGTGGAGTTTGACCTTGACGATCCGACTATACCGTACGTGACGATACGCCTTAGCAATCGCTAAACCAACCTCCGATGGTTATTGACCTTGCCGTAGGCGCGATCAACCTGAACACGAAGTTCGAGTTCCTGCAAGCAACCGAAGAACCAGTAAGAACTAAGATTGCAATCTGAAATTGCGAATATAAAATTGGCACAAGAGCTAAAAGATCAAAGTGTGGGATTCCACTGGAGATCTGAACAAGGCGGTAGTCCTACACGACTTGTAGATGCAACATTATAGCAGTAGCTAAACAATTCAATGAAACCCGATTAATCCTAGGGGTGGCGGCTACTATTTAAAGAGAGAAGAAAGGGGGAAGGGGTACTGTTCACGCGTGTGAACAGTGCACGTGAACAGTACCAAACCCTAATGGGGGTGACATGGGGGCCCCTTATGGCTTACAAGGCCCTTGGGCCCAAGAAGAGGTGACGCAGCACCATCTACTAAGTATAAGTCGTCCCTCACGGTGACTCCATCCTTGTAGCGCTGCCGTCCTTCTCCTCACTTGAACCCATGTTCCTGAGTAATATAACATCATCTCCTTTAGGCAGCATCATGGAGTTCATATAAAATGACGGAGCTCCAAGAAACGAATTTACCTGACAATTAAGTTGGCGTGCTCGAGCTCGTGTTACAGGACCCTTTACTAAGGTTGTATCGATGTTAGGGATGTCTTCATCATCCTCCCCTTCTTGAAATGACGTCGTCCTCGACGGCAACTCGTCACCCTCACCCAAATATGGCTTCAAATCTGCAACGTTAAAGGTGGGACTAACCCCAAAGGCTGCAGGGAGATCAAGCTTATAGGCATTATCATTAATCTTGTCAAGCACTTTGAAAGGACCATCAGCGCGAGGCATGAGCTTAGATTTGCGCAATTCAGGGAAACGATCTTTTCTCAAATGCAGCCAAACTAAATCACCTGGTTCAAACACAATATGTTTTCTACCCTGGCTACCAGCAAGTTTATATTTAGCATTCATGCGCTCAATGTTTTCTTTGGTTGTCTCATGCAGCTTTAATATCAAATCAGCACGTTGCTTAGCATCAAAATTAACCTTCTCCGAAGATGGAAGAGGCAATAAATCAATAGGTGCACGAGGAAGAAAGCCATAAACAATCTCAAAAGGACACATCTTAGTGGTAGAATGCAGCGAACGATTATAAACAAACTCAATATGAGGTAAACATTCTTCCCACAGACGTAAATTTTGTTTCAAAACAGCCCGAAGCATAGTAGACAATGTTCTATTCACAACCTCAGTTTGTCCATCAGTTTGGGGATGACAAGTAGTAGAAAACAAAAGCTTAGTCCCCAATTTAGCCCATAAAGTTTTCCAAAAATGGCTAAGAAATTTAGTATCACGATCGGACACAATAGTATTAGGCACACCATGCAAACGTATAATTTCACGAAAGAACAAATCAGCAACAACAGTGGCATCATCAGATTTGTGACAAGGAATAAAGTGTGCCATCTTACTAAATCGATCCACCACAACAAATATACTATCCCTCCCATATTTGGTCCTAGGCAGCCCCAAAACAAAGTCCATAGATATATCTTCCCAAGGCACACTAGGAACAGGTAAAGGCATATATAAACCATGAGGGTTAAGTCGTGACTTAGCTTTTTGACATGTAGTGCAGCGAGCAACGAATCTCTCCACATCCCGTCTCATCTTAGGCCAAAAGAAGTGGCCAGCCAGCACGTCCTCCGTCTTCTTAACGCCAAAATGACCCATCAACCCTCCTCCATGCGCCTCCTGTAACAACAAAAGACGAACAGAGCTAGCTGGGATGCATAGCTTATTAGCACGGAACACAAATCCATCATGAATGATGAACTTGTTCCATGTGCGGCCTTCTCGACAATTCTGCAATACATCTTTGAATTCAGCATCATGCATATATTGATCTTTGATGGTCTCCAAACCAAAAATTTTGAAGTCAAGTTGTGAAAGCATGGTATAACGTCGTGACAATGCATCTGCAGTAACATTTTCTTTACCCTTTTTGTGTTTGATAACATAAGGAAAAAACTCAATGAACTCAACCCACTTAGCATGTCTACGGTTCAGTTTAGCTTGACTTCTGATATGCTTCAAAGATTCATGATCAGAATGTATAATGAACTCCTTGGGCCACAAGTAATGTTGCCATGTTTCTAAAGTCCGAACGAGAGCATAAAGTTCTTTGTCATAGGTTGAATAATTCAGACTAGGCCCACTGAGTTTTTCACTAAAGTAAGCTACAGGTTTGCCTTCTTGTAATAAAACACCACCAAGCCCTATGCCGCTAGCATCACACTCAAGCTCAAACATCTTATTAAAATCACGAAGTTGCAGCAAGGGGGCATGTGTTAACTTATCTTTTAATATCACGAAGGCGTCTTCTTGTGCGTCACTCCAAACAAAAGGTACATCCTTCTTGGTAAGCTCATTGAGCGGCGCTGCAATGGTGCTGAAATCCTTCACGAACCGCCGATAGAAACCAGCAAGTCCGAGAAAACTCCGCACCTGTGTGACCGTTTTAGGAGTCGGCCAACTCTGTATCACCTCGACCTTGGCTTGATCAACTTCAATGCCCTGCGGGGTCACAACATAGCCAAGAAAAGAGACTCGATCCGTGCAAAAAGTGCACTTCTCGAGGTTGCCAAATAATCGTGCATCACGTAAAGCATTAAAAATAGCACGTAAATGGTCTAGGTGCTCCTCTAATGACTTGCTAAAAATGAGTATATCATCAAAGTATACTACCACAAACCGTCCTATGAAAGCTCGCAAAACTTCATTCATTAATCTCATGAAAGTGCTAGGGGCATTAGTCAATCCAAAGGGCATAACTAACCACTCATATAACCCGAATTTAGTTTTGAAAGCTGTTTTCCATTCATCACCCAATTTCATACGAATTTGATGGTAGCCACTTCGCAAGTCTACTTTAGAGAACACGACTGAGCCACTAAGTTCATCAAGCATGTCATCTAGTCGAGGAATAGGATGACGATAGCGAATTGTAATATTATTAATGGCTCTACAGTCTACACACATGCGCCAAGTACCGCCTTTCTTAGGAACAAGAATAACAGGAACATCACAAGGACTAAGGGATTCGCGAACATAACCTTTTTCAAGAAGTTCTTGCACTTGCCGCTGAATCTCCTTGGTCTCCTCAGGGTTTGTACGGTACGGTGCACGGTTGGGTAGCGAGGCGCCTGGAATCAAATCAATCTGGTGTTCAATGCCTCTCATAGGTGGCAGCCCTGGCGGTATTTCTTTTGGAAACACATCAATGTATTCCTGCAAAAGGTTAGCAACAGCAGGAGGCAAAGAAGGAGGCATATCCTCAAATGAAAACAAAACTTCTTTGCAAATCAGTCCATAGCATGCATGAGAACTAGCATCTATTTCTGAAATTTCAGCACGTGTGGCTAGGAATGCGGCACCTTTCAATTTGATTTCCTTAGATGAGCTAGGGGTCGCTTTGTTCAACTTATTAAATTGTTCTAACTCTTGAACTACTTGCTGATTTTCAGATTTAGCATGCTCTCTATGTTTATTTCTGCTAGCCCTAGCAAGATCATCCTGTAAAATTTGCTCAGGGGACATAGGGTGTAGAACTATTTTCTTTTCATTATGCGAGAGAGTATATTGATTAGTTCGACCATCATGTATACAATGTTTATCATACTGCCATGGTCGTCCTAATAACATGGAACAAGCTTGCATAGGCACAATGTCGCAATCAACAGTATCATGATATGATCCTAAAGAAAACTGAACTCTCACCATGCGTGTTACCTTTACTTTGCCGCCATCATTGAACCATTGGATGTAATAAGGATGTGGGTGTGGCCGCGTAGGTAGAGTGAGCTTCTCCACCATGTCGGCGCTGGCTAAGTTATTGCAACTCCCTCCATCAATGATTATACGAATGGAACGCTCCTTAACGACACCTTTAATGTGGAAGAGGTTGTGGCGCTGACTCTTCTTGTCTCGAACAATTTGAGCACTAAGCACACGGTGGGCTATAATGCTCATGTACCGGTCGGCATCTGCAGCAGTCACATGCTCTTCGTCTTGATCGGACTTGACGTCGCTTTGGTCATGTTCAGCGAGCAAAGCATAGGTATCCTCATCAAGATCACTCACGGAGTCGTACTCGCCATCTTCACGAATGAGCAGTACGCGCTTGTTAGGACAGTCCTTCATGATATGGCCGAAGCCCTTGCAACGGTGGCACTGAATGTCCCTTGTTCTTCCAGTGGAGGCTACCGATGACGAACTCTTAGCAGGAGTTGACGAAGTAGTTTTTGTCGGGGCCAGAGAACGGTATGCTGAATTGGATGGAGCATGAGCCGAGCTGGAGGTCGTAGGTGGTGCTGTAGCGGTACGAGTGGGTGGAGCGGCACGTGGTGTCCACGTGGAAGCACGAGCTATAGAAAAGTTAGTACGCTGTCTCGAGCGGCCCTGCACTTCATGTTCAGCATGTATAGCAAGGTGGAATAAACGAGTCATAGACGTATAGTCCTTATAAGCAAGAATATCAGCAATCTCTCTATTCAATCCACCCATAAACCTAGCCATAGAAGCTTCCTCATTTTCAATTAAACCACAGCGTAGCATTCCCATTTGTAATTCTTGATAATAGTCTTCGACAGACCTATTTCCTTGATTTAAGCGCTGTAATTTATTCAATAAGTCTCTAGCATAGTATGAGGGGATGAATCTATGTCTCATCAGTTGTTTTAATGCCTCCCAAGTGGTTGGGATATGATGCGGGTGTATTCTACAGTGTTCCTTCCACCAAACAGAAGCAAAATCAGAGAACTCACTAGTAGCAGCCCTAACACGTGTGTCCTCTAGAAATTCATGGCATGCGAATTTCTGATCGACTAGTAACTCCCATGTGAGATATGCATCTGGATCATATTTACCTTCGTAAGGAGGTATAGTGAATTTTACCTTAGAGAAAGCGTCATCTCGTTCACGGTCTCTCCGTGGAGCACGTCGCGTACCATATCGGTTGTAGCGTTGTCGACGGTGATCCCGGTCGTTGTTGTGGTTGACGTCATCCTCATCTTCAGAATCAGCACTGTAGTCGTTCTCGTCCGCTGGTCCGTGTCGTGCGTTGGCTCCTGATCCCACGGATGCTGCTGGTCGTATCACCGAGGCATTGTTGGTCGCAGTCGAAGGAACTCGTTGGGCACGTGGTACACCATTGTTGGCTGGAAGACGAGGGGCAGGTATCGAAGAACCTGCAAGATTATCAGGGCGAGCCAATATAGCAGCAATGTTAGCGTTGGCAGTCGCCTGTCCATCCTCAATAGCTTTGAGGCGGTTCTCCTGCATTTGCATTCGCTCATTGGTCCTGTGGAGATCATCCGTGAGACCCTTAAAGACATCTTCTTCACCACCTGCCATGGTTAGCAAAAGGAAACAAATCCCTAGTACTACTGGAATATGGGGGTATGGGTGGTGGCAAGAATCTCAACAATTCAGTAGCAAATACCAAACTCTTACCAGTTCTTACCGTGCTGCAGTGGTTGTCGGCCCTTGGCGGTGTCAAAGGTGATCAAGAGGTTAATATAGCAATTACCAAGGTGACCGAACACAGTACAATATAGGAAAGTGGAGCTTGGTTGGCTTCGTATGGTAGCAAGGAGTAGCAACTATCAATGCAGCAAATGCAAGTTGAATGAATGTTCAAAGTACTAGTCACTGTTGCTGAAACCTAGCTAGACCAATGAAATGAAAAGCTAATCGATGTCCTGTAAACAATGCCCCAGAAGGTACTGACACTGCAAAGGATGAGTGTTATCTGAGAATTTTTTTTATTTTTTTTATTTTTTATTTTTTTTAATCTCAGAAACACACTCAATAACTCAGAGAAATAACTGTAGTCTAAGATGTGGCGGCGAAAATCAGCACAAGCCTGGCCGTGGCAGAGATGAAGCGAAGCAGATGTGGATACTCTGCTGCCGTGACAGGCAAAAACTGCTGTTTTTCTCGCCGCGGCAGGAAAGTGGCAGCGTCGGGGAGGGAGTTTGGCAGCTCTGATCGTCGAATGGTTTTCACGGCTGTGATCAGGAGGTTTTGTCGACGATCGATGAATCGGCGATCTTACGGTATTCGTGGAATGAGGATTACTGGGGGGTAGGGACCTCTAGGGCCCAAGTGCCAGGAGATCTGACAGCAGGGGACAGCCGTTTTTATATAGGTTCGGGCCTCCCTCAGGATAATAACCCTACGTCCTGTTGCTATATATTGATGGAGAACACGCTTTACAATGGGGGGTGTGTATGTTAGTGGCTACCCTAGGCCTAACCGTAGACTAATCTAACCTAAACAGCCGGGCTCGACTCCTTCGAGGCAGCGGGTCTTCTAGGGCTTCGCCTCCTGGTGCTGCGACTAGATTGATCTGCTGGACCTTGTAGAATCTCTTCAACCTATCAGGACCTGTCCTCCCCTATGGGATTGCTGATCCTTATATAGGGGGTTCCCAGGGTCGTACCGGACATGGACTCACGCCCGAGTAGGACTCTGGTCTCCTTAAACGCCAGGATTGACTTCCTAGTTTAAGGGGAGCCTTCCCTTCCCGAGAGGGGTTACCTTGTCGTCCAGGGATCCTTACCGGGTACGCTGTATCTTTCTAAAGTCCTGGGATCCTGTATACGGATACCCCTAATACGTGGGATACCGCACTATTCATCATCAAGCCCCCCATCAGTACGTGAAGTGAGGTCATGATGGTTTTGTTAGAAATCTGCCCTTGTCGGGAATGAAACTCCGAGTAGGCGATCCGAGTAGTTCTTGTCCGCGACTTCTCCGAGTAGGCTCAATCCCTACCGAGTAGTCGTGAAATCCTTATCGGAATAGTCCTTTGGAAAATCCAGAATACCTTTCTGACCTGATCTGATCCGTCGATCACGGACACGCGTTTGCTTGGCATATTTCTAGGAAACGAAACCATCGTGGCGGAAATTTCGCGTGGTGATGAAGAATCTTTTCTCTCTTTGCGCCGTGGGGCCGCTAATTGCGTGCCAAACCACGGTGCGTTTCCTCCGGGTCGTGGGTTGTCAGACCCTCTTTTTCCCGCGAAGCGCCTTGTACGCGGAAAAAGTAACTGTCCGCATTAAATGCGATGGAACTGATCGTGCCGAAAACCGCGCTCGGCTCCGGCGAAAGTTTAAATCTTTAGGAGCCCAGGAATTGGGGTTTTGCACGCATTGTCTCTTTACCTCCCAGCCTTCTTGCTCCCTTCATCTTCTTCCTCGCGCCCTTGCAAACCCTCGCCTCCACACTCTCTCGATCGATCAACGAAGAATGGGCAAGAAAAGTGCCGTGAAGAAATCTCCCGAGCCCGCAAAGGACTCGGGGAAAGTTGCGGGGGAACCGATCACCGCCATCCACGAGTTCGAGGCCTCGGCGATGGACTCCTCCGCCCTAGAGAAGCTCGTGTCGGATGAGGTGATCCTCCCGGAGGTATTTGTGCCTTTCCGGGAGGCCGTGAAGGAGACGGTCCCCACTCCCGACACGGAGTGGACCGTCGTCTTCACGGACTTCTTCAGGTGTGGATTTCAATTCCCACCTTCATCATTCTTCCTCCTCGCGCTCCAGTTTTACCAGATCGAGTTGATTCATCTCAACCTGAACTCGGTCCTAATGCTGGCGGTCTTCGCGCACCTATGCGAAGCCTACCTCGGCATTAGGCCGAGCCTGGAGCTCTGGACGTACTTCTACAACCTCCGCCGGGTGAAAGGCAGCGGCGCAGGAGTCATCGGCGGCGCCGGATTCCGTCTTCGAGAAGGGAGGAAGGATGCCTACATCGCTTCCTCTTGGAAATCCTCGTGGTCGGGCTGGCATGCTCGGTGGTTCTACTGCCAGCCCCCAGCGAATTCTGGGATCTCCTACCGCGGACTCGCCCCTCTTCAGAACAAGAACTGGGGGAGGCCCCGAAGGAGACTAGGCACCTCATGGCGCTCGTCCACGACATCGCCAATCTCGCCGCCAAAGGCCTGACGGCGTGGGATGTCGCGGAGGATTTCCTTTGGTGCCGGATAAGCCCTCTTCGTTCGAGGGTCGCGGTGGCCTGGGTGATCCCGCAGAACCAAGACCAGACAAGGGACTTCGACACGGGTAAGCACTACGACCTCCTCCGCGCCAATTCAATTATCAAGACTTCTCACGTAGTTCTGCCTTGTCGAGCCATGCAGAGTTGTCCCCGGGGGAGCTTCAGAGTAGGTTGAACAACCTATTCGAGTAGTCCCCCCAAGGCGGGCGTACGGACGTGCCCCTGCCCCTTCTGAAGCAGAGTCCGGATAGCCGACGGGAAGTGTTCTCGATGAGTTATCCATCTTATCTCCTTGTCTAACTTTGGCTTGTCCGAGTAGCCTTACTAAAGGCCCTCGGGCTTCTTCTTCCGCAGTGCGTAGGCCGCGGGGGTCCCGACTCGGAGGCCGAAAGAGCTGGCGCTCCCGTCGAGGACGATGAGATCGAGATGTACGATACTGCCCTGCCACCCTCCGAGACGAGGGAGGAAGGTCCTTCTGCAGCCGAGGCGGGGGCGGAGACCATCTCGACGAATTCTCCCGCCCGGGATCCTCAACCGCAGGTTCGAGCTCTTGCCCGGCTACTCTTTCTTCCATATTCTTTTCCTGAATGGAGATCATAAGGAAGGATATGTCGGGCAGCCCGAAGCGAGCAGCCCCCTCGCCAAGGAACCAACTCCCCCTCCCACGACTGCTCTTGGGGAGGAGACCGTGGCGGACAAGGGGAAGGCGCCGCTGGCTTCTAGCAAGCGAAGTTCGGGTGCCTTGGCAAGGAAACCTACTTCAACGGGGAAGCGCCCGAGGTTAGTTTTTCTTTTGCCGCCTTTTTTCTTTTGATTCGCCTTGCTGAAGACTTGGCTTGATGGCCTTTGGCGACTAGGTTGTCGATCCTTCCTGCCAAGACCTTGACTAGGGCGGATGTCGAGCAGGAGCCCCCGGCACCGAAACCGGCACCGGCCCCTGTCGAACAGCGGACCCCTGCACCGGAGTTGCCGCCGGCCTCTACTGAGCAGCCGTAGCCCCCGGCACTGGAGTCGGAACTGGTCCTGGTCGAGCAGGTCGTGCCTCCGGATTCTTCGGCACCGGAGGGTCTTAGCCTTTCCTCCTTGCTGCAGGTAATGCACGGGAGATTAGTGATAAGGTAATTTGACTTTGCTTTGTACTAACCTGTTCTTTTTCAGCTCGCTATTTCCCGGGTGGCTCCACTCGAGAAGGCCCAAGCGGAGCTGGACTTGGTGCGCGACGAGTCGAGGAAGAGCCTTGACGAGGCCGGGAAATGGCGGGCGGAGAGCGAGGCGCTGCAGAAGCGCCTTGAAGACTCCGAGAAGCAACAGGTGGCCGTCGAGGCCGATCTGAAGGCGCGCCTCTCGGAAGGCGAGTCCACCCTGCAAAGGAGTCAGTCCTACGTGGGGAAGCTGGAGGGGGACCTCGAGGGAGCTTTGAGCATGCTCGAGAAGGCGCTGGGCGAAATCGGCGTCGTTGTCCCCCCGGGCCTTGCTCCGGCCAGCCGCCTAGCGGACCTAACGGCGTCTGTCTCCCGGCTGAAGCCCACCGTCGAGAAGCTTCTCGAGGACGAGCTTCGGCAAGGTGTACGCGACGCCCTGGCCTTTGCTTTGGCTCTTCTGAGGCGCAGGCATCCGGACTTATCCTTGGAGGCGCTCGCTGCCGATCTGCCGGAGGACGAGGAGGAGGAGTTTCTCGAGGCGGTGCAGGGAGCGGCGGACGCCTTTGGTGATCGGGTTCAGGCGGCTGGCCTAGAGTAGAATTCTGTAATAACATACTCTTACACAAATACAGTGGTTAGTAACTGTGCGATAACTTGTGTGTTTTTTGGTTTTTTGAAACCTTGTCTAATCTGCTTATGTGAAACCTTGTCGGGTGCAAGCGTATACTTTAGTCGGAATCAGTGCCCTTTGCCTCCCTTCGGTGTAGGTGTTTCGAATAGTGCCACAGGTCGTTCTTGCTACGATCAACCAGCCCTTGGGTTTAGTCGGATGGAGGGCTCCGTGGCTCCTCGTCATCAGTAAACGTGATAAGGGGTCTTTCGTACAGCTTGTCGTGGCCATGGTGGCACCTCCGTATTCCTTTGCTGAGGGGAGACTCCGGTTGTTAGGCTAGTAAATTCTACACTTGCCCGATTTAACAAAGTTTCACTCTACCCGAGGTATCTTCTGCTCCGAGTAGTCGAAGACGTGGATAAGCGTATGGGCTCCGTTGATCTATTCGTACTCGTACTTTCTTCCCTTCCTTTACGCGGGATTATGGGACATTGCTACGGAACTGGGGAGCTTAGTCGACCAGGCCTTAGGTTTGGTCAGGTGGGGGGCTCAGTGGCTCCCCTGTCACCTGCAAAACGCGTTAAGGGGTTTTCCTCGCATCCCTGACAGTTGCAGCGCAGGACCCTTTTCCCTTTGTGCGGGTCGGAGAAGTCGGTACTCGTACTCATATTTCGACTTTACCGTATTCTTATCCAGCCCCCGACTGACTGTTCGAGAGATATCTCGGATAGGCAGTCTGAATTGATAATGAAAAAACATTGAACTAGAGACTTTGTATTATTTAGAGAAAACTGTGTCCTTTACAGGCTACTGTAAGAAAAATAACTTTAAGAAAACTAAGACAAAACTAGGCCGTCCCCTCCTCATTTAGCTTGTCGCCGGTTGCCCCAGAGACTCGCGTCCTCTTGTCGTGACCCGCTGACGGAACTTTTGTTGAGTGCGCGTGCTGGGCGGCGGCGCCCGGAGCGTCTTATCATCGACTTGTTCGTAGCTTGACGATCTTTGAGGCTGGAGCTGGTGCAACTTTAGAATCTGCCGATGAGGAGGCGACGGTTGTACGATCTTACCGAAGGTGGTTGCACTGGACTCTCTAAAGGACGCGACCCCTCTACCATTGACGCGAGCGACCTAGGTCGGGCGGCTTCTCCCGAGGAACCGTTGTCCTGTCTAGGGGAAGGCCCTGTTTTCCCCCGGTTCCGACTTAGTCGTGGAACTCTTTCTCCGACTTGGAGGGGGTACTTTCCGAAGCCGTCGCTCGTAGTCGTGGAGGTGGTCTTGACAGCGTGGAGGTGGGAGGCGTCACGCTGGCGTCTTGGTTAGAGGGTAGGTGCTGCTCTGCGAGGTCGAGGCTGCGCTTGTCGCAGAGGAGTGCTTCTCTGGGGGAGCTCTTTATCGTGAGGACACCTTTTGGGCCGGGCATCTTTATGCACTGGTAGGCGTAGTGCGCAGCTGCCATGAACTTGGCCAGAGTAGGGCGCCCCAAGATAGCGTTGTATGCTATCTCGAAATCGACTACGTCGAACAGGATTTTCTCTGTTCGGAAGTTCTCCGGTGTACCGAAGGTAACCGGGAGCGTGACTTGCCCGATCGGCGTGGCCGATGAGCCCGGGACGATGCCGTGAAAAGCGTGCGTTACCGTCTGAATAGACGATCGTGGCACCTGCATGGCGTCGAGGGCGTCGGCGAATAGGATATTGAGAGAGCTCACCCTATCTATCAGCACGCGGCCCACTCGGCAGTTGTTGATCGTTGGCTCGACCACAATAGGGTATCGTCCCGGTTGAGCGCAATTTTTGGGGCAATCAGTCTGGTCGAAAGAGATCGTGACCTCAGACCACTTGATCGCTCGAGGGACCCGCGGGACACTCGCGAGAACTTCTCGGGCGATCGCCTTATATTGCCTCTTGGATTCGTACGAGGTTGAGCCCCCGAATATGTGCTCGATTGCTCTGACATGCCCTGGAAAGGCTCAGGGGTGGAGTCATCATCGTCGAAAGTCGTTTCCCGACTATTGTTAGCGACCTGAGGGTTCTCCTCGCGGAACTTCTCTCTTTCTTCCCAAAGATACTTCTTGAAGATGCGACACTGTCGCAGATCATGCGAGTTAGTCTGGTGGAAGTCGCACCAGGGCTTGGACGACTTGTCGGAGGATGTGGTAGGTTTATCCTTGGAGCGTGGCCGCCAGGTGCGCTTTTCGGAGACCTCGGCCATTACCTCGTCGGATCTGATCCTTTTCTCCTTATTTCCTCCGGAGGGCTTCTTCTTGCGCTTGGTCTTGCGCGACTTGCCCCTTGACCGGAGGGGAGAACTGGTCGACTCACCCCACTGTTGCTTGATGTAGCGCAGGGTTTCTTCCGCACAAGCGGCCTTCTCGGCCAAATCCATGAGTTGCCTGGTGGTTCTCGGTGGTCGCATGATCAGGTCATGTGTGCACATCTCGTTTCTGCTGCCTCGAGTGAAGGCGCAGATGACGTCCGAGTCTGTTATCTCTGGGATAGTGTTGCGGATAGCACTAAACCTTTTGGTAAACTCTCAGAAGGTCTCGTCTGGTCATTGGACGACAAGGAATAGATCATCGATCCGACCAGGTCTTGGGAAGGTACCCTGGAAGTTCCCGAGTAGCATGTCGCATAACTATCCCCACGAACGGATCGTTCCTGGGGGTAGATTCGTCAACCACGTCCTAGCGGCTCCTCTGAGAGCGGTAGGAAGATAGTTGGCCATGACCTTCTCGTCCCCGCCGGCTGCCTCGATCGCGGTGGTGTAGATCTGAAGGAACTCCACGGGGTTCGTGGTTCCGTCGTACGATTTTAGTGAGCCGGGCTTGAAACGAGAAGGCCAACGTACCTGACGGAGTTCCTGGGATAGCGCCTGGCATCCGCTGAAGGAGCCCCGATAAGGTGCAGTCTCGCCACTATTCGAGGTCGAAGATCGGCCCCGAGCATTGGCGTTTTGTGCGTGGTCTCTCCGAGAAGGTTGCTGCTCTTGCTAGTGCCTCTGGCGGCGGCGCTTGTCAAGCTGTTCTCGGAGGTCGACAGGTGGCTCGTCCTGAGGAGGCCTGTTCCTGGGGTGTCGTCCCTCCCGATCGCGTTCTTCTAGCGGAGGAGGGGTGTCCACCCGAGTAGAGCTACGGGCCACCGATTGGGCTCGAGAAGACTCGGCCTGGTTCTGAGCCTCTTGGAGGTCAGCCCCCAGCCGTTGTAGCCACTGCACGCCCGCGGGTGTCGATAAATCCGCCACGGGAGGCTGTGACAACAGATTGCGCACTTTCGCAAGCCTTCGAGCCGTTCGGGACACGTATTCCCTTGTTCCCGGGGGGGATCTCTCCACAGCGGCGGGAAAATCTTCGTTCCGGCGGGGAGTTCTTTTCCCGGCGACGGGTAAGCCCCCGTTCATGTGGGAGGCAGCCATGTGCGAGCCCCCGGGCAGATTGTGATCATCGAGGTCTTCTCGACCATCGTCGATCGCGAGTACCATCCGAGGTCCTTAGCTGGACGATGTGTACTCGTATTCCATCACGTTGTCCTCCTCGGACGCGACGTGGGTATGCTCTTGATCGTTCTCACGATCAGAGTTTGCAGGAGAAATTCCAACCATGGGGCTGGTCGTTCCTGCCGGGGAGTCGTCATTCAAGACCAACTTCCCGCTGAAGGCCCTGGCGCACTCGGTCCTGTAGTGATCTGCTTCGCCATCCGAGTCTTCTCCAGGGGCGTACTCTCCAAAATCCACTCGGTCCGTAACCGAGTACGGGTCCATAGGGCCAAAGTTGTCGTAGAAATCCTGGTCCGAGTACCCAGTACGGGGCGAGATTGCGATCGGTTTTCCTGCCGGGTTTGTTACTTCCTCCTCGGTTGAAACCGGTGAGGGCTGTGCAACCGGCGCTGGGATCTGATCGCGCTTAGTTGCGCGTCCTGCCGACTCTGATCTTTCCTGGACGGCTTGGTCCGGAGAGGTCCCCACGGTCGACGCCATCTGTCGACGATCGGTGAATCGGCGATCTTACGGTATTCGTGGAATGAGGATTACTGGGGGGTAGGGACCTCTAGGGCCCAAGTGCCAGGAGATCTGACAGCAGGGGACAGCCGTTTTTATACAGGTTCGGGCCTCCCTCAGGATAATAACCCTACGTCCTGTTGCTATATATTGATGGAGAACACGCTTTACAATGGGGGGTGTGTATGTTAGTGGCTACCCTAGGCCTAACCGTAGACTAATCTAACCTAAACAGCCGGGCTCGACTCCTTCGAGGCAGCGGGTCTTCTAGGGCTTCGCCTCCTGGTGCTGCGACTAGATTGATCTGCTAGACCTTGTAGAATCTCTTCAACCTATCAGGACCTGTCCTCCCCTATGGGATTGCTGATCCTTATATAGGGGGTTCCCAGGGTCGTACCGGACGTGGACTCACGCCCGAGTAGGGACTCTGGTCTCCTTAAACACCGGGATTGACTTCCTAGTTTAAGGGGAGCCTTCCCTTCCCGAGAGGGGTTACCTTGTCGTCCAGGGATCCTTACCGGGTACGCTGTATCTTCCTAAAGTCCTGGGATCCTGTATACGGATACCCCTAATACGTGGGATACCGCACTATTCATCATCAGGTTTTTTCTCCTCTCTAGAAGAATGATATGAGAATCTTCTCTATTCTTTTTGTCGAAGTATTATTCCGGCAACAATGAATGCAGGGCAGTGTATGCACAGCAGATCTAGATGGGTGCTCACGGGACACGATGTTTAGACAGGTTCAGGCCCTCAAGAAGAGGTAATACCCTACGTCCTATGTTGGTGGATGATATTGATGTATCCCGTATGAGGGTATGTGTCCATGCCTATGATCAGATGATCTGAGAGCTCTATTTTTTCTGCACCTATACGGGGATCCCTACCTGGCCTTATATAGGCGGCCGGGATAGAGTTACAAGAGTCCGGATCGGCTTACAGATATGTTTCCTAAACGGTTACAACTACAACCTGGGATTTCGGGCAGGTACGTGTCCATGTCTTGTACTCCAAGTCGATGATGTGCCCCCGTGTTGTAGTCGAACCCCGAGTAGTCGGCCTGGCCCACCCTATGCCCGGATGGCCAGCTTTATCCTCCTTGACGATACCCGGGTGCTATGTCATCGTCAGTAGCTCCCGAGCCTTCGGCCAACTAGGATAGTCGGGCGGAGGCTCCTTTGTCTTCTGTAGTATTCGCTCTGGGGGCACGAAGAGTGCACCCAGAGGGTGTAGCCCCCGAGCCTCTATTCGGTTCGAGGAACTGAGTGGAGGGTCTTCAATGACTCTTCCCGAGTAGCTGGTTTACTTGCCTTTCCGTAGATTTCACTCTGGGGGCACGAACTGTGCACCCAGAGGGTGTAGCCCCCGAGCCTCTACTTGGTTCGAGGAACTGAGTGGAGAGTCTTGATGATTTTCCCGCCTTCGACCGACTCGGCCAGCGCAAGGCCGAGTGCTCGGCAGCTTGAGGTGGAGAAAGACGCCACAAAGCCCTCTCTGAAGAGAACTCAGGACGCCGCTGCTGGTAAGCCCCCGACTAATGTCTGCTCAGTCGAAGCCTGCCGAGTAACTTTGCTGCCGACATTACCGATGAAAAAGTCCCCGTGCTGATGGAGAAAACCTAGTCGGCGGATACCAGTGCTGACAGCGTTGTCCTGAAAAAATAGGGAGAAAACACATGAACCGTTCCATATACATATGAAGTACTCGGGAAGGCCGAGTGTAACTTGCTTATGCATGTTTTGGATAACTTGTTCTGTGTTTATTGATCTCTTCTTTCATAAAAACTCGTTCGTGTGTAAGTTAGCCCTTTGTGTGTGCTCTTGCCGACCCGTCATATCCCCCATTGCATTGAGATTAGCCGTGGGCTGTTTCCCGTGTAGCGCAGGGTTGTGGCGTAGACCGGCGATCAAAGACGAAGAGTTAACGCCGGGCTATTTACATAGTACTAAAATAATTGTTTGAAAGAGAGGGGCCCGAGTGTGCTTAGGCGCACCCAGTGTGGTGTAGCCCCCGAGTGTCTACTATGCGTAGCTGTGAGCGTGCATAGCAGGCCAGTCGGGAAACCCAGAAAGTTACTCGGATGGAGCAAGGAAATATTTATTCATTTAAAGTATGAAAGTACAAAGCTTAAGCATAGAAGCAACTTAGTTGTTCAATATTTCAGGCGTTGGTGATGAGGTTGCCGTCTTTATCCTTCAGTCGGTAAGCCCCCGGGCGTAGTTGGGCGGCAACATACGGCGCATCCGAGTCCGCCATGAAGTCCTCCCGAGAAGGATGGTGGCTTCCCGAACTCTCGAAGCCGTCCGAGTCGTAATCGAGGACGGGTAGAAGGGACTCGATCGTACCGACCAGTCGGGATCCCTGCTCGACGGGTGAAGTCCCATACCCGAGCAGTAGATCCATCTTTCGCGTGACCTTGTCCTTGGAGATGGCCACCGAAGTCAAACCACTCCGACGAGAGTCCGAGTGGGAAGGCGGTGAAGCCTCCGCCGACTGGCTGGAAGCTGAGTCGCAGAGGTGAAGCTTGCCGAAGCCGCTGACTCGAATGAGAGTCCGGGTGAGAAAGTGATGAAGCCTCTGCCGATTGGCCGGGCGCCGAGTTGCAGAGGTGGAGTTTGCCGAGCTTGTCGACGATGAAGTCGAGTTTTTCGAGTCGGAAAACCTGTCCAGGATCGGCGACGGAGGCCTGGGAGCCAAAACTCACGGCCCGACCTGGAGCGAAGTCGCCGTTGCCGAAGAAGAAACCCGTCTGGATCTGTTCAGATGGATCTACGCGCACAGCCCCTACCTAGCGCGCCAACTGTCGGAGTATTATTCCGGCAATAATGAATGCGGGGCAGCGTACGCACAGCAGATCTAGATGGGTGCACACGGGACACGATGTTTAGACAGGTTCAGGCCCTCAAGAAGAGGTAATACCCTACGTCCTGTGTTGGTGGATGATATTGATAAGAAGAGCTAATACCCGACGTCCTATGTTGGTGGATGATATTGATGTATCCCGTATGAGGGTATGTGTCCATGCCTATGATCAGATGATCTGAGAGCTCTATTTTTTCTCCACCTATCCGGAGATCCCTACCTGGCCTTATATAGGCGGCCGGGATAGAGTTACAAGAGTCCGGATCAGCTTACAGATATGTTACCTAAACGATTACAACTACAACTGGGATTTCGGGCAGATACGTGTCCATGTCTTGTACTCCAAGTCGATGATGCGCCCCCGTGTTGTAGTCGAACCCCGAGTAGTCAGCCTGGCCCACCCTATGCCCGGATGGCCAGCTTTATCCTCCTTGACGATACCCGGGTGCTATGTCATCGTCACTTTTAATAGCCCATTTATCAAGGTTGAATGCTGATAGAAAGTAGACTAAGCAGGGCGAGAGAATCGAGTTTATAAGCGTCAGCCGGCCTGCTCGCGAGAGCAGCTTTCCTTTCCAACCTGCAAGTCTGGAGGAGAGCTTGTCGAACACCGGTTGCACGTCAACTCTGCGTAGTTTGCAGATATGTAGCGGTAGTCCCAGGTAGGTGCACGGAAACTGTAATAGTTGTGCTTGGAAATTCTGCGTGATTTGTTGTATATTGATTTGGGAACATCTGATCGGGTAGATACAGCTTTTCTGGATGTTGGTTTGGAGGCCTGTTGCATCTCCAAACATCTGGAGGCATGCTTGGATGGTCTGGATTTCGACCACTTCAGGATTTGCAAAAATTGCTGCATCATCTGCGTATAGTGAGATTCTTAACTCATTAGCGATCCCTGTGATAGGCTTGATTAGGTTGGCTTGTAGAGCTCGTAGAAGAAGCTTCTGAAGAGGGTCGATTGCAATGATTGAAATATTAATGTTTCATTACTATTATTGCACAATATATGGTACAATCGTCCAACCATATTGTTTGCTTCTCTTTTTAACTTTGTCCTGACTACTATTTAACTTTGTTTTCCTAATCCAAGGCAAAGTATAGTTTCAAGTTAGGTCAGATGAACCCTTCATGCTAATAATTACTTATATGTTTCATTCATCATCATATAATGTTTCCAAAAAGAATTATGAATGTTTCATTACTATGTTTGCACAATATATGGTACAATCGAACAACCATCTTGTTTTCTTCACTGTTTTACTTTGTCCCGATTACTATTACACTTTGTTTCCCTAATCCAAGGCAAAGTATAGTTTCAATTTAGGTCAGACGAACCCTTCATGCTAATAATTACTTATATGTTTCATTCATCATTATACAATGTTTCCAGAAAGAGTTATGAATGTTTCATTACTATGTTTGCACGATATATGGTACAATCGAACAACCATCTTGTTTTCTTCACTGTTTTACTTTGTCTTGACTACTATTTCTCTTTGTTTCCCACACCCAAGGCAAAGTATTGTTGCAACTAATTACAGACAAACCATTCACCATAATATATCTTTTAAATGTTTCATTCACCCAAATCTAATGTATCTGTTCTGAATTATGAATGCTTCAACCATCTTTCCCACAAAATACATAGTTAAATATTAGTGATGAGATCTCTGACCAACTTAATTTCACACAAGTATGCAAAGTTTTACATCTTTCACCTCAATGAACCATAAGATGAAGGCACAGATATGTGTAGAACAAATGTCTATTCCAAAATGTTTCCTATGAAACATTAATTAAATAAACAGAAACCTCACAGTGTCAGCTCCGTTTCATGTCTAACTATTTTTTGCTTCCACAGCTTTTCTGTGATTCTCAAGTGCCAAGTGTGGGCAGGTGGTTTTGTTGTGTGTGTCCTCTTTGCAAAATGAGCAACAATTCTTCCCCTTTTTACTCTGTTTCTTGCTATTCGTTGCCCAAGTCTCCACTCCTGGCTTCCTCCTCTTGTTCTTCTCTTATGGACGACCTTTGGTAGCACTCCTCGGTGGGTTACGTACATGGCTCGTAGCTTCAACATGACTTTCTTCTAACACAACACCATCATTTAGCCTAGCTTTAGCAACTAGGCTACATAACTGCTCAATCCCTCCATACACAACCTTGTAAGTATCTTCACGAAAGCACGCATTCGATGCTAGTGTGCCATTTTCCTACATAATGCATTAAATCGGAGTGTATTAGTTTTGGGTACTCCAAACAAGTATGTTTGCCCGAAGCTGCTTTCATGTAACTTAGTTGTTGCGTCCTCGGACCACCTCTCAAGCAGGTATTTCTCAGGTATTTCTTGCATGTCTAGTTGCACCATAACCTTCAAGATGTGAGCACACAACAGCCTATCCATGCTGAAAATATTGCAAGTGCACACGTAAGAATTGTCTTCTAGCTGAACTGAGACTATATGCTTCTTTGAGTCTTGTGGATCATTTAGAGTAAACTCAAACACAAGCCCACCACCTTCGTTCCTGTTGATGATCAACACTGTGGTACCTTTCAATAATGTTTTGAATTTTTCGTACAACGTCCTTGTGTAGAAATTTGCTGTCTGCTCCTCTATTTTAAAGCTGTCAAAATTATAAAGAAACATATGAAAACATTTTACGAAATTATGGTTCAAATATTCATCATGACTATGTGAAAACATACCTAGACCATGTACGGGCCGTCGTCACCTCACCAACGAAACCTGCATTGTCCTCCCGATCAAGTATTCTTTCAACTATGTATTTGTACTGTTTCATGAATTGCCACACGGAGTCTTGAGGGTGGACGAGCTTCTTGAAAAATTAATTTAGTCCTTCCGATCTCCCGGTCGTGCTCATGAAGGGGAAGAAGTATTTCTTGAAGTAGGCTGGTGCCCAAGTCTCCCTTGTGGCCCACATGTTATTTAGGTGGTTGTTATTACATAACCCTTGCTTCACAGTCATCTGTTGCCATGAGAGCTCGAAATCCTCCATGGTATCCATGTCATTGATACATGCAAAGAAATCCGTATTGAACCCTTCCCTTATACTGAACAACCTCGCAAGCTTCTCTTGCACTTTCCGCAACACATGCCACCTGCAGCACCTATGTTTAGTGTTGGGAAACACCTCAGATATATCTGATTTCATTGCTTGGTCCTGATCCGTCATCAAACACCTAGGATGTTCTCCATCCATAGCAACCATCCAACTGTCGAACACCCATTTGAATGTTTCAATTGTTTCATTAGGGATTAGGGCACATCCCAACATTATTGTCTGTCCATAGTTGTTGATTCCTACAATTGGTGCGAACGGCATGTTGTACCGATTTGTACAGAAGGTTGTGTCAAAGAAAGCACAATCATTGAACTTCTTGTACAGCTGTCTTGTCCTCCCATCAACCCAAAATAATCCCCTCATTGCTTGATTTTCATCTACTTTCATTGCATAGAAGAATTGTGGGCTATCTGCTTGAATCTTCTAAAAGTACTCTATGGTTATCGCCATGTCGTGCCAATTGAGACTTTGCTTTAGGTGCGTCCTTATGTTCTCAACATCTCTTTATTGTGTATGGAAGATTTCAGATGCCACTGTGCAAGTCTCCTAATAGTGCCATGATATGCAAGGTCTAGATGTTCGAACTCGTACTTTTCATATGGCACTCTACGGTGAGATCTGTAGAACCTATTTCTCTCGGTCTTAGTGACCATAGGGTGTGTGTGCTCCTCATGAAGAACTGTAACCATCTACTTTTCATTCCGACTAGCAACAATCATGCTCGTTTTGCAATCGTGACGTTTCATCAAATTTCATGTCCTCATGTCAGTCTTTTTTTTTACTCAAACCATCTCCTATTTCACGTGTTGGTTCACTGAAACTATCAATTAGTGTTTCGCTCTGCTTTCTTTGCATGAGAACACTCAAACACCCTCCTGATCAGTTCCTTACTTCCCTTTTTCTGGCTATTTCTTGAGGACCCAATTCTTGTTCCAAATCCTTGCTTCTGTGCATACCCATTATAGGATTTTTGTACCTCCTCCATAGTGTCAAACACCATTCCCACATATGGAACAACATGCTCATTCATACCATGGTTACCGCCAACATTTTCTGTTTCATCACCATCACCTATGTCTTGAGGCAATCCATTCGGCTCTATTTCCTCATCGCAGTCCTGAAAAGACATATGTTTCAACGAGTCAGCCTAAAATGTTCTTCCAACTACATCCATTATTGTTTATTCTGCAATGTATAAATGTTCCATCTAGTTACTTAACGTGTTCACGTACTTCATGTTTCCACAAATTGCCACACGTTCCATAGTAATTTTAATTTTGTTTCAACAAGCTAACGAAATAATAATCCACATTAACATCATCCTTACATAAAAGTGCTTCTTCCTGCGTTTTCAATATATGTTGCACCTCAGTTTGTGCTACGACATCTTAAAAAAATCAAGCAAGAACAAAATGGTACAAGCAAGTTGTGTTTCAATGCATACCAAGTCCATTGGAATGGAGCTGTTTCTCCCTTTTTCATCAAATGCAACAGGGGGATTACCGTACTCCACCGTACCCAGTCGCCATTGACTCCTGCGAACATACCTCTTCCAATGGTATTTGGTCCAACCACTACCGACGGAGGCTGGTAACGTACATGATTTTGGGGAGGAAACTCAATTTCATGGATCAGATGATGTGCCATTTCTTTTTTTCAACCTGAAATATTTTGCTTCATCCGGTGATGCGTCCTGAGTCCAAGCCAGCGCTACAGTGAAGAAGGAAGAAGGAGACCATGTTCCGTAATAGTAAGTGCCAACGCATCCAGAAATTCAGCGTTCTGTTTGAGGAAACAATCTGCTAGCCTGTTCTTATGTTTCCTAAAATATCCATATTGTTTCCCGCTAAATTAGCCACCTGTTTCACCCGTCCCCTATTTCCAATCCTGCCGTTCATGAAGAATCCATCCGACGGCTACCTGCTATGTCGATGGATGGTATATATCGGCACGCCGATTTGTAGCAGCTTCCAAAAACATATACGCACCACGCTTAAGTAAAGCCGAGAATAAATATTACACATACCACAACACTCATGAAATACAAAGCCACCTGTATGTGACATCCTTTTAAGATAACTACCATAAAGAATCTCCTAGGGCACTTATCAAATACGAGGAAATACAGTGATTGTGAAGGTAAATTCAAGCACATGTTAACCCTAGCATGCATATCATGCCTCTCTTCTACCGAGAAAGAATTAGCTGCGTTTACTTCGGAATTAACATAACTAGGTTAGCTGATATTAACTTAGCTAAGTTAGCTTAACTTTAATTTTATATTTGACTAGATTACTAGGGTCAGCTAGGTTAGCAATAGAACAATAAAATTTGTGAGTTAATTATGTTGAGTTAACAAATTACACCTTTTTCGTGGGTTAAAAATCCATGTCTAACTAGCTTTTGTATATTTTATTTTATTTTGAAGAAAATGGCAGGAGCTCTGCCTTTCTTATAGAGGATAGAGAACAAGTTTTACAAGGTTTTAAACTCGGATAAATACAAACATCTCGCCCAGCGAAGGAGCAAGCAACTACTTGCTACAGCATGTGTTCTTCGGTGTCAGAATGGTCTAAACGGACGGCTCTATCTCTGGCTCTAAAGCAGTCAGTTGCTCTGGCAGCGACTTCGTCGATTGTTCGGAAATGATTCTGAAAAATCATTTCATTTCGTTCCTTCCACAGGCTCCAAAGTCCGTATATTAGGATACCGTATCGCTTTGTCTTGTCGTTGTGATTCAGATTCTCGCCGCAAGCCTCCCACCAGGAGTGCAATTTTGTATATTTTATTGTTTAGCTAGTCAATTTTTAAAATACTTTTATGCACTTTTTCACAATAGACTATACAATAAGTTCAGCGCACCACAGTTCAACAAGGACAAACTAAGTCTTGGCCTGTTTTTGGTTTTGGTTGTGGTACTCCAGCTATTTATGTTAATTTTTTGAGTTAGTATGTGTGATCCGGTTTCACTGAACTGATGGTTCATATTTATATATATTTATACCAATATAAAACACGAGTTAGGTTTGATCCAATCAATTCAGACCATCCAAAAATAATTGATTTAATGGGTGAGAAAATAAGTTGGAATCTTGCAACCTATAATCACTCACACACTAATTACCCTCTTAATTACACAATTACTCTAGTAATTATTACAAAATAATTGCCCTTTACATCCCATGAATGTTTCAAATTTCATCCTATTCTCCATGTTCCATTTATTGCATTGTTGCACATGGTGCTCCCTGGCCTCTTCTCTTAGTTGCATATGTCAATAAATATTTCATATGATATGTGCATCTCCTTTTGGTTGCATATGTCGGTATATAATTCTTACGATATATATTGTGTAAATTGTGTGTGTGCAAGGTTGCTATTACTAGCTAAATGCCTGTGCTTTACTATGGATAACCCATGGTAAGCCATCGTCGAAGGCTTAACCTGCTCAGTACCTGCCACGCTCATCCGAGTTCCACCCAATGAGGCCGGTGTCATGCCTCTCCTTTTGTGCTCAGAGTCATGCTTTATCTTTGCTAGAGATTTCCTGCAGGTGGTTAAATTAGTTTGTGGAGAAATTTTATTGTGTTTTATTTAGTAAAAAGGGTTTGTTAGAGATTTTTAGCAACGTGGGAAGCGTGGATATAGTAAATATATCAAATCTCTATACGACATATGCAAAAGATTATTTTACTATGTATGACGTCTTTTATTGTTAATTTTTTTTCTTGTTCAGATGGAACTTTGCTATTTCATTAAACCCATGAACCAGAACACGTATGCTTACAAACTGAAGGAAATGCTCCATTCACAACAACATTGGACTACTCCCAAGACTAGCACTAAAACATGCTAACTAATGATCAAGAACATTGCAAGAACGGGGACGATAAACGACTTTGCATTGTTCAAAATGCATCAACATGGAAAAGTCATACGCCGAGCTCTCCACGGCTGCAACAAGGTTGACAACACCGCCTTCCGCTTGCGCCTGCAAGGCGTCCTGGAGAAAATCCTAAGGGTATCCGGAAAAGGTTGCGTCTATAGCCACATCTAAAACCATCGACATCATTTAGTAACAACATTAGATACATCTGCTCGAGCAGTAGATACATCCACGTCATTTGTCTACCCCTAAGCAGCCGCGCAGATGAAAAATTCTGGAGATGATCCAGGGCTGATCAGCCCCGGGGAATCAAGAGCAAAAGCATAGTTGCTTTATTTGTATATCATTGGTCACAACTCATAAATCACAACTTACAACAGCAAATATAGAGTATCTTACGGTTTGTACTATGCTATATTGGTTGACAGCAAATATAAACACAATATTGAACACATCAGAACTGTGTTTTTAATCTTCCAACTTCCGGAAACAAATATCAAGCACGCACTGATTACTCTCACTCACACCCAGAATGGCACGGAGAGGGTGTGTTTTTCATGACCAATTGTAACTGACTCCACCATGCAAACCAGGATGAGAAAGACAAATTATTTAGCAGTTCTGTCCCCTCGACTGGCGACTATGAAATTATCTCTATTCTCTGCATCTGACGTATGACAAACATAAATGAAATGCGACTCTGGATCTTTGAGAACATAGTCAGGTGGTAGTTGACCATCCACTGTCAGTGCAACTTTCTCCATGGTAGCGTTGCTCCATTTCAGTTGGTATCCAGGTGTGGCTGTTGACAGAAAGAATATATATGATGCCAAGGTCTATGTAACAAAATAAATTGAGAAAATATTGCATATGTCACTGAGTTTGAGGTGGACCTGCCACTTGAGTCTGCGTGTTGTTGCATATGCCACCGGTGTCAGTGGTGTTCAATGCCAATTCAATGGTCAAGGACAGAAATAGAACGTGACATCTGTTTCCGATTTGATGCCGTGGCGTGGTCTGAGGTGAGGGCGTAAAGCACGGCCCAGGCAGCCTCCTTCAATCACCAGTGCCACCGTCATCAAATCAAGTCAAGGTCGCTAAACAAGGGTATTTTGGTCTTTGACCATTGGAAGTGGCACAAAGCATTAGTGACATCTGTTTCCGATTGACAAATGCAACAATGTGCAAACTTAGATGGTAGATCCAACATTTTGCAAACTCAGAGGGGCTTATAGGATACATTCCCAATAAAATTTAGTGTCAATTTACATTTTTCTCCTGCAGATTTTCCAATAACGTCGCACATTACAATCAGTCAATAGGAATCTTTAATTATTCATATTTCTATTGCAGTTTCAAATGTCTTATGACAATTGGGAAGTATGGAAGCAAAACTTAGCAGTTTTGAATTCATAGTTCCTATTGAATGAAGTAAATCCTCGTAAACAAAAACATGTCATAACAGTCTACAGAGTAACAGGGTAGAAACAATATTTGGGCAGAGTTCTCCCTCTTTAGAGTAAAGAAAGGGTGTTTCATACTTACGCATAATGTATAGCTCAACTTTCCAATGGCATCCGACTTGGTTCAAAAGTGCCACTCGTTCCTTAGGAGCACCATATGTTATCTGCCAAATAACAGCATCTCTTCATAAAATCATCAAATAGTCATCGGTTGCAGAGTATCTTTTAGGTTTAGAGAATGTACCAGCATGTAAATTCCACCAGGCCTAATAAGCCTGAGAAAGCAGAACAGTTAAATTCAAATAATTAAATGCATCAGTTGGGAATCAAATCACATGCAAAGAGTGAATAATGCTTCTATGCTTTACACCTTGCCACTTCTGCTAGCATTTGAGTAGCACCATGAGGGGCATCATCACCACACTAGAATATGTCATAAGAAAGCCGGTGCCATGAGATCAGTTCAAGCCTAATCAGAAAGTTGAAATATAGTTTGCTCAATGTCAGTGCTTACCATCATAGCATCCAAGGTACCTACAGAAAAAAGTTTGACAGAATAACTGGTAAATAGAGTGGCAAAAAAATCAACCAATACCGTAAATGGATTTATTTGGATGAACTTCATAAAAGGAGTTTTCAAGAACCCTAAGTTATCAACAATATCAAGTGCTTTAGAGAAAAGTATGACGCTTAAGAATTACACCTTTATCAAGGACACAATCAAATGATCCATATCCAAAGAAACTCATGTCCCTAGCATCCATCTGCATATCTTTAATGCATAAGACACCCAAGTAAATAACTAAAAATATAGATCATAAGGTATGAAAATGGAATTATCAGCAGAATAGTACATGTAAGCTGTGGAATATCCATGTGTTTCTCTCTCATCTGCTCGATGACTACGGATGAAATGTCTATGTTTACTATGTCCTCGTAACCATCCTTTACCATGTCCTCCGACAAAACTGCCCAAAACAAGAACAGAACAAGATCAATACCATCGTACAGTGGATAATAAGCGAGTGACATTGCGGCAAGATAACTTCCAACAACCGAGCTACTAGAGTAGCTTCAGCGAGACAAATCTTGCACCGAATTTACCATAGACAACAACCCAAAAAACGCCTTTGTTAGAAAAGGGAGCACCGAATTTTTTGTATCAAGGGAGCACTGAGCATGCAAGTTCCAGATCAGAATGCACCGGTACTTGTGGATGGACTAGAACGAGCTGCCTCAGGGCAGAGAGTTTCGAATTGGCAGCTAAATCGTGCGTAGTTTTACAGCATGTACTGAAGGGAGACGGACGTACGGGAGTTGCCGCAGCCGAGCATGAGGACGTGGGAAGAGGTGGGGAGGCAGGCGCGCAGGAGCGGCCGGAGCGCCGGGTACGCCTGGTACCAGTCGAAGAACCCACCGCCGTCCTTGCCGCCGGTGGAGGGGGAGGAGGAGGAGGAGTAGCGGGCGTCCCAGTAGGCGGCGGAGCCGAAATCTTTGGCGTTGCAGTCGCTGCCGCTGCCTCCCATCTTTGGTGTCTCGAGTCTCGCCGCCCAGGAGAGAGGAGAGATTCTAATCTAGAGCTCGTTCAGGAAGAGAGATTAGGGAAGCAACGAGTGGCAAAACGGGAAAAAGAAAATTCAGAAAACACATGTGGTTTATTTTGAGCGAATTTTGCAGTTAACATGGTAGGTCCGTAAGAATGATACGAAATTCTCGCATTTCAAACATGGCCATAGACTCTACAAAACCAATATCGCAGTGGTATTGCTAAACTAGCTGCTACAGACCAGCTCGGCACAACAACGATGTCAAAAACAGCCCAGCTCAGATTGTTTTTCTCGCAGGTTTGTGTTGCGCCCTGAGGCCCATATATAAATAGGCGACAAACATTCAACAGACAAACAGTTAAGCATTGCCCCTTGCTCCGGCAGGTCCCTTCTCATCTTTGGCATGATTTATGTTCATTTGGAAGAAAGAAATTCAATAAGAAACAGCTTAATTCCCGCAAGAACCTGGGGATATTACCAGGCTCCAAACAGGGCCACATCATTTATTCCTATAACATGAAAAAACAATTCCCTAGCATATAATGTCAGTTTACAGAACTCCAAAGGGCGTTCTTGACATTTTAGTATGGCATGGCTATGGCATGGCAATGTCTATATTTGACATTCATATCATTGATACAAAAGTTACCTCGTTGGTGCCTTGGTGGGATGAACCATTACAATGGCAGTGTATCTCTGCATTTGCTTAATTTATAACTCGATATTACAGAAGAAATACAATGTTTGATGGCTTCAAAATCTGTTTGGCCACTCAAAGAGCAAACTGTGACTGTAGCTGCTCCCAGTGACCAATTATATCACAGGGATGTCGTCAGTTCTTGATGCATCAGCATCAGCCTCTCACCTGCTATAGCTTATGCCGTCAGCTCAACCATTCTAAGAAGCATCGTCGCAAACATACAGGCCCGTCAAAACGGACCTCTCTCAAGCAGCAGCTTTCATTGGCGGAGTTTTATTTAGTTTGTTGTGCCAGAGAGCTGCTCCACATGCTGAGTTATTGCATCGGGGCATGGAGACTGGGAGCGTAAAAGTTCCAATCGATGGAATGGTTGTACAAATTGCAGAACATAGTCTTCATCTGTAAGAGATGGGGTAAACAATATCATGTTGCAAATAGTACTCAAGATTGTGAATGTCACCAAGTGCATAGATTAGAGAGAGAGATGAACTGCGACTAGTTAGAAGTAAGGAATTCTTACTCTCTTTGACAGTGCCATACAACCAGCATAAAACCTCATCGGCGAAGGCTAGGCAGACACCACCCTGCAGTACAGATCGAATATATGTTTCCGAGAGACGTATATTACATTGTAAAGTGCGAGAAAGTAATTGAAGACCAGATATTTAATTCAAATGAATATAGTGCCATATGTCACATATCAACTTAGCAAGCCATTTGGTGTAGAAGATGGTAGTTATCAGTCATCCTATGCACAAAATTCAAAAAAGGAGATTTGACACCAGAGTAATGGTAACTGTGCACTCCTTTCCCTGTAAAGGTTTTTTAAGACCTACAAATCAATTGTTCAACTTTTGAGTGTTTAGGGTTCTTAAGTCTCAGTTCTTCCTCAAAAAATCGCTAGATCCCATAATGGATAAACAATACAAAAATTAATTTAGTATACCTGCCAGTAGTTCTTTGCTTTCACTTTTTGTGTGATATCTTTGGTTCTTAGTCTCTCAGTTCGTACCAGTACACCAGCATCATTCCTGCAGGCAAAAAGAGAGGAGTGAAACTTAATCAAGTTAGAACCAATTTGGATCACTAGAATCCATGTAAATATCTCAAACACCACTGAACGGAGTCAGATAAAAAGGTAAAATGTGCTCTTTTCCTAATGCTACCAAGCATATGGCCAATGTGAAAGATTTGAATTTGAATGACTTTCTGGTTGCATACCTAATTAGTATGAAAGAACATCAGGATATGTAGCAAGCAATGTGTTAAATGTGTAGAACAAAAGACCATGCTGAGTGATAATATGTTCATAACATGAAAAATGAGAAAGTTTGATTAAAGTGTTAAGTGTAATAGTTAGCTGTGTAGTTCCTCCCTTCTATAGGGTTCTATTTGCTTATTGTACATGTGTATATTCTGGCCCTTTTGCCCAAGAGCAATTCAAGTTCCATTACCGTAACATGGTATCTAGAGCTGTTGAGGGCTAGGGTTTTCAGACACCAAGCCCCGTCAATGTCCGGCCGCCGTGGCCTCTGACCTCATCCTCCCCTCCCCCGATCCCACCCTGGACCCCGCCCATCGTCGCCTTGTGGCTCCACGTTGAGCTGCTAGTGAACGCATGGGATTTGGCCACCAAAGTTGTCGCTGTGCTGTTGCTGCGCGCTGCCGTGCGCCTCTCGGCTGATGCACCACCTCTGGCCCCCCTTTCGTCCTTGACCTAGCTGACCTGGCCGCCAACGTCGGCCACCACGTCGCCCCGTGTTGGACGACGCCCAGGCTGCTGCACCAGACAACACCACATCGACCGGCGCCTCCCCTGTCTTGGTGCCCACTGGTTTGCCCGAGGATTGCTTGGCTGAGCAAGCCCCTGCCCTAGCCAAGGCCGCAGCACCTATTGCTGCTTCCAGGACGCTAGTGCCGCACCCTCGGCTTGCGGTCCCGCTCCCGATGGCATCCCATGATGCTCCTTGTGCAGGCACAATTGCGATCTCACGCCCACCAATCATCTTCAACGCAACCAACCAATTTTAGGGAATTTGCGCTGCATATGCAGCTCTACATGTCTGGTCAGCGGTTGTGGGGCTTCCTTATCGACAAGTTGTTCGCCTCGCCGAACTTTGCCACCGGCTGAGCCTATCATTCCCTCGGATGCCGCCGAGGACGCTCGGGAGGACATCTTTGCTGCCTTCCACGCGGAGCTCGAGACCTACTAAACAGACCTGGCCGCCTACGACACTTGGCTACAGGATGATGCCTAGGCCAAGGCCATCCTGACATGCAACATGGACGTTGATCTTTCGATGGACATCGTGACCCTTGCTACCTCCGAGCTGATGTGGGCTTGTATTCGGCAGCAGCACGAGCCTCGCAATGATGCCATGTTCCTTGCCACTATCAAGGAGGTCCAATCTCTACATCAGATGGGCGCCACTGTGGATGACTTCTCTCACCAGATGTCCACGGCATGCCGTCAGCTTGACTCGCAGAGCGCGACTGTTAGTAGAAAACGCACTTGCCGTTGTTGTGAGCTCCAGCGAGCTTAGACTAAGATGACACATCTCTACGAGTTCTTGATGCACCTTCATCCAGAGTTTGAGGTTGTTCGTTTCGAGTTGGCGACACGTCACCCTCGCCCAACGCTTTTGGAGGCTCTACCTGAGTTGCGTGTTGAGGAGACTCGTTTTCGAGGGGGGGGATTCAACTGTAGTCCATTTCTGTTTTGGCTACTCGAGTCTCCTCTCCTCCCCCAGTGCCCGCCTCGTCTGCACCAGTGCCACAGTCGGCGATGGCCAGCACTCCTTCCGGACTATACTGTAGCTACTGTCGCAGCTTGGGACATTCCTCAGAACTGCTACAAGAAGAAGCAGGATCAGGCAAACAAGAAGAAGCGAGGTCAGCAGGGCTATGGTGGCTCCTCTCAGTCAGGCCCTCACCAGATGTCCCCCATCGAGCAAGAGATTGTCACGTTATTCCATCGCCTTGCTGCCTCAGCCTCTACCTCAACACACGGTTCTGCTGTTCTGCTGGTCGTGCTTCTAGTTCCATACCACCACCTCCTCCTCCACCTTCAGGTATATCACCTCCATGGTTTCTGGATTCTAGTGCTTCTTTTCACATGGCACCAAATTCCACTTGTCTCACTTCTCCAAGTCCTGATACACCTCTCCATGTTCAGACAACTGATGGCACCTCTCTTCCTGTTGTTGGATGTGGCACTCTTTCCACTTCGTCTTTCCATGTTTCCACTGTCTCCCATGTTTCTAAATTTGCTATGCAGCTTATGTCGGCCAGTCAAATCACTGATCATGGTTGTATTATTCTTTAGGCTGACGCTTGTTGTGTTCAGGATCGTCATATAGGGCTCTTGGTGGGGACTGGTCCTAGGCGCCACGACTCTCAGCTCCTATGGGAACTTGATTGGTTGCATCTTCCTTCCACTTCCTCTGACGGCCAGTCAACCAGTTCCACCACCTCTGCTTCAGTTGCTCCCTCCACCACCACTTTTTCCAGTGGCATCGTCGTTTAGGTCACCTTTTTGGTTCTAGATTATCTACTCTTATAGGAAGTGGTGTTTTAGGTCCTGTTTCTGGAGACACTGCTCTACATTGTACGGGTTGCAACTTGGCAAACAGCCGCAACTTCCCTATCCATCTAGTGATTCTGAGTCACAGCAACGTCCTTTCGATCTTGTTCACTTTGATGTATGCGGACTGGCTCTCTCTGTTTTGAAAGGGGGTCATTCCTATTATGTGATATTTATAGATGCTTACTCGAGATTTACATGGATCTATCTTATGTCTTCTCGTAGTCAGTTTCTTTCTATTTATCAGCAATTTGAGACTATGATTCACTCAGTATAACTCTTCTACTTGAGTTTTTTGTATTGATTCTGCTGGTGAGTACATTTCGACTGCACATCGTCATTTTCTTACAGAGCAGGGTATTCTTCCCCAGTTCTCTTATCCTGGTGCTCATGCTCCGAACGGTGTTGTTGAGCGCAAGCATTGTCATGTGCTTGAGACAGCTCGGGGACTCATGATTTCATCTCACCCTCCACCTCATTTCTAGGCTGAGGCTATCTCCACGGCTGTCTTTCTCATCAACCGGCAGCCCTCCTCTGTTCTTTAGGGTTGTACCCCTTTCTAGCGTCTTTTCAACAAACCTCTTGGTTATAGTCATCTTCCATGTTCTGGTTGTGTCTGTTTCTTCCACCATGAGAGTGCACCAAGCTGACTACTCAATGAGCTGAGTGCATCTTTCTTGGGTACAACACTGAGTCTATCCTACTATGAACCTTTGCTCAACAAATGAGGATCTCTCGGGATGTCCCCTTTGATGAATCTTGTCCTTACTACCCACGCTCCTCCACGTCCTACCATTGAGTTCATCTCCTTTTTGACGTTTCCTGGCTTTCCTTCCACCACTACACTATCATAACCGTCACAGTTTCCTCTGGTTCTTGTCTCGGGAGGATCCCCTTCCACCTTTAACACTACCATAGTCTCCTCCGGTTTCTTCCCGGGGGGATCCGCTCAGCTCTTTTGAGATTTCACCATTTCCACTGCACTACACTCGTCATCCTCGTTCTCCAACTCCTCTGGTTGATACCCCTCTTGCTCCTCATCCCACTCATGTTGCAGCCTGTCCTCCTAGGTACGACCTTCATGATAGGCGTATTATGCCACCTCCTAACCGTTACGGCTTTGCGACTACTACTCTTCTAGAGCCCATGGCTTATCGAGAGGCTGTTGTTCATCAGGAGTGGCAACATGTGATGGCCGAGGAGCTTGCTGCCCTAGAGCGTACTAGGACTTGAGATCTTGCGCCTTCCCCTACTGGTGTCACCCCTATCACCTGCAAGTGGGGTTTACACGGTCAAGACTCGCTCGGACGGCCTTGAGGGCTACAAGGCTTGACTTGTGGCTCGTGGTTTTCAGCAGGAGCATGACCGTGACTATGATGAGACATTTGCTCCTGTTGCTCACATGACTACGGTTCAGACCTTGCTAATTGTTGCTTCTGTTCGTCAGTGGTCCATCTCTCAGTTGGATGTGAAGAATGCCTTTCTCAACGGCGAGTTGCGTGAGGTCTACATGCAGCTGCCACCAGGGTACTCAGTTCCTCCTGGCATGGTTTGTTGTCTGAGGCGTTCTCTCTACGGGCTCAAGCAAGCTCCTCATGCCTGGTTTGGCGCTTCTCCGTGGTCACCGGTCTAGTTTTAAAGCCAACAATCATGACCCTACTCTCTTTGTTCACACTTCTTGTGGTCGGACGCTTCTTTTGTATGTTGATGACATGATTATCACTGGTGATGATTTTCAGTTCATTGATTTTGTGAAGCGCCTCGATGATAAGTTCATGATGTCAGATCTGGGTCCTCTTTGATACTTCATTGGACTTGAGGTGTCCTCTACGCCTAACGGTATTTTTCTTTCCCAAGAGAACTCAAGATTTTGCTCGCGCTTGTCTTTTTTATCAACGCATGGTAGATACTCCCATGGAGCTTGGAGTTCACCGTTTGGCCACTAATGGCGAGCCTCTTGAGGACCCCAGTCGCTATCATCACCTTGTTGGGAGCCTTGTCTACCTTGGCATCACTCGCCTTGACATCTCTCACGTTGTCCACATTCTAAGTCAGTTTGTTTCAGCTCCCACTTAGCTTCACTACACACATCTTCTTCGGGTTCTGTGATACCTTCGTGGAACCACCTCTCGTCGCCTCTTCTTTCCTTGCTCCAGTTCCTTACAGCTTCGGGCGTACTCCGATGCGACCTAGACTAGTGATCACTCTGATCATCGGTCACTTCTGCTATGGCGACGTTGACAGCCAAGGTCACTTTGCTGAGGTGGCTCCTTTAGGCTTTTGGTGTTTCTGTCCCTGCACTGACTCCTCTCTTGTCAGACAGCACTAGTGCGATTTGTGTGGATGCTTCTACATGCGATCGCAGGTGCAGGACCAAGTTGTGGCTCTTCACTACGTGCCTTCAGAGCTTCAATTAGCAGACTTCTTCATGAAGGCTCAGACTAGAGCTCAACACAGCTATTTCCTCTCCAAACTCAAATCTTTGTAGACCCACTATGAGTTTGAAGAGGGGCGTTAAGTGTAATAGTTAGTTGTGTAGTTCATCCCTTCTATAGGGTTCTATTTGCTTAGTGTACATGTGCATATTCTGGCCCTTTGGCCCAATAGCAATTCAAGGTCCATTGCCATAACAAAAAGTACATGTGAAGTGGTCAAACAAATTAGACTAAGGAACTATGAAAAATCAAAGTTATGTATTAGCCATTAGACCTATTATAATGGATAATGCAATACATATCAAGAGAAAACAGCAACGTAGCTCTGATATACTATAGTATATGGCTGATAACCTAGTAAAGAAATCATGTGATGTTATCACTCGAACAAATAACTCAAGAACTGTGTATATGTGGGAAAAAATATATTACTTAGCATCTACTATTTATTGTAACAAGCAAACAATTCAGAACATACATGAGAAACCAATGAAATAACATGAATATGGGGTCGCTTCTGTTCTAATTGACAGCAATAGTATTGAAATTATCCTTGATCCATATATGAGTATAAGATAACCATAAAGACTTGTGACACTGAGAACCATGGCATGGTCAATCTTATAACCAGAAATGCTACATTGCCCAACGATACCGTCGCCAACAGATTTTGCAAATTTAATTGTAACAACAAAGAATTAGTCCAAAAAATCAAGTTTGATTGCACAATGCAGCTGCCAGGTGACAGGAAGCTCATGATACCAAACAACGAATGATGGGATGATGTAGGGGGAAATAACGTAGAATGAATACTACCTGAATCCAACAACAACATACGATACACCAGCAAGAAATGATGAATCTGCAATATTTAGTCAAGTAAAAATTAATGTTTCAAGATATATAGAAGGTATGATTTCTGAAGATAACATACTAGCAGCTGAATGGTCATGGCAGAGAGACTCATAACAGGATCTCCATGTTAAGTTGTTAACATCTATACTCAGTCCCAATGCAAGTAGCAAATTATTCTCAATGCTTAAAAAAGTAAGTCAAACAATAAAAAACAATTTTACAATCATATGAACCACAGTTACAATATATATTTACACTACGGAAGAGAACAGAACAAAAGTTGCAAATGATAGCTAAGAAAACACAAAATGTTGTAATACAATAGCCAAAAAAATAACAGGACTAAAACATTACCCAGAACCTAAGTAATTTCTCTTTCTCGAATTTTTCCACCGTATGGTACTCCAGCTGTTAAACATCAAGTTCAAAGATGGTGACCAGATCAAATATATATGTTACCAAAACAATAAAAAATCATGGAAAAGAATAACAACCTCTCTGCTTGTTTTCAACTCCACGTAGAACCGCCTACCATCATCAGTTGCATCACAGCAGTCCATCTCAGCACCCATGATAATGCGATGCGCACCCAACTTTGTCTTTATTACAGAACAATACTCTATATTTGCATCAATACCTCTTCCATCCTCATCAACGGAGTTCTCAGTGGCAAGATTTTCAAAAGAATAGCCCCAATAACATCTGAGAATAAAATATAATGCGAGATAAGGTACATCAAATTTTAGATTCTTCCCTTGTAATGATGACAACTCTGAACATATGATTAAAAACATCAAGGCACCATTAACAACAGCTAATTTAACACCACAAGGTGGGAATGATATGTGGCCCTTCACATTTTCGAAGTCCCAACCAAGACTAACATTTTATACACTATATCTTATTATATCTGATCAGCAAAGATGCCAAAGAAAGAATTAGATCAGCATCATGAAATGAAATTGGACAAGATATCCCCTGTATCAACATCTATATCCAACTAATGCAGCATTGAGAGAGAGCGAGAGAGAGGGAGAGGGAGAGGGGGAGAGAGAGAGTCACCTCCTGCGCTCTACTTCACTTTGTGGTCTTTCAGGGAGCTTATGGACATCAAGGTACACAACACCATTTCTTTTGTGCACACCCATCTTCCATGGTTCTCTTAGATAAGCCGTGGCCAATATCTGATGATTTTAAAAAATAGTCATTATATATTCTGTCAGCATACAAGCATATCAAAAGAAGGTACTGAAAACAATGTTTTGTTAAAAAGTCACTGCAAAATTTCTATGTAGACATCAATCAATTAAACTGTAGATACAACACAAAAAGTGGTAGGCTTTTAAAGTTAACTAGACTCTTCTACATGGGCAAAAAGGGAAATGAAAAAAAATGTTACGATTTAGATAGTCTGCACTGGGAAGACCATACCTTGTTAAGATTGTTGCGGTATGTCTGCAAGAAGAGCATACATAATCAGCAATTCCAAGCATAATGTACTAAAATAACAAATAAAAAGTTTGCATTAATGCATTTTACCACAAAATGCATATTCTGAAGAGGTAGGTTTGAATTTCTTATGCATGCAAGAAGATCGCCAAATCCTTCAGAACCCAAATCTGAGATTAAACCACATTCACCATGAATCAATGCTCTCAGATGGAAACAAATCAGGAGGGAAGAACAATTTTCAAATAATGGAATTATGATCCCCTGGATCCATATATACAATTCAAGAAAGTAATTTCTGAATTAACTTCAATAATTTCTTTCTTTTCCCTTTGTCTATCAGAAACAGCTAGTGCCTTAATTCTTGAAGATGTATTTTCTTCCATGTCCTTATATGAAAAAATGTAAATTATCCAGTATTACCAAACTGCAACACCTCTGCTTAAATATTATCCAGTATTACCAAAGACACAACTGCAACACCTCTGCTTAAATATAGTATGCGAGTGATAAACTCATTCTACAGAAGATTTATCCATGTAGACGCCTTAAGCAGTCCATCCAACGTTACCCAAGACCCAGCTGCAATATAGGAATATTTTACCATATATAATAAGGGGAAGGTGCCATGCTATCATGACCTTTCTTTAGATGTGTGTAAGTTATTCTATGATAATTGAAACAGAAGTTTGTAGAGCGTAATAAAGATAATAGATTCTACATTAAACTCAGTTGGAAGTATCAAACTAGAATGTAGAAAAGAAAAGCATGAGTTCTGGAAGAAAGTACCTCTTTTCTCCGTAAATGATTCAAATCCTTTATTGAGATTTTCACCGACATAGTCACAAATATTACGTTTGAAGAGCCTCTAAAAAATAAGGATGTTTAGTACAACAGCCAACTTTTAAGCCAAACCTTTTCTGAAAGAAACAACGAAGTGTCCAGAAACTAACAGTTCATACTACATAGACAAACTTTAAGCATAGGATGAATTAAAACAGAATTAAAATTGATAATCAGTAACTGTGAGATCTTACCAAGCTGCGATCATCAAAATACACATCCCCACCCTCAACACGGCTGTAGCATGCAATCTCACAAGGCTGCATGAGGTAACAAAGGATATGGCTCCACAGGGACCAAAGACATCAAAAGAAAATCAAAAGAACATGGTAATATTATGCACCTCCTGAAAAGCAACAGCTTTCCTAGATAGAGTTTCTTCGCTCTTATTAAGCTTCATTTCTGAAACAAAACCTTCAACGTTACGCCCATTTCCATGTGAAAACCTCCCATAGCCAAAGTCATGCCTTCCTCCTTGACGGCCTCCTGGCCTTGGAAGAAGAGGTGGGCCTCTGCCACCTCGTCCTCCAAAACCTCCCCGAGAATGATTGTTGGTGTTTCGTATTGAGGGCAGCACTATAAGAAAAGGCACAAAATAAAAGAAAGTGTTAATGCCCCATCTTCCAACCTAGATACACCCAACACTTCCAAACCACTAGTTACCCAAGCCCCAACATATCAAGTATCCAGGCCAGGAAAATAATCCATTCATCACATTCTCTACCACAAAGCATGGGCATTATCCATCGCTAATGGAGTACATGTAGGTTGAATGCGTGGCAGACCAGTAGATTTCGATTAGATACACACAAAGTATGGGCATACTTTCCATCGCTTCCAGCACTAAATCATCAATAAAAAGTGCGAATTTTATGGAACTTCTAATCACAGTTGCATAGCATATGTCAAAAAATTTCAATTTGTGGCAAACACAGTTTCATTTTCAGTGACAATCTTTAAGTTATATCTTCAAACCTTCATGTCCCTAGAGAGACGGTATTGTGAAGAAAAAAAACTGATAGAGTTTCTTTTGCAAACAGAAGCAGACGTTGTTCATTTACGTATTCTCTTCAACAATTTTGCTTCATGCTGCTTATAACTCAAAATCTCTCGTATAATCTACAAAAGCATCTAACAATCAGAATACACTAGCTACAATCCTATGCCACATTACGCTAGACATAGCCTGACATACGCTGCTGAAAGTTGGAACAACAATTCAAACGAGTCCCCGACAAGAGGAGTTCATAATGTATTGATGCAAAAGGCGAAAATTTATACACTCAACGCACACTACATCTCCCAAAGCCCTACGAACAGCCACTAAGCGCAAAAGACCAACCAATAAAAAAACTTGGGTATGGTTTTGCAACAATCTCCTAATTAATTCTGCTCACTAAATACCGAGGTGAATATTTCGCCCAGAAAACTGGTCTTTGGCACCGAAACTGCGCCCAAAAAACAGAAGCGAATACTTCTAAGGAGAGGGAAGCGGACCTGGAACTAGGTAGTTGCTACGCGCGGGGGTCTTGACGTACTCCTCGTTGTCGGAGCCGAACAAATCCCTCGTCTCCTCTTCCTCCTCCTCCTGTTCCTCCTCCGCCCTCTCCTCGTCCCCGTACCCGCCGGCGCCCCTCGCCACGACGTCGAACGAGTCGTACTCGCCGCCGTCTCCCTCGTCGGCGCCCTCCTCGTCCCCGCCGCTGCTGCTCCGGCCGCTCGAGGCGCCGCTTGAGGAGGAGGAGGACGCGGCGGCGGAGGACGACGAGGATGAGGACGGGGAGGAGGAGCCGGACGAGGCGCCGCCGCCGCCTCCGTCCGCTTCGGCTTCGCCTCCGGCGCCGTCGCGGGTATCGTAGTCCTCGCCGAATACGTCGACATCCTGCTCCGAGAAGTCCATGGCGTCGCGGGGCACAGGGAGGGACCGACGAGACGAAAGGTTCTTTTCTGGTCTCGGGGTGACGAGAGAAGGGTGTAGTGGGAGTCGACACGGCAAGGGAGGACGCCGCAGTGGAACCCTACCACTCCGGGGGAAAACAGCGGGACGCGATGAGCACTAACGAGTTGGTCGGCTTAGATCCAGCGAAGTGGGGGTTGCGGGGTTGCCGAGATGCAACATGAATTTTGTGGATCAATCTAGCGCACACTGATATGTTCAAATCTATCTCTAGAGAATTCTCAAAAATATGTCCAACTCTTAGAGATGAGATGAAAAACAAGGCTATAGTGTGCTACTCACAAAATGGTAGTTTGAATTGTTCGCTTTTTTTTCCTTTTGGGAGGTGTTTGAATTGGTCTTTAGAATCGCATAGAACCAACCAAACTTTTAAACCAGTTTGAATTTTCTATTAGGTGCCTTTTTATTTACATAAATGAATTATTTTACAATCTTATAAATGAGAGCTGGTGGAGAATGCCACACTTCCTCCATCACATTTGTTTTCGTTGCCGACAGGTGGATGCCATCTGCATCTCTCTTCTCACGCTTTATGCACGAGGGCTCTAGGCATGCATGCAACTGCTGGACGTATATCCAAAACAGCTCTAGCATGGTGGTTTGGTGGGCGGTCCAGTCCCACCCCAACATCACTCTTGCTTCACACATGGCCACATAAGGCACATCTCGTACGGTCGTACCTCGCTCACAATCCCTTCAGATGATATCATTGTGATGACGAGTAGTACAATTCTACTGTATACGATGACTGTATTCATATACGATACTTTAGGGATGCCCTAGATACTCGAAGCAACAAGCGTATCAAAGAGGGACTCTAGGAGGATAAGGTGTCTGGATACCCCTCAAACAAAGAAGCTTCGTTTAAGGATGATATGAGTCTTACTCGGAGACGAGTCCGTGCTAGGTATGGGATACCCTCTTTATAAGGAACTAGAAGGCCCCGCAGAGAGGATAGGTCTGAGAGAATACACATCAAGTCAACCTACACGCTGCATCAGATCCACCAACACACGAAGCTAGCAGATCCATCCAAGGAGACTTTTGAGCCAAGTATAAGGGAAGACAGCACCCCTGACATCCACTTCCGACTAGTAGTAGATCCCATCTAGGCTAGTTATTCCCCTTGTATTCTGTCTCGAGATCAATGTAACACAACAGGATACAAGGTTATTATCCTCAAGGAGGCCCGAACCTGTATAAATCCTTGGCTCCCGATGACTTGACATGGCATGACTGAGTGTCCCTTACCCTCACACTTTCATTACGTTTAATCGTAAGATTCACGATTTTCTGATTATTGACAATTGACGCCGACCATGGGGACCCCTTCAATCAACGTCATCAAGTCTACGTCAATGTCATCGCAACTCCATCAAGAAACATGTCAAAATCCGGTTTCTCGGACGAGAGGTTCTATGATAACTTTGCCCCTTCATCTGACCAAGAGCCGATGATCAGCCGAGTGGATCTAGGCAACTACTCTCCTGATGACGATTCTGACAATGACATAAGTCGTCTGATGGACGAGTATGCCAAGACTTACGGCATCGAGCTAGCATCACCTGATCGCCAAGAAATTCGCATAGGCAACGTAAGCCCTATGTTAGGGTTATCCCCTGCGTCGGCCACCTGGATGATTGAGACAATTTCTCGGAGATCCTCTCTGACGATAGGTCCATGATGGATCTAGACACCACTTCTAGCGGAGCATACCCCTGAGAGATTCTCGCTATCGGGGATGGAAATGAAACCCCACCTAACCCCAATTGGGGTGACAGTGTGGCAGATCCAAATCCGGCTGCCGAGAACCAGTTTCCACCTCAATAGCCGAAAATGTCTCGGAATCAGGCACAAGTTTCCGAACAGCCAGGTCTAGGCGCCCCCAATAGGGTGCCGAGCTTTTCAGCTCTCAAACTACTTAGCGGCTTTTCGAGGTCCAATACCAGTCCCGGCAACCACCTGTCGCAGATCTGACTACTCCAGAGGGTAAGCAATGGTTACGCGACATGGAGGATGGACTCCTACAAGCCCAGGTATAGGCCAAGTCTTCTCATCGGGCGATCGCGGCCAACAATTCCACCGGAGGTAGGCCGCGCTCCTACCCTTCCCGTGATGAGTCAGATCAAGAAAGAAGACATCCCTAGAATCAGACCTCTTAGGAGGACAATCAGTCTTGATGCTGCTTCAGAAACTCACCGATCCAGAACCAACCCATCTCGGATCTACATGAGGTGCTCAACCAGCGGAGACGCTCAAGGACCCCCACCGAACCAGTCACCTAGTCGGAGGACTTCCCGATGTCGTGAGGTGGGGGTTGGTCACCTACCCTGGCTAGAAGAAAGCCTATAGCTACTCAGGGAGCCATCAATGGGTGTTAGGCCTTCTAGCCAGAGCTCAAGAGGGTCCTCTTGCCATCCTGGTTCAAACCTGGATCGATAGAGAAGTACAATGGGACTACTGATTCAATTGAGTTCTGCAGATTTACACTACAACCATTGAAGCAGCCAGAGAAAATGAGAAGGTCATGGTCAACTACCTTCCGAATGCCATTAAGAGGCCGGCTAGGACATGGCTAACTAATCTGCAATTGGGAACGATATACTCGTAGGAGCAACTCTGCAGTTTGTTCTAGGGAGACTTCCAGGGCACTTATGTTCGTCCCGGCAAGACAAATGACCTCTTCTAACTCTTCCAAATGGAGGACGAGACCTTGCACGAGTTCATCCGATGCTTCAACAACGTCCGCAACACCATCCCTAAGGTAACTGATCTAGATGGTATTCAAGCATTTGCCTGTGGTTGTAGGAACTATAGATGCACAAAAGACATCGCCATCGCCGACCCTCAGACAGTCAGAGCACTAATGGACATCGCCAACAAGGCAACTAGTAATGAGGAGGCCTTTTCATTCATAAAGGACCGGGAGAGAGGCATGCAGCGGCCACAACCTGGGTTCAATGGTGACTCGTCAAAAAACAAGCGCAAGAAAAAGCCCTCCAAGGGAGGAACGAGAAGAAAGCCAAGACTGGAGAAGTCGTGGTGAAGACAAGCGCCCCTAGCCACCCCAGGGCAAAGGCAAACAACTGGCTACCACCGAGCGTGTTAACAATTTCTGGTGTGCTATCCACCAGACTGACAATCACGATCTTCTTCATTGTCGAGTGTTCCGACAACACGTCAAGGCCGAGCCCGAGAAGCTCCAGGGAAAGGCTCCACAAGTCGCTAGCCACAGTCTGGACTCTAGTTCCGGTAACGACTTCGACCATATGCCTTACCAAGACGAGCAAAGGATGGTCAACCACATGTTTGGGGGCTCGACCTCTTACGAATCCAAGAGGCAGTTCAAAATGGTGCCCCGAGAAGTTATAGCCATGATCCCTTATAATCGCTACGCGATCAGACACTAGTTAAAAAACATGTTCCTAGACGGTTCAAAATCGTCATCCGAGACGGTTTTGAGAACCATCTGGGAACATGCATCACGGATAAATGACCCATACCCCAGACGGTTTTTGAACCGTCTGGATTAACTATCAACCGAGACGGTTGTAATAACAGAACCGCCTGGGATTAAGGATATTCCCAGACGGTTCTAAAACTGAACTGGCTGGGATTGCTTTTTGCATTAAAAAAACATTGTTCACTGCATCTTACACAAAATTCACATACAAGATCATCGGACACATATATACTGATCACAACTCATCTCAAACACACATGCATGAAGAGAACTATCCCTACCTCCATCTAGGATATCCAGCATACGACGAGAGCGGGTGGCGGCGGGTGCAGCACTGACATCACAAAGTTGTGCATCTATTCCAGCTTCTTGAAATAGCATGAATATATACTTGCATGGATAAAACCATAAGCACTAATATATCCAAAACCATAAGCACTAATATATCTAAAGAACCGATATCCATACAACAATTTTTATCTCCGTACCACTGGTTGATGCATTCCAATGTTCATGGCTGTTGTTGGAGGCTCCGCTGGAGAAGCAGATTGGAGAAGCAGAGGGGCATATTACCTTGTTGTTGCTAGAGCTCGCTGGGGGAATAGGGGAGACGGAGGAGGAAATTGATGGCACCGCTGCCCACTGAAGAGGAGTGGAGCTCGATGGGAGCGTGGCCCTCCAGTGGTGGCCTGGCTCGGCGACGGTGTGGCGCAACAGGAAGTAGATGTGAGATTGGGGAAGATGGGAGCAGCGGATGTCTTAATTGGGCCGGATCTGTCTCCTAATCGCTGGATCTAGGCCTCCAAAGCTGAGCGCCCGCAGATCTGGTCCTCGTCCTCGCTTGCGACCGAGACGGCAGCATCGGCAGACAACGGCACAATGGTGAGAGGTGTGGAGTTGGTCGGGCGACCACCTTGATGCCATCTCCGGCATCGACATCAGCGTACACGTCATCTCCAAACCAGGGAGTGGGAGAGGAGAGGAGGAGAGAGAGGTAGAGCCACGGGGTGGAGAGGGTGGCTGGGAAGGCGTGCGGTTGGGGTTGGAGCGGCAGCGGATGGGGTTGGAGAGAGCTTGGCGGTGATGGGAACGAGGAGGGGAGGGAGGAAGGAGAGGCGATGCGATGAGGAGTGGGGTTGGGGGCAGCGACGAATAAGCACTAGGGTTTAGAAATGGTGCAGCGCTGCGCATGGGCTCGGCCGGGGTAGGACTTATGAGGGATGCTGGGTGGGCTTTGCAAACGGTTCACTTCAAAAACTATCTAATTTATCCGATTTATCCCAGACGGTTCAGAATGAAAAACCGTCTGGGTTGCTATTCTAGATGGTTTTTTTATTTTGAACCATCTGGGATGAGCTAGTAATCCCAGATGGTTTTTTAAAAATAACCGTTTAGGATGTAAATTTTAGAAATAACCGTCTCGGATAAGCATAATCCCAAACGGTTTCTTTTAAAACCGTCTAGGATATAGGTCTGGGATAGACGTTATTGTAGTAGTGAGATGGTCAGACATTGAGATCTCGCTTGACCCGACCGGTTGCTCTGAGAACTTCGTTCGACCTGGGCATTTCCTGATCGTGGTCGAGCCGAAGTATTTATGGATGGAGGAAGTTCTTTCAACATCCTCTTCACCAGTGCACTCGACGCATTGCAGGTCCCTCACTCTGCTATCAAGCCAGTTTCACTAGCCTTCACGGCATCGTGCTAGGATCCTCGGCCACCCCAATTGGCCAGATCATGCTTCCTATAACCTTTGGAAAGCCAGACAACTTCTGAACAGAAAAGGTTCTGTTCGACGTGGTCGACTTCAAGATGGTGTTCTACGATAAACCCTTGCCAAGTTCATGGCCACCGCGCACTATGCTTACCGGTGCATGAAGATTCCAGGGCCCAGGGGTGTCATCACGGTTCAAGGCTGCGCCCGGACTGGCCTACACTGCGATAAGCATAGCCTAGACATGGCCGAGCAGCACCAAATTGACAAGGAAACCAAACACTCAAGACCCAAGGTGGCTGTGAAATCCACGGGGAAGTCAAGGCCATTCCATTGGACCCAGCGGAGCCATCCAAGATTATTCGGATCGGCTCCACCCTGAGCCAAAATAGGAACTCGAGCTCATCACCTTCCTTCGGACAAACATGGATGTGTTCTCATGGCAACCGTCCGACATGTCCGGTGTTCCCAGGGAAGTGATTGAGCACAGGTTGGATGTCCGCTCTGATGCCAAGCCTGTCAAGCAGAAGCTCCAGTGGTTTGCTTCTGACCGAAAAGATACCATCAAGGCGGAGATCGAGAAGCTCTTAAAAGCAGGGTTCATCCGAGAAGTCGAGCACCCCGAATGGTTGGTGTCGGAGTATTATTCGGCAATACTAATTATGGGGAGGCGTGAGCACAGCAAATCAGGATGGCTGCACACGGGAGACAAGATTTAGACAGGTTCAGGCCCTCACGGAGAGGTAATACCCTACGTCCTGTGTTTGGTGGCTAGTATAGCTGAATCCCGAGTGCCGCAGGCCCTGGAGAATCGATCTCGAAGGGGCCTGAGCTATGAAACAATGGAGAGTAGATCAGAGTAGATTGGATATGAGAGATCTCCCGATCGGAGGTCCCCTACCGAGCCTTATATAGTCGGCTGGGATAGGGTTACAGAGTCCGAATCAGGTTAGTAGATATGTTTCCTATTCGGTTACAACTGATTCCGGGTAAGCCGGACAGGTACTAATCCTTGTCTTGTACTCCAAGCCGGTGAGTCGCTCCCGTGTTGTAGTCGAACTCCTAGTAGTCGGCCCGGCCCATCCCGTAGCCGGGGGGCCGGATTCGTCCTCCTTGGTGATACCCGGGTGGCATACCACCATCAGTAGCCCCCGAGCTCTTCACGATCTCACCGCTGCCTGACTGGTCTTCTGATTGGATCTTCCGACTGACTTCGGCTTGCTGGGAGATTGCGAAGGGCTAACCGGACTCCTGCGGAAAAGACAATTAAAGCCAAGTAACATTCACCCGTAAGGCAGGAACGTTAAAGGCGGGTGAGCTTTTAACGGGTAATCTCTGGTGGCATCCGGTCCATCCCTGGGGACAGGGACCGGCTGATAACCCAGCGTGGGGCATGCCATCAATCCCGACTGAATTCCCGAGTAGCACCCGGCCTTTCCGAGTGGGTCAAGGCCGGCTTGTGTCCTCTGAAGGAATGCCTCTGAAACTCCAAGTCCGAACCAGAGAAAACAGACATGGCGCATAGGTTCCTGAGTTCGAAGCCTTACGCCGGGTCATTCCACTGAATCTGGGGGGTCCCAGATACCAGAGCCTCGAGGCTTGAATGCTCGATGAGTCTGGGTGAAGAATCCAACAGCTCCGTATTGCTCAGCATCCGACTCGTGGCCTTCGGGAGGCACGCCATCACTGTCCCTCACTCGGGTGTAATCAGCCGACTGCGTTCCTTGCTTGAGGCCAGCCTCTGATACCCTCTGTGGCCAAAGCGTCCGGCGCCGAGTTCCATTCGGCAGCCGGCTGGTGATTCTCAGAGAATACGCCTTAGCCGTCATGTAGCGGAGACGTATTCCGACGGGGTAAATAGTCTGGCAGGCTAACCGTCGGATCTCCTTTATTAAGCCGCACGAATCGTGGCGCCATCAAGTCGTGGGTGCGGGATATCCGCAACGTGGGCTGCCCGAAACGCGCGGCGGAATCCGAAACGGCGCGGACGTGGCCGCGGTGAATCCGGAACGTGCGACCGTGGGAAATCCGAACCGCCCGGTCGCTCCCCTTATATTCGACAGAGGCTGCGGGAGGGACCCACACTCTCAAACATTTCCGCATTCACCCAACGCTTGCCGCTTCGTCTTCCTCTTGCCCCCCAATCGCTCCGGGCGCTCCAAAACCCTAATCCCTGCCCCGGCTCCCTCGGATGCAAGCCCCGGACTGGGAAGCCGACCCTAACGAAGCTGAGGAGGACGCCTTGGTCTGGAAGCTGCTGACCGGAGAAGAAGAAGGAGAAGCACCCGCCGATCCCATGGCTTCCTGGCAGAAATCGACGGCGACGGAGGCGAGGCTGGAGATCCTCGTCCGGATGGGGGGTCCTGCCGCCCAAAGAACTAGTCGAGTGGCGCGCCGCCGCGGGAGAGGACATTCCCACTCCGAACACCGGCGAGCTGGTGGCCAACAGCCTGTTCTTCGCGGGGGGCTCTCGGTGCCGGTCCACCCGTTCCTGCGCGGGCTCCTTTACTACTACGGGCTGGAGCTGCACAACCTCAACCCCAACAGCGTTCTGCACGTCTCCAGCTTCATCACGCTTTGCGAATGCTTCCTCGGCATCCGCCCACACTTCGCGCTGTGGAAGCATCTTTTCATGGTGAAGCCGCAGCCAAGCAGGGGATCACCCGGCCGTAGTCGGAGGCGCCGGGTTCCAGCTGAGATCCGGCACGACGAAGAGTTACCCGGCCCCGCCGATGTCGTCATCCCTCAAGGGGTGGCACGCCCAATGGTTCTACTGCGCCAATCCGGACCCGGCGCTGCCGGCCTTCTCGGGCCAAGCGCCAGTAGTCAAGCCAAGCTGGTCGGACCTGCCTCTGGAGCGAGAAGAAGGCAGCGTCGCCGTGCTGATGGGGCAGCTCGGCTAGGTGATGAATGCCGGGCTCACCGGGGACGGCCGTCGTCGCGACCTTCGTCCGGTGGCGGGTGCAGCCGGCGAAAACTTCGGGCGCATCCCATGTACGAGTACACCGGGCCGGAGGACCCGACTCGGGAGGCCGCCGACGAGCTGTCGGAGGGCGAAGTGCTGAGCCGGCTAGAGAAGCTCCTGGCCCAGGGGACGAGCCTGGACTTCTCTGACCGACCGGCTCCTTTCTGCCGAGCAAACGCGCCGAGCGACGTAAGTACCCGAAGCCGCGCCTTTTTTGGTTAAATTGCAGACCGAGCCCGACTCGGATGCCGCATTTATTTCTTCGCAGGATCTGTTCGGCTTCTATTCCAGCGCTCCCCTCCCGGAGGACGAGATCTGGAACCAGCCGCAGTACGCAGACGTCCCGGCGGGCGGAGCGCCGCCGGCGGGGACATCTTCTTCTGGTGCCGGCCCCCCGACAGGGGCCGGGTCTTCTAAGGGCACCGGGCCCTCCAAGGGGAAAGGCCCGGCGATCGTCAAGCCCCCTCCGCCGAGCGCGAGCGCCCAGGAGGAGGAGGAGTCGTCGGATGACGGCAGCGCCTTCCGGATGAAGAAGAGGAAACCGGCGGGCACCGGGCCGAAGACGCGAGGCGGCTCTGTCGCCGCGAAGGGTGGCGCCCCGGCCAGACGGGGCGCGCCGGCTTCCCGCGGCCGCCCGGCGGCTCCGCCCGCGGCGGGGGCCGCGCCGACAAGGTCGGGTGACCCCGTTGCTGGGGCGGACCCGGACGCGCCGGCGGCCGTGGCAAGTGTTCCGGCAGAGCAGGGGGACTCCGCCGCGGGCGCGGGCCCGGCCGCACCGGCTGGTGCCGACACCGCGCCGGCTGGGCCTGAGGTCTCCGCCGCTGGAGCCAACCCGGCGGCGGCCGGTGACGACGCACCCCCCCGCCGGGGGGAGAAGAGAGACGCCGCTGCTGCCTTCGGGGCAGCCGGCGGGTCGGAGACCCCGCCAGCCCCTGACTGCCGCTGCAGCCGGGCCGAGGGTCGCGGGGACCAAGAAGCGCTTCGCCGCTCCTCGGTCTTCGAAGTAAGCATTTCGCCGAGAGCTTTCGTAGTTTAGCCTTGCTTTTCTCCACGTGCTGACATGATTGATGTGGCCTCCACAGGACGCGGAAAGGTGGGAGATATCCCAAAGGTGACCCCGGACGTCCCAGGGTCCGGCCAGGGTGAAGACCCTGCCACTTCGGACGCCCGGGCCCCATCGCCTCCGGCTGTGGCGGATCCCTCGCCGCCTCGGCCGCAGTCTGCCGGCCGCTCCTGAGAAGGAGACTCTGCCGGAAGCTCCGGCGCCGGAGGAGTCTGCGGGCGCTGGCGAGACAGCGACGGAGGTTGAGGGCCCGAGCCCCCGCGCGCTTTCGCCGATGCAGGAGTTCTCCGCAGCTCCGCCTCCACAGCCTTGCTTCGAACTGGCGCGCCGGCCCCTCCGGGTCCGGGGATCGGAGCCGGGGGATCCGAAGTCGACGATCGACGACGTCGAGGAGGAGAAGGAGTGGCGGGACGTGGCGGTCGCCGCTGAGCAAATCGGGGAGATCCTCCCTGCCCTGATGAAGGCGGCGAAGGAGGGCGCCAATCTGCTGAACGGCAGGGTGCTTCCCCTGATGGAGGTGCGTGGCTTCTTCTTTAGCGGGAATAGATCCCTTAGGGAGTAGCCCCCGGGCCTCTGCCCGACTAGGTTAGTCGGGCGGAGGGCCCTTTGCTTTTTACTTGTAGTCTTTGCTCTGGGTGCACGAACAGTGCACCCAGAGGGTGTAACCCCCGAGCCTGCGGTTGACTAGAATAGTCGGGCGGAGGGTATAGTAATCTTCTTTTTCCTTTTGTCAGTCGGACTCGGGGTGCACGAACAGTGCACCCAGAGGGTGTAGCCCCCGAGCCTCCACTTGGTCCTTGGGACCGAGTGGAGGGTTTAACTTGATCTTCCCGGGTGACTTCATCTTCTGACTTTTTGTTTTGTACAGAAACTGTATCGGCGGTCGGAGGAGAAGACCGCCTTTCTCCAAGACCGATTGCCGATCATCGAGCGCCTAGAGCTGCGGAAGTCCGAATGGGACAAGATGACCGCGAAACGGCAGTCGGCGGAGGACGTGGCCCGGAAGCGCGGGGTGGAGATCACCGGCCTGAAGGCCGGCCTTTCGCAGGAAATGGCCAAGTCACAAGGTAAGTCGGCCGAGTGACCTTTATGCCTGTTCCCACGTTATTTGTCTTTGGGCTGACAGGGTGTTGCTTGCAGCAACCGAAGCGGAGATCACCCGGCTGAGGTCGGAGCTTGAGGCGATGACGGCCCGGGCCCGCGACCTTGATGCCACCAAGAAGCGAGCGGCGGAGCTTGAGGACGCGTTGTCCGCGGAGAGGGCCCGCGTGGAGCAACTCGGTTGCGAGGTCGAGTCTGCGACCAAGAAGGCGGCCGACGCGGAGACAGCGCGCGCCTCGGAGAAAGCCCGCGCGGAGTTGGCGGAGAGGATGGAGACGCAGCTCGGGCGCGATGCCGAGTCGGCGGCCAAGCGGGCCGCGGACGCGGAGGCGGCCGCCAAAGCCGCGAAGAAGGCCCTCGCGGCGGCGGAATCCGGTAAGTGCCGTTCCTTGGCTTAGGCCCGGGCGACTGGTCATCGTTTTGCTGAAGCATTCTATTTGCGCAGAGTCGAGGGCGGCCCTCGAGAAATCCCGTGGGATGATCGGGTCGCTGATGAAGGCGGGGCAGGCGGCGTGCAGCGCCGTCTGGCCGGACGAGGCGGCTCCGACCTACGTCGTGGCGGTGGCCGAGCGACTGGGCGAAGTGCCCAGCCGAGTGACCTTCATCGAGGAGGAGGGCGCGAGGACGGGAGGCAGCCTTGTCCTGGCGGTGGCGCGGTCCCACTACCCGCTGCTGGACATGGAGGCCATCGGGGAGGGGTACGCTGCGGACTTCCCCGACGAAGACAGCCCGGGGATGGTGGAGTCCGTCGAACCCACCGTCGAGTCGCTGCTGAGTCGCTCCGGCCTGTAGATAATAGGAGTAGATGTAAACTGCTCGGAATAGCCGAGTGTATTTTGTAAAGGACTCGGGGGTGCCGAGTTGCTTTGTTGTGCACTCGGGATGCCCGAGTGACTTATGTTAACATTATAATGTTTAATAAATAAATTTTGGCCCCATCAGAGAAACTTGTGTTCCTGTGTATGTAAGCTTGTGCGTTTGTGCTCCTTGCCAACCCGTCGTAGCCTCCTCAGCGTTGGGATTAGCCGTGGGCGTGTGTCCCGTGTAGCGTAAGGGTGTGGCGTAGACCGGCGATCGGAGTCAAGGAGTTAACGTTAGACTTTTATACACAGTACTTAAGCATTTGCGCTGATGGTGACCCGGATGGTAATCCGCCGAGTGCCTGCTACGAACGGGCGCAACGAGGCGGTCGGGTGGAGAGATACTTTTAACTGAAAAAGCAAACTCTTTATTGATATGTCTGATACCCTTAGAAAAAGGGTTTAAGCATAGAAACGACGTAGCTGTTCTATGTTCCATGCGTTGGTGAAGACGTTGCCGTCATTGTCCTTCAGTCGGTAAGCCTCCGGGCGTAGTACTTCAGCGATTATGTACGGGCCCTCCCATGGCGGCGAGAGCTTATGCTGCTCCTTGTTCGATTGGACTCGGCGCAGAACCAAGTCGCCGACATTGAAGGAGTGGCCGCGTACGTGCCGACTGTGGTAGCGTCGCAGGGCCTGTTGGTACTTAGCCGACCGAAGGAGTGCGACTTCACGGGCTTCTTCGAGCTGGTCGAGGGCGTCATGCCGAGCTTCTTCTGCTTCGGCCTCGTTGAAGGCTCGGACACGCGGTGACCCGTACTCCAGGTCAGTCGGGAGGACGGCCTCGGCACCGAAGACCATGAAGAAGGGTGTATAACCGGTGGACCGATTGGGCGTTGTTCGGAGGCTCCAAAGTACAGATGGTAGCTCGGCAGCCCACTTGCCTGCGAATTTGTTCAGTTGCTGAAAAATTCGGGGCTTGAGGCCTTGAAGTATTAGCCCGTTGGACCGCTCGACTTGCCCGTTGGCGCGTGGGTGTGCCACGGCGGCGAAGTCAAGACTGATGTTGTAGTCGTCGCAGAACTGGAGGAAGGCTCGACCGGTGAACTGAGTGCCGTTGTCGGTGATGATGCTATTGGGCACGCCGAATCGGAAAACAATGTCCCGGACGAACTCGACGGCTTTTTCGGCAGTTATCGTGGCGACCGGCTTGGCTTCAATCCATTTGGTGAACTTGTCGACTGCGACGAAGAGGTGCGTGTAGCCCCCGGGTGCTTTCTTGAACGGGCCGACCATATCCAAACCCCAGACTGCGAAGGGCCAGGTGAGCGGTATGGTTTGGAGAGCCTGAGCCGGCAAGTGTGTCTGCCTGGCGAAGTACTGGCACCCCTCGCAGGTACGGACGATGTGTTCCGCGTCGGACACGGCGGTCGGCCAGTAGAAACCTTGCCGGAATGCTTTCCCGACTAAGGTTGCAGGCGCCGCATGGTGTCCGCACACTCCCGAGTGGATGTCACGCAGCAGTTGCTTTCCCTGATCCTCAGGTATGCACCGTTGGAGGATCCTGGAGGTGTTTTTCTTGTAGAGCTCGTCATCGATGATGACCAGGGACTTGGCTCGTCGCGCGATGCGGCGCGCCTCGGTCTTGTCCGGCGGGAGGGTGTCCCGCAAGAGGTAGTCGAGAAAGGGTGTGGTCCAGTCGGAGGTGACCGCGAGGACCTCCGCAGGAGGTTGCTGGGTGGTGTCACTCTCCGGGACTTGTTGTTCTTCGGTCTCGGGTGTATTGTCCGCCTTGATGGAGGGAGTGTGCAGTTCTTGGAGAAAAACTCCAGTCGGAACGATGTCCCGACTGGATCCCAGTTTGGCGAGTGCATCTGCATCCTTGTTATCTCGGCGTAAAACATGTGCGATTTCCAGACCGTCGAACTTGGATTCGAGCGTGCGGACCTCTTGGCAGTAAGCTTCCATGGAGGGGTCTCGGCACGACCAGTCCTTCATGACTTGCCGGACTACCAGTTCCGAGTCGCCGCGCGCGAGGAGACGGCGAATTCCGAGTGAAGCCGCAAGACGAAGACCGTGGAGCAGAGCCTCGTATTCGGCGACATTGTTGGATGCCGGGAAGTGGATCTGCAACACGTATTTAAAGCGCTCACCCTTGGGAGAGATGAGCACAACTCCAGCCCCCGCGCCCTGGAGCATCAGGGAGCCATCGAAGTAAAGTATCCAGTGTTCGAGGTCGACGACGGAGGGCGGGGACTGGACTTCTGTCCACTCGGCCATGAAGTCGGCAAGAGCCTGGGACTTGATGGCCGTGCGGGGAGCGTAGATTATGCTGAAAGCCATAAGCTCCATGGCCCACTTGGCGATCCGACCCGTGGCGTCGTGGTTGTTGATGACTTCGGAGATCGGAAAGGAGCTGACCACCGTAATGGGGTGGCCCTGGAAGTAGTGGACGAGCTTCCGCGATGTGATGAAGACTGCGTATGCTATCTTCTGGATCTGAGGGTACCGCGCCTTGGACTCGGAGAGGACTTCACTGATGAAGTAGACCGGGCGCTGCACCTTCTGAATGTGACCGGGCTCGGGGCGTTCCACGACCAGGACCGTACTGACTACCTGAGTAGTCGCTGCGATGTAGAGAAGCAGTGGTTCATTGGGCATGGGAGACGCCAGCACCCGGGGGGGGGGTAGTTAGGAATTTCTTCAAGCCGTCCAGGGCGTCCTGGGCTTCGGGTGTCCAGGTGAAGGTCTCCAACTTCTTCATGAGCTTGTAGAGGGGCATGGCCTTCTCGCCGAGTCGGGAGATGAATCGGCTGAGTGCTGCCATGCACCCGGTGAGCCTCTGGACGTCTTTGAGGTTCCTCGGCGGAGCCATCTTGAGGATGGCATTGATCTTCTCCGGGTTAACTTCAATTCCTCGTTCGGAAACGAGGAAGCCGAGTAGCTTGCCCGAAGGGACCCCGAAAACGCACTTCTCGGGGTTGAGCTTCATGCTGAATCTTCAAAGGTTGGCGAAGGTCTCTCCTAAGTCACTCAGGAGGTCTTCTTTTTTCTGGGACTTGATCACCACATCGTCGACGTAGGCTTGGATGTTCCGGCCGATCTGAGACTGAAGGCAGCGCTGTATGCACCGTTGGTACGTAGCGCCGGCGTTCTTGAGTCCGAAGGGCATGGAGACGTAGCAAAAAGCGCCGAATGGAGTGATGAAAGATGTTTTGATCTCGTCATCCTCCTTCATCTTGATCTGGTGATAGCCCGAGTATGCGTCGAGAAAGCACAAAATTTCGCACCCGGCCGTGGAGTCAACCACTTGGTCGATGCGAGGAAGAGTGAAAGGATCTTTGGGACATGCCTTGTTAAGGCTAGTGTAATCAACACACATCCTCCACTTTCCATTCTTTTCGCGAACAAGAACTGGGTTCGCTAACCAGTCGGGATGATACACTTCTTTAATAAAGCCAGCTGCTAGAAGCTTGGCGATTTCTTCTCCTATAGCCTGACGTCTATCCTCAGCGAATCGGCGTAAGCGCTGTTTGACCAGTTTTGCATCCGGCCGAACGTTAAGGGAGTGCTCGGCAGGTTCCCTCGGGACTCCGGGCATGTCGGAGGACATCCAAGCAAAGATGTCCCGGTTGTCCTGGAGGAAACTGACGAGCGCGCTTTCCTATTTGTCGCTGAGCGCAGTCCCGATCTGCGTCGTCTTGGAGGAGTCTTCAGGGTCGAGCTGAATCGACTTGGTGTCCCGCGCCGACTGGAACGACGTCGTTGTTGAAGCCTTTTTTGATGGCGGTGCTTCCTCAACCACAGCCGACTTGAGATCGGAGAGCGTGGCCTCGGCTATCTGGGCCGCGGCGAGGTTGCAATTTTCCAGATCACAAGTGTAAGCGTGCTGGAAGCTGCTTTGCACTGTGATCACCCCGTGGGGGCCCGGCATCTTGAGCTTCAAGTAGACGTAGCTTGGAACAGCCATGAACTTGGCGTAGCAGGGACGGCCCAGGATAGCATGATACGATCCCGGGAAGTCGACGACTTCGAAGGTGAGGGTCTCGGTCCGGAAATTGTCGGGAGTGCCAAAGGTGACGGGCAGGCTGACCTGTCCGAGTGGGCTTGCCATCTTGCCGGGTACCACCCCGTGAAAGGGGGCACCAGTCGGCTTGATCTCGGACCGAGAGATCTTCATGTCGTCGAGAGTCTTGATGTAGAGGATGTTGAGGCCACTCCCGCCGTCCATGAGGACCTTGGTGAGGCGAACGCCGCAGACGATTGGGTCCACCACCAAGGGGAATTGTCCCGACTGGGGTATGTAGTCGTGGGTGGTCAGCGCGTCCGAACGAGATGACGGACTCGGACCATCGCAGGTACTTGGGCACGGCCGGTTCCGCTGCGTTGACCTCTCGATCAATGATCTTCTGGCGACGCTTTGACTTGTAGCCGTTCGGTCCGCCGAAGATCATCAAGCAAGCGGTCTCTTTCGGGAACTCATCACCCTCGTCCTGAGGGGGTTCCTTCTTGCCCTTGCTGGGAGCGTTGGGCTTGTTCAGGTTCTTCAAGAGGTTGCAGTCACGCGTCACATGATTGGACTTAGGCCCATGGAAGTGACACGGCTGACTCATCATCTCTTCGAAGGTGGTGTTGGTGCGCGGAGGACGACGCGGCGGGAGCACGGTCGGCCGCAGCAACGAGATCTCCGCCTTTGCGCTTACGGTGCTTCTTTCTGGATGACTCGGGGTGATCGTCCCGACTGGGGGACTCGGACGACTTGCCCTTGCCTCTTCCCTTGTCATCTCGAGCGGCACTGCGAACAGCTTCTTCGCCGGTAGCGAAGTTGTTGGCTATGTCGAAGAGCTCGCGTATGGTCTGCGGATTCTTGCGCGTGATCTTGTGGATAAGCTCCTTGCTCCGAACACCTTGGAAAAAGTGGTAATGACGTCGCCTTCTCGGATCTCGGGCAAGGAATTCTTCTTCTTGGAGAAGCGTTGGATGTACTCACGGAGAGTCTCATCCGGGTCTTGTGTACAACTGTGGAGGTCCCACGCGTTCCCGGGCCGATTGTAGGTGCCCTGGAAGTTGTTCACGAAGAGGGTTTCGAGGTCTTTCCACGTATGGATGCACCCCGGTGGCAGGCTGGTCAACCAGGCTCGCGCCGAGTCGGCCAGAAAGAGTGGCAGATAGTGGATCGCGAGCGTAGTCGTTCCCACCGTTGGTTCTGCACGCCGTATGGTAGTCGGACAGCCAGATGTCCGGCCGGGTCTCACCCGTGTACTTGTCGATGCCAGTGACCCGGAATCGAGACGGGAAGATGACACTGCGGATTCGAGGGCTGAAGGCCTTCGGACCCGAGTATCCCATGCCGGAGGAAGCTGGGGGAGAGCGCTCCCAGCCTGTAGCACCGCTGTCGTTGCGGTGGTTGCCACGATCTTCTCTTCTGGAACCGTGCCGAGTGCTTCCTTCAGCATCCGCAGGGTCCCTTGGTCCGAGTCGATTGTGGACCGGTGCAGCCTGGCGAGCGTTCCTTTCCGCGTCCAGTCGGGCGCGGGTTCGGGCGTCTATGGTGCCACGAGCATCTCGATCGGGGCCGAGTCGCCCATGGACATCGCCGGCCTGCCGGCGTCGGTCGGGGCTTGCCTGTCGTCCATCCATGCGCGGTGGACTTTTCTGTGATGCAGAGCGCCGACTCCTTGCACCTGTGGAGGAGCCGGGGAGATCTTCAGAGGCTGCGGCGTGTTGGAGGGCAGTTTCCTCTAGCAGAACACGGAGCCGCCGAAGTTCGTCGTGTCCCAGGGTTGCCTTCGGGGATCTCGATGGCTTTCGCTGCCATCGTAGCCGCAACAATGTTGTGACTCGGGAGGGGAAATATAGTGACCCCATCCCTCTCACGCATGCGCAGCTCGTCGTGAACCTGTCGTCCACGAGCCCTCATGTCGTCGTTGCGTTGCTGGTCGTCGCGTTGGCGAGCGAGCCGGGTCTGTTGCTCGATCAACTCTTCCTCCTTGGCAAGGAGTCAGAGTCGGGTAGCTTCGAGCTCGTCCGGTGTCTGTTCCACAATGGGAACCCCGTGGCCTCCGCCGTTGTCATGCGAGCCGGTGTTGGCCATGAAGACTTCCCGGGACGGGTGGTGGCTGCCAGAGCTCTCATTATCGTCCGAGTAGTACTCGAGGACGGGAAGGAGAGATTCGATGGCGCCCACCAGTCGGGATCCGAGTGCGTACTCTTGTGCAGCAAACGGATTTGGTTTCGGCGAAGCCTCTCCCCTGGGGAGAAGGGCCGAAGGCACGGACTCGATGTAGGGTCCATGCTGAGGAGCTGGTGAGACCCCCTGCCACTCGGGAAACCGTCGAGTAACAGAGGTGGAGCTGGCCGATCTTGTCGGCGATGAAGTTCAACTTCTTGAACTGGAGAAGCTGGCCAGGATCCGGGACTGCGCCCGCGAGGGCGAACCTCATGATGCATCCCGGGACGAGAATGTTGTTGTTGACGAAAACCATCCTGACGCGTGTAGATGGATCTATGCACACGTCCCCTACCTGGCGCGCCAACTGTCGGAGTATTATTCCGGCAATACTAATTATGGGGAGGCGTGAGCACAGCAAATCAGAATGGCTGCACACGGGAGACAAGATTTAGACAGGTTCAGGCCCTCACGGAGAGGTAATACCCTACGTCCTGTGTTTGGTGGCTAGTATAGCTGAATCCCGAGTGCCGCAGGCCCTGGAGAATCGATCTCGAAGAGGCCCTGAGCTATGAAACAATGGAGAGTGGATCAGAGTAGATTGGATATGAGAGATCTACCGATCGGAGGTCCCCTACCGAGCCTTATATAGTCGGCTGGGATAGGGTTACAGAGTCCGAATCGGGTTAGTAGATATGTTTCCTATTCGGTTACAACTGATTCCGGGTAAGCCGGACAGGTACTAATCCTTGTCTTGTACTCCAAGCCGGTGAGTCGCCCCCGTGTTGTAGTCGGACTCCGAGTAGTCGGCCCGGCCTATCCCGTAGCCGGGGGGCCGGATTCGTCCTCCTTGGTGATACCCGGGTGGCATACCACCATCAGTTGGCTAACCCTATCATGGTCAGAAAGGCGAATGGGAAGTGGCGCATGTGCATGGACTTCACAGACCTCAACAAAGCCTGTCCAAAGGACACTTCTTCCTAGAATAGATCAGATAGTAGACTCTACCACATGTGACTAACTAAGCCTTCTAGATGCATAATCTAACTACCACCAGATAAGTATGTGTCTTGAAGATGATGAGGAAACCTCCTTTGTAACTTCATTTGGTGTATTTTTTATTCAAAGATGCCTTTTGGATTAAAAAACATGGTGCTATGTATCAACGTGCAATGCAACTCGCTTTACATGATCAAATCGGCTGAAATGTAGAAGCCTATGTCAATGACTTTGTCATAAAATCAAAGAAGAAAGAGGACCTTCTATCAGATCTACTTGAAACCTTCACCTATCTATGAAAGAACTGGATTATGCTCAACCTAGAGAAGTGCGCGGTTGGAGTCGATGTGGGAAAATATTCGGATTCCTGGTATCACACAGAGGAATCGAGGCCAACCTCGAGAAGATCCGGGCCATCAAGGACATGTAGTCCCCTAGGTCAGTAAGAGAAATTCAGAAGCTAACTGGGTGCATGGCGGCACTCAGTCGTTTTATCTCCCATCTCGAAGACCGATGCTTTCCTTTCTTCAAACTGTTATGATAACATGACAACTTCAAGTGGTCGAAATAATTAGAAGGGGCATTCCAAGATCTCAAAAGGTATCTTTCATCCCCCTATGCTAGTTGCTCCCGACCTAGAAGAGGAACTTAGTGGTGGAACGAGATGAACTTAACAAGCGGGAAAGAGCTAGCGACCAGTCTACTACGTCAGCAAAGTACTTCACGGATCAAAGGAGCACTACCCACAACTGTAAAAATTGCTCTACACAGTGCTGATGGTCTCCCATAAATTGAGACACTATTTCCAGGCTCACAAGATCTTCATACCATCCACCTTTCTGCTGGACGAAATCATCCACAATAGAGATGCTATTGGGAGGATCACCTAGTGGGCTATTGAACTTGGAGAGTTCGACATCCGCTTTGTCCCATGCACCACTCGCCAACTTCATCGTTGACTGGTCTGAGCCTAAGCAGCCCCACAACACACAAAAAGACACAACGCAACCGACGTATGGACCTTACATTTATATGGGTTGTTAATGCTCAAAGGCTTGGGGGCTAGGACAATCCTTACTTCCCCGATCGAAGAGTGCCTGCATATGCTTTGTAGATTGACTTCCCTGCCACTAATAACGTGGCCGAGTTTGAAGATTTGCTCGTAGGTCTTCGAGTAGATTCTGCGGGTAGCATCTGCTGCCTACTTGTGAATGGGGACTCACAGTTGGTGGTGAAGCAGGTTAATAAGGAGTACCAAACCTTGGACAAGACCATGGCAGCCTAACTTGTGGAGTTGAGGATGTTAGAAAAGAAATTTGTCGGACTCGAGGTCAGGTACATCCCGAGAAAGGATAACTGTCTCGCTGATAGTCTTGCCTGACTAACCTCCTCGCGATCTCAACCAAGGATCTTTGTAGAAAGACTCTCAATGCCGTCCGCGACATTGGCAGATGACACGACTGCGTCCACGACATCAGCAAATGACACGACCGAAGGAGTGTTGGTCCAAGAGACCTATAGCCAACTCAGGACATCACCAGGTATTGACACTCCAAAAGAAATCACAGGGTTTGCTCATGGCTGCACTCGATTACGAAGAATCGTGGATGGACTCCATTCGCAAGTACCTTCAAAATCGAGATACGCTCGAGGATGAGGTGCTATCCGAGTAGATTTCCCGTAGGGCTAGGATGCATTCCCTAGTCGATGTTGTCCTCTATCACAGAGGTGCCCACGGATTGCTCATGAGGTGCATCTCTCGGAAGTACGGTAACCAGCTACTCGAAGTGATCCATGGGGGGTGTGCGGAGCTCATGCTTCCCTCCGAACCTTGGTCAGAAAGGCCTTCAGAGAAGGTTTCTACTAGCCTATGGATCTCCATGATGCGAGTGAGATGGTTAGGTAATGCTATTAGTGCCAATTTCATTACAGGCGCATTCACCAACCTGCTCAAGCCCTACAGACGATACCCTTGTCGTGGCCTTTCGCGACATAGGGACTGATGTTTTGAGGCCTTTCCCGGAATTGCCCCAGGGCTTCAAGTTCTTCTTCGTCACCATCGATACCTTCACCAAGTGGATTGAGGCTGAGCTGGTCACAAAGATCACCTTGGAAGCTGCTAAGTAGTTCATCATGAAAAACATTCTGACAAGGTTTGGCATCCTGAGTAGGATCATCATTGACAACGAGACACATTTCTCCAACACAGCGTTCATCGAGTACTGTGGGGAGCTTGGCATCAAGATATCTTTTGCATCATAGCCCATCAACAAAGCAATAGACAGGTTGAATGGGCCAACGGCCTCGTAGTACAAGGCATGAAGACCTGCGTCCTTGACCACTAATCCGCCTATGCCAAAGCATGGGTCCCCGAGTTATCATCTGTTCTATGGGCACTCCGAACAACAGCTAGCTGGGTGATGGGTGAAACGTCTTTCTTCCTAGTCTACTGGTTGGAAGCAATGCTTGCCTGTGAACTAAAGCTGAAATCTCCCCGGGTCGAGTTATTCACCGACGAAGACGAATCTCTCTAGAAAGAGCATGACCTCTCGAAAAAAGAACGCACGCGTTGATGCTTTCAGCCAAGTATCAACAAACCCTCGAGTGCGGCCATGACCGAAATGTCCGGGAATGCACCCTCCAAGTCTAAGGCCTAGTTCTATGACTCATTCAAAACTAGAGTAACAACAACAAGCTATCCCCGAAATGGGAGGGTCCCTACACATTTCTCAAGATTACTCAACCCAGGTCATTCAAATTGGCTATGGAGGATGGATAGGTCCTAAATAATTCCTGAAACATTGACTAGCTCTGGAAGTTTTATGTGTAAGTACCAAGAGTAAGTTCACATGATTATTGTTCAGACTGCCCGCAATGTTGCTTGCGCCCTTCTGTGCCCTCTTATCCCCTCCTCACCTTCACGCCCAACACCTATAAGATGGGCACACCGGCGGTAGGCCGCTCTGGGTACCTCTACCCAGCACGCACACTTGGATGCGCTTGGGCGGGGGTGTCACACCGTCACGTCCAACACCTATAAGATGGGCACACCGACAGTAGGTTGCTCTGGGTACCTCTACCCAGCACGCACACTTGGATGCGCTTGGGCGGGGGTGTCACATGGTCGATAGGAAGCCGCAGAAGGATCTACAACCAAGGGGGCAGAATGAATAACCTTTTTCTCCCATCAAGCCATTTTTAGTATGTGTAATGACCCTATTTCTTGAGATACGAGGTCAGTGAAGATCATTGTGAATAAATCAGATTTCTTCTCATACATGCATGCATCTAGGTTGTTTAATTGGCCCAATTCGAAAACTTTAGAAAACACGACGTAAAAATAACCTCAAATAAGCTAGTGTAATCAACTTTTCCAAGACCTAGCTCTAATAATTTTTCCAAAAACTCCAACCTCTCCTGAGAAGCTTTACAAAAATATTTAAGTGATTAGTGTTGTACTGCCTTGTTAATAGGTGTTTTCCTAAATTCCTTCTTTCAGTCAATACTGAAATGAGCCAACTAGATAAGCCTCCTAGACTTCAGATGTTTGCAAATTCCATATTTAAACTTCACTTTTATCGCTAAGGTTAGATATGAACTTGTAAAGATTTTCAAAACCTATTTGAACAAATTATAGTTCAGAGCTCAATTGGAGTTAATTTACTTTTGCAATTAAACAACAGCCTAAAAAGGATGTTATTTTTGAACGACAGGGATTCTTGAGTGTTATCTCTACGTCAAAGACCATTCGTGGATGTTTGTAATGTTCAAAACCGTATTTAGAGCTTTGAGCTCATTTTGCTGGACTCTAGCTTTAAAAACCAAACAAAAACAAAAGAAAAGGAGAAACAAGCGCTTTGCTCCTCACTGCTGCTGAGCCGAAGCCCCTACTGTCGCCACCTCCCCTGTCTGCGGGACCCGCCAGCAAGTCTCCTTCTTCTTCACATAGCACTACTGCCACCGCCACACCACCTTTCTTCTCCACTTCGATTTCTCCAAAGCTCCACGCATTCTTTCCTAGGCCATTATCCTTTTCTTCTCTGGTTCCTATCCCGTGCTCGTTCCTCCACCGGTGACCCGTCTTCACCCCAGCCCACAGGGATCTCCTCACTTTGCCGCTAGGGAGCTCGCCCGAGCCGCGTGTTCATCAGCGTCGGGAGCTTCTCCTTGCTCCCGTCGCCCTCCGCTGCAGCGCATGGCACTGCCACCCCATGCCACAATGCACCGGCCGTGCCTTCACGCTGAGCTCGCCCCACGCTCAGGTCAGCTCCCCATCAAGCACCGCCGAACCCAGCCTCCTTCTCCCCCGGTGGCTGACGTCCATCGGGAGCCCTCTGCACCTGCACCACCGAAGCTCCCGCTAGCTACGACCTCGGCACCCACCTCAGCGCCGCCCCAGACGGCCACTTGCTGCTGCCATCCCGAGCTCCCCTGGGCGCCTCCACCGGGGCTCTCCACGGCCGCCTTGTCATCTCCAACCCCAGGGCCCGCTGCACCACTGCCGTGAAGCTCGCACTGCCCCACTGCACAGGTCTTCTTCACCACCTCAACACCTAGGTCGTCATCACCCTCATAGCCTGCCTCGTCATCCTCCGCACCGTTGAGCATACAGCACTGCCATTGCTGCCCAGGTTGCTGTACTGCGGTGGTAGAAGGCCCGCGCGTGCCCGGAGCTTCTCGATGTCGCCGTCAACTTCGCCATCAACCTCCAAGGCTCCCACCACCAATGACGACATTGCGGCCACCCCAAGCCTCCTTCCCCATATACCAACGGTTGCCCTCGCCTCCGACCTTCTTGTCATTGGGGTGAGGTCTCCGACCCCTCATGCTAGCTCCTTCTCTGCTCCCCTTTGTCTCTCGACGCTCCCCGTTCTTGCTCGTCACCGGGGCTCAGCAATCTTCCGGGCCGGGGGCTGGGCGGTCTACATGACTGGCTCAGCCACTTCCAAGGCTGCCTCCAGGGTAGGAAGGTCATCCTCTAGTGTGAGTGAAAGATCATCTAGCCCCTAATTGATTTTGATGGTTAATGGCAACTCAAACTGGAATCTAATGTTTACAATGAGTGTAGGCAGGTTTAAGAGGTTCCAGGAAGAAGGGTCATCAAGGAAAGGATGACCACCCAAAAAGTATAAAGGTGGTTTACAGGACAAGGGAATGGTTGTGCTAGGCAGCTGTGTCACAGCTGTGAGGAAGTCAGTGTTGTGCAAGGAGTTGCAAGCAAGGTGATGGTGACTTGAGGCGTCAAGGGCCGTGACTGCAGTTGGTAGCAGGTAAAGCCTAGATCTGCTAGTTTCCTTGGGTCCATAGGAAACACCCGTACTATCAAGAGGGATGAAGTAGTATTGATCTATGGAGGTTCTTTTACTCAATGCTCAGGGTGTTGGACAGTGGCACTGATGCTTTGAGGTCAGTGGCCCTGTATCAACAGTTTTGTACAAATGTGAAACTGGCTTGTGCTAGCACTCTGCAGTGCTAGCGGTAGAAAACCCTTGAGGTTAGAGTCACCTGTGTGACACAGCTGTGTCACAGGTGGTCTAGCGCTCTATGACTCAGGTACATCTCTGTACTAGGGGAGAGCTTGTAAATGCTAAGAGACTTGCACTGCAATAGTCTGTCTGCTAAGTCAGAAGACTGTTGGAGGTTCTCTCCTTATTAGGGATCAGAGTTAGTTGTGCACTGAGGGCATGTGATGTGCCAAGATCGAGCTGAGTAGTTAGGCTACGTCAGTTAAGGGTTCACTCGTGTGTGCCTCCGGTGACACAGGTGTCGATCTGCCTGAGCCGGTTACCGTTGTGCGTTGTGATTGGCTGTGTCACCGGTGTCAGACACCGGTGACCCACTTAATCCTACGTGGCATGAGTGTAACGGTTAGGTACCTGTGAACCCTATAAATAGGGGACCAGGGGAGGTCTTTGATCTCAACCTTGCTCAAACCAGTGAATCATATTCGACCGTTGCAAGCCTCTCACCCTCTGAACAAAAGCCAAACTTCCTAAGAGAGTTAGAGCCTTTGAGCAAAGAGCATTGGTTCCTCCAAGAGTCATTGCTGCTGAATCTGTTACTCTTGGAGTGTCTACTCCTAGACGGGCGTAGGAGTTGCTGGTATCACCCAATCTTGTGTGGGCTGAACCAGTAGTTTGTGAAGGTGATCCGAAGTCTACCTGCTGCAAAGCTAATGGACTTCCACAAGGAAAGCAAGAGGCCTGTTCACTCAGGTACTCGGAGAACAAGCACGATTCAGTGCTGGCGATCTCTTCGAAGTAGCCTCTCCAACGGAGACGTACCTCTCTGAAAAGAGTAGGGAACTTTGGTGAAAAACACCTTGTCTCTCTGAGCACTTGTTATATTGCTTCTAGTTACTCATCATATCTACATGCTTGTGTGTTCTTAGATATATATTGTTTATCTGTGATAGATCACTTTTCACCTGTGTTAGCATAGCTAGGTCTCAGTTGCTGTAGATCATATCTCTTACCTGTGTCAGCTACCTGTTACATAGCCATTTAGTTTGCTCACCTGTTTCTAAGTCTTTAGCTCACCTGTGTTAGCTACCTGTGTGACAGCTACGTGTTAATTTACACATCATATATTGCCTGTGCTGTTCACCTGTCACACAGCTAGCTTATTCTTATAACTAGCTAAGACTTAATTTGATAAACTAAGTTAAAAGGAGTAAATTTAATTAGCCTCCTATTCACCACCTCTCTAGTCGGCACCTTTTGTCCTTTCAATTGGTGTCAGAGCGGGTTGCTCTTTGATTCAGCCTAACAGCCAGAGTTTAATGGATGTCGGGCTATGAGGATAAAATATCTATCTTTAATGGAACTAACTATGCCTTCTGAAAAAGAAAGATGCAAATGCATCTTATCGCCATTGATCCAGATGTGTGGAAAATTGTGAGTACATGTTACAGGTTGAAAGACGTCATCATCCCTAGCATAAATGACAAGAGAAACATTTAGAACAATGCTAGGGCTGCCATAGCTATATTCATGGGTCTACAGGAGCATGACTTCAACAGAGTCAGTACAATGGATTCTGCCAAGGATATCTGGGATACTCTGAAGCAGATCTATGAAGGCAGTAACACTCTGAAGAAGTCAAAGAGAAGCCTTCTGGAATCAACACTGGAGAGATTTGAGTATGAGCATGGTGAGGACATCAACTCCCTGTTCTCAAGACTCACCATCATTACCAACCAGTTGAAGGCCCTAGGCTCTAATCGGGTAGATGATGAAGATGTGATCAAGAAGGTCCTATCAGTGCTCCCTAAGGCCTACAGAACTCTTGTTCTCATGCTGAAAGAGAAAGATTGGTTCGACCAGATGAAGCCCACTGAAGTGTTAGGAAGGATACTAACACATGAGATGGAACTCAAGCAAGAAGGCAAGCAAAGCTCTTCTCCAGCTGTTAAGAAGAGCATTGCGTAGAAGACCATTTCTTCAACTTCACAACTTGAGAGTGATAGCAGTGAAGAACTCAATGAGGAGATGAACAGTGGAGAAGAGAATAAACTTATCCTCCTCACAAGAAGCTTTAGAAAGTTCTACAAGAAGAAGAAGCAGTTCGAGTCCAGTGACAGATTCAAAGGGAAGAGACAGTCCAAAGATAACAAGTGCTTCGAGTGTGGCAAGAAAGGCCACTTTACTGCTGATTGTCTAAACAAGAAGAAGGACAACAATCAATACAAGAAGAAGAATGACTTTCATGGAAAGAAGAAGACCTTCAACAAGCACCCAATCTATTCCAAGAACAAGGCCACTGCTAGAGCCTATGTTGGACAAGCTTGGGTATCAGATGACTAAGATTCAGAGAAAGAATTTAAAGATGAAGGTCAGGTTGCTGGAATTGCCATCAGTATGGCTGATGCACCGAGCTGTGACACAGCCAGGTCACACAGCTCCGAGATCAACGCCAAGGCTGATCAGACGTCATCCATCTCTACTCCTTTGTGCCTCATGACCAAAGAATCTAAGGTACTTACTGAAGATGACTTTCCTGATTATGCTGAACTAATGGGCATTCTGGAAAGAACAGATAAGGCCTATGGCAGGAAGAGAAAGGAAAATATATCCTTCAGGTATAAACTCAGGGAGCTGAGAGAAACATGTGATGAGGTTTCTGATGATAGAGAAAACCTCAGGCTGGACCAGGAAAACCTGGAAATAGCTCATGAAAAGCTCAAGGTAGCACATGAGCTTCTCATCAAGGAGCATGAGGAGCTTAAGGCAAAACATTCCATGTGCTTTGATATTTCCTCTACTATATCTACTGATGCACCCTTGCCTGCTCCTACTATTATTGAATCATGCATCAATTGTGCTAGTCGCATAAATGTTCTAACTTCCATAGGTTGTGTAATTGATAACTCAAAAGAGGCTTTAACCTCTACTGCTACTAACTCTGTGGATGCAGCTGAATATAACAAGCTCAACGAGGAGCTTGAAGAGCTTAAAAGACTTATGAGGAAAGGCCTATGCACTGCCAACATTGACATGCAAAATTATCAGCTGATTAGAGCTGAGATGCTAAGGAAGAATGATGGCTGAAAAGGCCTGGGTTACATTTCTTCTGCAAGTAAAGAGAAACTACCTGCTGTCACTAACTCTAATCTTGCAGCAAAATTTGTGAGACAAGCAGGTACAAATGATAACAAATTTGTTTGTCATATGCAGAGAAATAGGAATGTAGTAAGCATTCCATCCAACCCATCCTATGTCCTGCAGAAGGACAGAAAAGGGAAAATTGTGGCCAAATATGTAGGTCGCAAGCACTTGACAAAGTGGTTACCTGCCATCTGGGTTCCGAAGGTAACAGTTGCCTGTGTCACAGGTATACTACACAGCTGTGTACCCACCAGTGTCACCGGCAACTCACACAGTCAGCTAACCCCTGTGTCTAAGGTTGCAGGTGATAGACAGCCAAAAAGGATTCATGTTATATCATCTGTTGCTAAGGCTGTCAATTTTAGAAACAGATTAGCTAACCCATTAACTGCTGTTTCTGCTTATGGTAAATCTGCTAAGGGAGCCAAACAAGTTTAGGTCCCTAAATCCCATAACTAATCTTGCAGGACACTGCCTCTAGTGGAACTGACTAGGTTGTGGACAGTGGATGTACACAACATATGACAGGAGGCAGAGAGGAGTTTGTAGAGATCACAAATAAAAATCTTCCAAGCAAATATGTGATCTATGCAGATAACTCCAAGGGAAAGGTAAATGGTATTGGTAAAGTTACCATATCTGAAAACCATTCCTTATCTAATGTCATGCTTGTGGATCAGATAGGCTATAGTCTTATGTCTGTGTCACAGCTGTGTGACACAGGTATGCAAGTTACTTTATATCCTGATGAGGTTATAGCCTCTAAGCTATCTGATGATTCTCAAGTATTCAAAGGATGCAGGTCTGGAAACTGTACATTGTCAACTTCAATGAATAGCCTACAGCAGCTCCATGGTGTCTCATGGCCAAGACCAGTGTTGGCTGGCTGTGGCACAGGCGGCTAGGACATGCAGGGATGAAGCTTCTCAACAAACTCAGCAAACATGACTATATCATAGGATTAGAAAAGGTGAAATTTGAGAAGGACAAGCCCTGCAGTGCATGTCAAGCTGGCAAACAAGTTGGAGCTGCTCATCGTCCCAAGACCATTATGACCACCACCACTCCTTTTGAACTCATACACATTGACCTTTTTGGTCCTACAACATATGAGAGCTTGGGAGGTAACAAGTATGGCTTTGTCATAGTAGATGATTTTTCTCGCTATACTTGGGTGTTCTTTTTGAAAGAGAAGACACAGGTTTATAAGAAATTTAAGCATCTCATTGTTAGAGTTCAAAATGAGTGGAAGGTAAACCTAGTAAAGGTCAGGAGTGATAATGTGACTGAATTCAAGAACTCTAAGGTGGAAGCATTTTTGGACAAGCATGGAATCAAGCATGAGCTCTCAAGTCCATATGCTCCCACAGCAAAATGGAGTAGTGGAAAGGAAGAACACAACCTTGATAGAGATGGCAAGGACACTGCTAGATGAGTACAAGACTTCACCAAGATTTTGGGCTGAAACTGTCAACACTGCCTGCCACTCCATCAGTAGGCTATATCTACATCCATTACTCAAGAAGACTCCTTATGAGCTGCTCACCAACTCCAAGCCAAATGTCTCATACTTCAGAGTATTCGGTTGTAAGTGCTACATTCTTAGAAAAGGCAAACGCCTTACTAAGCTTGAAGCTAAATCTGATGTTGGTATATTCCTTGGATATTCTACTAACTCTCATGCCTATAGAGTTTTTAACACCTCCACAAAGGTTATTGAAGAATCTATAGATGTGGATTTTGATGAGTCTTATGGCTCCCAAGGAGAGCAAGTTGCTGATGATGTAGGGAATATGGACATTCAAAAGAAATCCACTGGTGAGATCAGACCCACCATCAAGGAGGAATCTGCCTCACCAATTGATCAAGAACCACTCTCTCCATCACTGGGTGAAGACACTGGATTTCAAGATGTTGAGTTCGAGTACAACCCAGCCAATGATCAACTGGATGCAGAGGACCTGACAGCCAGCTGTGTCACAGGAAGAACCAACTGTGTCACAGGCAACTCCAACAGTTGTGACACAGGCGGTTGACCCAGATCCTCTTGTGATCAGCAGGCTGCAGAAGGATTACCCTGTAGACCAAATCATCGGTGCCATTAATAGGGAGTGACTACTCGTTCTCGGATTGCTAATTTCTGTGAACGTTACTCCTTTGTTTCTAGTGTTGAACCCAGGAATATAAAGGAAGTTCTCATGGATGCTGACTGGATAAATGCAATGCATGAAGAGCTGAATCAGTTCGAGAGAAACCAAGTTTGGTCCCTTGTTGAAAGACCCAATGATCATAATGTGATTGGAACAAAGTGGATCTTCAGGAACAAACAAGACACCAATGGACAAGTGGTAAGGAACAAAGCCAGACTTGTGGCTCAAGGGTTCACACAGGTGGAGGGTCTGGACTTTGGAGAAACATTTGCTCCAGTGGCAAGACTTAAAACCATCAGGATCCTCTTTGGATATGCTATTCATCATAACATCAAGCTTTATCAAATGGATGTGAAGTCTGCTTTTCTCAATGGTAAACTTTCTGAACTAGTATATGTTGAACAGCCACCAGGTTTTGAAGATGCTAAGAAACCTTATTATGTTTATAAATTGCACAAAGCACTTTATGGCTTAAAGCAAGCACCTAGAGCATGGTATGACACATTGAAAGAATTTCTGATCAAAAATAGATTTAAAATGGGCTTAATAGACACAAGTCTATTCGCTAAGAAAAATGGAAATGATTTATTTGTGTGCCAAATTTATGTCGATGACATAATATTTGGCAGTACTAACCGTTCCATGAGTGATGAGTTTAGGCAGATGATGACCAAGAGATTTGAGATGTCTCTAGATGGTGAACTCAAATACTTCCTAGGACTTCAGATTAAATAACTCAAGGAAGGTACCTTCATTTCACAAGAAAAATTCACCAAGGACATCATCACCAAGTTTGGCATGAAGGATGCAAAGCCTATTCACACTCCTATGCAAACAAATGGTCAACTGGACATAAACACTGAAGGTAAGTCGGCTGATCAAAAAGAATATCAATCCATGATAGGCTCCTTGCTACACTTATGTGCATCTAGGCCAGATATAATGTTGAGTGTATGCATGTGTGTAAGATTCCAAGCTAACCCTAAAGACTGTCACAGAGTGGCAGTATACAGGATACTGAGATATTTGACTCAAACCTCAGGGTTTTGTTTATGGTACCCTAAAGGTGTAAATTTTGAGCTAGTTGGCTATTTTGATAGTGACTATGCAGGGTGTAAGGTTGAATTGAGAAAGCAAATTATTGAAAAGCAGAATAAACTTTCAACCAGCTGTCTGACCGCTACATATCATAAACCTGTTGAGCTCAAACACTCAGATGCTAGAGATCGTCATCTTATGCTACAAATCAGTGAGCTGATAAAGAAAGTAAACACTCTGCCAAGTGGTCTTGAGAGAAGCTCCCTGCAAGCTGAGATCAGACTCAAGCAAGGCTTGCTCTCACCTGAGTTCAGATCAAAGAGATCATCTGCTCCTGCTCCTGCTCCTGCTCAAAGCTCAAGGCTCAAAGGTCAAAGTTCAGATGACAGAGATAGAATTCTTTTAGAGGAGATAAATGAGCTGATAGGCAGAGCAAAGAACATGCCACGAGGTGCTGAGAAAACAGCTTTGATGGCTGAAGCTAAAATCAAGCAGGGAATGATCTAAAGCAATCAGACCAGATCCTGCAGCCTTGTCTGCACTAAGCTCTAAGAGAAAAAGGTCTGAAACAGTTGTGGTGATTGAAGAACCTCAAGCCAAGAGGCAGCCAGAGGCAGATGTTGAAATCATCTCAGAAACCTCTCAGAGCTCCAAGCCATCAGTTAAAGATCAGCTTGATCAACAGAAGGAAGCTCTCAAAGAATTGAAGAAGGAGATGCCACCACCTGTGTCACAGGTGGCCAGCCCAGCCAAGTCTGATCTATAGACATACCAGAGGAGGAGTAGAAGAACTCTGAGCTCTACAAGTGTTGACACACTTTCATCCCTGGATGTGCAGAATCCAATGTCTCCCTCACAATTCCTAGTGTCTGAGACAGAAGAGCAAGCTCCAAAAGAGGCCCATGTGCCTTCATCATCTCCAAAGGCTGGATCTGTGAAGCCTTCTGACAGCTGCCAAGTCATCAAGTCCACAGCTGCCTCAACCAGCTGTGCCTCAGGCAAGAAGAAGTTCAAGCCCAAGTACCTCACCTGTCTCCATCACCTGTGTCACCGCCAGCTGAACCAGCAGCCGCTTCTCCCATTGCTCAAGCGCCCTGTGTCCTCACCTGTGGCACAGGCAAGTGGCTCAGCTGATGAAGAAGAAAGCTCAGAGAGTCAATCAGATGATGGAAGAGGAGTGTCAGTGACTCCACCCAGGGCTAGAGAACCAAGAGCTGATTCTGATGAAGATTACCAGGCTGAAAGCTCATCCCCCAGTGCAGAATCAGCTGATGATCCTGAGGAAGAAGAAGCAGAACAAGAAGACAGCTCGCCCAGTCCCTCAGTAGGTGAAGAGATTTGGAAACAAAATATCATTACATCTTCTCCTATGCTCTGAGGACTGAAGCTAATCAGATGCAATTCATTTCAAGGGCTGCAGCAAAGAAGCTTCCTAAAGAGTGACCCTAAGAAGTCAAAGAGCAAGGTTGCCTCCATGAGCACAAGTGCATTCATTAAGATGAGGTCAACCTGCCCATACTTCAGTGAAGATAAGGAATTCTTGGATCCATCTTGCTCAGACCCCAGATTTCACAATGATCATCAAAGGGGTGTTTATCATGAGATCCTTTCTTCAAAAGGGTTTGTAGATTGCAAGGCCATAGATTGGTCTGCTCTGACTGACTCCAGACTGAGGTCTCTGCCATCTCTGATCCAAGCCTCAGGTCTGGAATTCATATGCAATCTTCAGCAAGGATATGACCCAGAGGTCATCAAGGAGTTCTATGCCACAGTTTGGGTAGAACAAAGTAATCAGGATGTCATGCTCTGGAGGACAAGAGGTCAGCTGCTATCCATCACAGCTCCAGAGTTCAACAGCCTATTTCATGCACCTGTGGAGCCTGGCATGCCCAAATCTGTTCAAATTAGAGCCAGTCTCCAATGCTGACAGAAGGAAGTTCTATCCAAGAAACTTTTCCTTCCCTGCCAATGCCCCAACAGATCATGTTTATTTCAAGGGGATCACAATTACTGCCAAGCATCTGGTCAAGATACTCAATGTTACTCTTCAGCCTAAGGGAGGCAACACAGATGCAGTTTACAATCCAGTCTGGCAGGTGTTGGTGCACATAGCCAAGAATCAGCATTTTGATGTGGCCAGATACATTTTCCATGAGATAGATGCTGTTCAGAAGGACAAGAAGGCTAAGCTGAGGTATGGATCATACATCATGTACATGATCCTTCAACGCACAAGTCTTCCAGAATCAACTTTTGACACCTCAGTGAAGACCTCTAAGACCCAGCTCAGGCCTCAGGTTGATGACCATCCTGATGAGGTAGCTGTGCCTGCTCTTTTTGGAGACTCTCCAGACCCAGCTGTGCCAGTTCCCGGTGACACAGCTGCTCCAACAGCTCCTCAAGTGCCAGCTCCTCCAGCGTCAGCTCCTCAAGTCCAAGTGTCTACCGGTGTCACCGCTGATCCTCCTACAGCTGACCCAGCTGAACTCGTATCAGTGACACAGGTGGCTGAAGATGGCACTCTGTCCTCCTCCCTTATGTCTCAAACAGCAGCCAGAGCCTACCAGAACAAGGTCATGCCAACCCAGTTTGCAGCTCTGCGCCGAGAGAATCTTCAGCTCAGAACAGAAGTCAACAGTCTGCACTCCAAGGTTGATCATTTGCAGGCTCAGCTCTCAGAGGTTCTCCAGCTGTTGAAGACCAAGCTTCCCTGAATGTTTCTTCTCCTCACCCCTTTCTGGTGTTTTAGTGTCAAAGGGGGAGAAATATAAGAGAGAGATATAAGAGGGAGAGTATTTTGGATATAGGGGGAGTGATATGTGTTATATATTTTGGTGTATCAAGACTTGTTTTAACTCTGATTCTTCTGTCTTGATTACAATTAATCTGAGTTTATGTTCTGATGCAGTAATGTTCTTGATATGTGTGGATGATGTTCTCTCTGATATAATTTTTCCTCACATATCTTTGATCTTTGCTTTGATACATATGTTTACTCTGAATCTTTGCTCTGATACATATACTCTGACCATGAAATCTTATGAACTTTATGCTCTGGTCATTATAACTGCATCAGAATAAAAATATGTCAGTTCAGTTAAATCATGGTTCTATGATCTATCTAATTCTCTGAACTGATAAAAGTGTAAGTTGTAAGAAAATACTGCTCATACCCAAAAATTAAAATCTGTGCATTTGCATGATAAAAGCAAATCCTTTGTGCACAGCTTCAGGGGGAGTATATTCTAACAACCTGCACATGTATCACTCATTCAAATCTTTATGTGAAATTGTTGAATGGGTTGCCACTAACCACCAAAAAGGGGGAGATTGAAAGATCATCTAGGCCCCTAATTGGTTTTGATGGTTAATGGCAACTCAAACTGGAATCTAATGTTTACAATGAGTGTAAGCAGGTTTAAGAGGTTCCAGGAAGAAGGGTCATCAAGGAAAGGATGACCACCCAAAAAGTACAAAGGTGGTTTCCAGGACAAGGGAATGGCTGTGCTAGGCAGCTGTGTCACAGCTGTGAGGAAGCCGGTGCTGTGCAAGGAGTTGCAAGCAAGGTGATGGTGGCTTGATGCGTCAAGGGCCGTGACTGCAGTTGGTGGCAGGTAAAGCCTAGATTTGCTAGTTTCCTTGAGTCCATAGGAAACACCCGTACTATCAAGAGGGATGAAGTAGTAATGATCTATGGAGGTTCTTTTACTCAATGCTCAGGGTGTTGGACAGTGGCACTGATGCTTTGAGGTCAGTGGCCCTGTATCAACAGTTTTGCACAAGTGTGAAACTGGCTTGTGCTAGCACTCTGCAGTGCTAGCGGTAGAAAAACCCTAGAGGTTAGAGTCACCTGTGTGACACAGCTGTGTCACAGGTGGTCTAGCGCTCTATGACTCAGGTACATCTCTGTACCAGGGGAGAGCTTGTAAATGCTAAGGGACCTGCACTGCAATAGTTTGTCTGCTGAGTCAGAAGACTGTTGGAGGTTCTCTCCTTATTAGGGATCAGAGTTAGTTGTGCGCTGAGGGCATGTGATGTGCCAAGATCGGGCTGAGTAGTTAGGCTACGTCAGTTAAGGGTTCACCTGTGTGTGCCTCCGGTGACACAGGTGTCGATCTGCCTGAGCCGGTTATAGTTGTGCGTTGTGACTGGCTGTGTCACCGGTGTCTGTCACCGGTGACTCACTCAATCCTACGTGGCAACAGTGTAACGGTCAGGTGCCTGTGAACCCTATAAATAGGGGACCAGGGGAGGTCTTCGACCTCAACCTTGCTCAAACCAGTGAATCATATTCGACCGTTGCAAGCCTCTCACCCTCTGAACAAAAGCCAAACTTCCTAAGAGAGTTAGAGCCTTTGAGCAAAGAGCATTGGTTCCTCCAAGAGTCGTTGCTGCTGAATCTGTTACTCTTGGAGTGTCTACTCCTAGACGGGCGTAGGAGTTGCTGGTATCACCCAAGCTTGTGTGGGCTGAACCAGTAGTTTGTGAAGGTGATCCGAAGTCTACCTGCTGCAAAGCTAAAGGACTTCCACAAGCAAAGCAAGAGGCCTGTTCACTCAGGTACTCGGAGAACAAGCACGATTCAGTGCTGGCGATCTCTTCGGAGTAGCCTCTCCAACGGAGACGTACCTCTCTGAAAAGAGTAGGGAACTTCGGTGAAAAACACCTTGTCTCTCTGAGTACTTGTTATATTGCTTCTAGTTACTCATCATATCTGCATGCTTGTGTGTTCTTAGATATATATTGTTTATCTGTGATAGATCACCTTTTCACCTGTGTTAGCATAGCTGTGTCTCAGTTGCTGTAGATCATATCTCTTACCTGTGTCAGCTACCTGTTACACAGCCATTTAGTTTGCTCACCTGTTTCTAAGTCTTTAGCTCACCTGTGTTAGCTACCTGTGTGACAACTACGTGTTAATTTACACATCATATATTGCCTGTGCTGTTCACCTGTCACACAGCTAGCTTATCCTTGCAACTAGCTAAGACTTAATTTGATAAACTAAGTTAAAAGAAGTAAATTTAATTAGCCTCCTATTCACCCCCCTCTAGTCGGCACCTTCGGTCCTGTTAGTAGGATTGACCACTTCTTCCGCGGTGCTCGCCGTTCTGCAAACAATAACTCAGGATGGAAAATAGAGAAGATGATACTTACTTCATCTTCTTTAGACCTCACAACACCTTAATGCCGGCAAGGCTCAAGGCCCTCTTAGCTATTGCGGCTCGGTGCTGGGCTTGATGACCACTACTTCTAGCTCGACCGAGAACCCCTCGGCCGAGACGACGACCTCAGTCTTGCAAGCCTTCTCCTGTCCTAGCGCATGACTTAACATAAATCCTTGCTCCAACGAGAAGGAAATAGAGAGAAGAGGATTAGTATACCTAGGGAGAAGGTCTCAGAGATAAAGTCAGAGGAACCGAGGATGAGGGGCACAGTCGGGGATGCTTCTGGGGTGGCCGAGCTGCTCCTGCCAGCGGGTTACGAGTGCGAGGCCTTAGTGTTGAGGATCACGACATCCTCCTCCTCGCATCACACCTCCGCGGTCTCCGCCTCCGGGTCGCCCCTGACCCACGAGCTTCAACATACCCGAGTGCCGCTACCTTAGCCTAGTTCTACTCCGAGGAAAGAGCAACAAGAAGGTAAGAGACACTTACCAATAGGATCGCCCTCCGATCTTTGGGATCCATCTTCGAGATCGGCAATAGCACATGCGTGTGTCCTTCGGGAGGAGCTGACTCAAAGAGGTACTTCTTCCAGTACAGGACCCCCGAAGCATCGAGGACTACAAGGGAAGAAAAGCTGGTTAAGCACAAGGTGTGCGTCCTACCCCGAGTACCAAGATAACACGAGGCAAGGATTACCTGTCTCACCATCTCAGGATGGGTCCGCCTCATATGAGTACACCTAGGTGGCCGAGACCCTTGAGCGTAGGGGACTTAAACGCCACCCGACGAAGTCCTCGGTAATGTCCCATGCTGTCAGACCGCACTCCTTGAGATCGGCTATTTCAAGGATGAAGGTGCGAAGCTTCGAGGACGAGCGCGGCAGCTCCGATGAGTTCGCGTTTTGGTACGGAGCGAGTCCCCGGTATCCGATGCCTCTGAGTGCAGGTGGCTGATAGTAGAACCATTTCTTGTGCCAACCCGATTACGAGCTCATGTAGGCAATGTCGAGGTACTCCATCGACTTCCCATCTCGTAGTCAGAAGCCTCTTCGACACGTAGTAGTACTGGAAGAGGTTGAGGAGGGGTGTGTGCTGAGATATGCTTCGCACAAATGCACGAAGACGCTCAACATCATGATTGAGTTGGATTGAGGTGGATGAGCTCAATCCCATAGAATTGAAGTAGGTAAGAAAGAAGCTCGACGACAAAAATCGGAATCCACACCAAAAGAAGTCAACGAAGACCATAACCCAGTTTGTGTCTAGGATGGGGATCTCCTGTCCTTCCGTCGGTGTGCAGGCAACCATGAAGAGCTTAGGGATCATCTCGAGGCGTTCTATTTTCTCTAGGAGCTCCACTGACACCTCTAATAGTGCCTAGGGCAGGATTGCCGACTTGGGGGCATCACTAGAGGTGGCAACGCCCTTCCCAGAGTTCTTCTTCTTACCCATGGCTTGGCCTATGGCAAAATTGAGGATTTTGGGTGCAAAGAAGAAGTCGAAGGTGGTTAGGGTTTGTCGAAGACAGAGTGCTCAAGAGAAAAGAAAACTTGGAAAGCGTAAAAACCACCAAGTATACTAGATCTCTTATAAAGCAGGGCCCAACTGTTCTCGACTAGCCCCATGGCGGTTCTAAGTATTACTCGAGACTACGATCTCTGCCGCCACTGTAGTGACCCTATTTTCAAATACGAGGTCAGTGAAAATCTTTACGAACATAAACGATTTCTTTCATTCGCATGCATGCATATAGATACTTCAGAAATGATTTCGATTAAAAACCCTAACATGCGCCCTTAAGGTTAACATGAGATCGAACAGCAAAAACTAATGCCACTAAAACTCACGATTCTAAAACTCGTACATGTTCCTCACCTCCCAGCCATCGATTGGTTCCATCTTATTTCAGTGCTGTTATCTTGTGTTCGGATGAATACATGTTTACGCAAGTTAATTGAAATACCTACGATGCTAATGGCCCAGATTAATAGTTCAGGGTAAATTCGGGTTAGTTCGGTTGGCTATACCTAATCCCGGAGGAGGCACCCTCGACGCTACGACGAGTATAAAATATTTAAGCCTCAATAAATCCAAAGTCTACGTTAATATTACTCGATCCGAGTACAAGCTGCAGCGGATCTATCAATAAATATATATATATATATATATGTCTTAACGGATGTTTTCCTAAATTCCCTTTTTTTTTACTCAAAATTGGTTCTAGAAACAACAAAGAAATACTAGAGGAAAAAGAGTTCACCCTTTCAACCCGTGGGACCCACCTGCTCACCTTACCTGCTGTGGGACCCACCTGGCAAGTCGTCCTCTCCCTTTTGCCTGCACTGACCCAACCTCTTCTCCCCTTTTTCTCTATTCCTCATTTATATTCCTCCCTACAACCGACTACTCAAATGCAGCTCACTTCAGTACACTGCTCTCTCTCTCTTCTTCTCCACGCACAGCAGGCATTCTTCTTCTTCTTCCCCAAAACACCAACAAGACCAGCCTCTTCTCTCTTACAAATCCCCTCCAAAATCTGGGAATGAGGCTCTGCATGTTATACCAACAGATTCCCCAACTCCTGAGCTTTCCAATCATCCAAGAAATGTTGGCATGCAAGGAGATTTGAGCACCCTGCCAATTATTTTCCAATCCAAGTTCTTATAGCTCTACTGTTCATCATCTCCTACCTCAGGCCGGGTTCTCTCTCTGACCTCTCTCTTTTAGCAAGTCACCCGAGCTCTCCCTCCCCTGCTTGCTCAGCTTGCCACCAGCCCTTCTCCTCCTCCTGCCGTTCTTCACCATCCGCCCCGGCCGCTGCCCAGCTCCCCGCCGTCCAGCTTGCCGACTGCCCCCATGGCCGCGCCATCCTCCTTGGCTCTCTAGGCCGTCGCCTCCGCCGCTCGCCGCAGTGGCTGGAGAGCCACTGCCGGCGGCTCCTCTCCAGCGCCACCTCAACGCCGCGCCGAGCAAGCTCCCCTCCGCCCCCTTGCGCATCTCCTCGCCCGCCGGTGGCCTGCCTCACCACTAGTTCCGGTCCTCACTGGCTTCAGCCCGAGCCGGGCCGCCGCTGACTGCCCACGGGACCGAGCACCGGAGCGCCGCCCCGTCGACACCGTCGCCGCCAGGGGGTGAACACCCGCTCCACCACATTTCTTTTTGCTATCTCGTGTGATGCATCTGGTTAAGACATTTTTAACCACCGCACTTAATGAACTAACAACCAGCTAGTCTCTCTGTCCTCCGTAAGCGTTAATCAATTAGGGCAATACGCGGTTTAGTTACTCCAGTAGCTATTTAACTAACCAGCAAACCATTAGCTCAATTAAATGTGGGCTGTTGCATTCAGACAAGACACATTTAAAAGTTTAATTAGCCGACTAATCCACAAGCTGCCATAACTCGTGCTCCCTAAATCTGAACGGAAGATTCAAAATGGGTAATCCTCGTTAGATGTTTTAGCAGGATTACTTAATTGTCGGATAATCCTGAACAGCTCATATCGAATTTCTGTAACCAAGTTAGCACAAATTACTTGCACTAGGTTACTGGACTTTTAACTTACTCCTTATAACATGTAGAATCAGTTCAAATCTTGATTAGAATTCTAACATAGGTATACCCGTGAGATTTATCGGCTTAACATCACACGATTAATATTAAGACAAACATCCTTAATCATTTAGATGAAGTATCAAATGTGCAGATGACCTTCCCACATATTTGAGAACTTAGGTAGTTCATCAATTATTGTACTGTTATACTCAGTTTGTTAGTTCAACTGTTGACCTCTGCTAGCTACCGATCGATGTTCGATTACTCTAGGGATTAACTAGCAAGCAGCTAAACATGATTAGCTAACTATCACTAGCTACATTGGTGCACCACCGTAAATACATAATTAATACGCAGAATCGTTAGTTGTTATGGAGGACCAAATATATCAGCATACCAATACCTCTAATGACCACCAGTTGAGTTCGTGGCGATTAATCTTTCTGAACCTGCTAGTAATGAACAGATTAACACCCTCATCCAATGCCAGGTAAACTGAATCCAGTACTGGACGATTAGGACAAAACTACTCACTATGACCCTTAGCGGTTAATGAGGCTTAGAGCCTAATTATTATAATTATTTTCTAGATCCCTTTTGCAATCAGTACTAGCTCGTCTAACCATCTCATCAAAGTGAACAGTGTGAAAATACATGTATCATATAGTTAGCGACCTAAGTATTCCATCGCTGCCAGGTCAGATCTAGGCAATTCAGTGAGCTCTGAGGAGATGCATAAATCCCTTTGGCTGAGATCTCTTTTACGCTGGTGTCAGTTAAGTAAAATGTATCTGGTAGACCTACATTCAAGCTTAAATATGACGTCCAGCCACGACCATAATACTTGACCAATGATCCAGTAATGCCATAGTTGCTTAAGGACACGGTTGAGCAGGGTGCTACTCAATAAGGACCTTAAATGTTTAAGGATGACATGAAGGACCCAATTGTCACCTCTAGATAATATGTTAATGCTAGGAATAACATATTTAATGTATTGTTCTTTACTGAGAAGAAGACGGGAAATACTAAATGTGATTAACTGGTAGAACTCATAGAAAAATGTAAACGACCTTTAGATATGTATATACTAGAGCATCTAGCTTAACCGTCAAATTAAAATAGCTAGTGTCACAATTCGCCCAACGGCCAGTAAATAATCGCGACTCCATGTTCTCACCTACGACAACGAATCAACCAAATGAGCCCTAAACACCTGTTGCACCATAACTGAACATGCATGCATAATAGCTACCACACGAGCCTCCAATGAGCTAACCTAGGGTCATGCACGCAATAATAACTCCTCGGCACCCACTAATCACCCTAGGCACCTGCATCCTTCATCAAACATTCATGCATACATGCTGGGTGTTAAGTGCTTCTTTACTGTTGTTTTCCGGTATTGCTCGCTTCAGAACCTGAAGGAGGAGACCACCAGGCTCATGACCTCACGCAAGATCAGGAACCCTACGACCAAGGCAAGCAGAGCTTGTTGCATCTTGTTGTTATTCTTTCATATGCTTGTCTACTTAGGCCTTTGGTAGGCTTGTTTGTTTGTATGGCTAGGTATGGTTGTGTGGGTCATGTTCGCTGTGGTTGCAAATTTCATCATGATGCTCTATCAACTTGGATTTGGTTAAGTGAGATGTGAGAGCCGAGGGTTTTGCACGATGAACACGGTTAGGTATGATTTGAGTACCTCGTGGGAGGTGGATGAGTACCTCGTAAGAGGTAGATGAGTACCTCGTTGAGAGGTGGATGAGTACCTCGTTGAGAGGTGGAATTATGGAGATACCAACCGGAGTTAATCGTGCATCTCCCATATCACCGCGTGGACGTTAGCGGAAATCTCTGCCATGGACGTTTCGCATGGTAAGCCTCGGTCACGTGGAGATTAGCTACCTCCGGGTGAAGAGCACTAGTTATTTCCATGGAGATGTGTTTGCCGGTAACGGTCCGAGAGGGTAAATGAAAATGTGTGTATGATGGATCGATTGGATTTGACGTAGGGGCTGCCCTAATTGATTGGATACCTGTTAATTGGATTCGTTTGGATTGGACTCATGGGCTCCCCAATGGAATTGGAATTGTGGTTTGGATCTTGTGGTGATTCGTTTACTATATGGTTGTACCCTGAATTAGTCTGTTACATAACTTGTATTTACTTCCATCTATTGATGCTATGTTGTTAATTCTTATATTGTTACTCTGAGAAGCATTCATGTTTAATTGCTGCTGTACTAGTATGGGTAGGACATTTAATCAAGCACGAATAAGTCTTGCGAGTACGTACGTACTCACCCAGGTTATTCCTGGAGCTTGCAGGTGAGCCGGTGGTCGAAGATTGTTTCGATGATGCCTGAACTTGTGTTTCCTCGGTTGTGTTCGACTCATGGGATAGATTGTAGCTTTTGGGGTCAGCGGTCACTGTACTGCTGTGGGACCCATTTACCATGCTTCCGCTGTCATTTGAATTCTCCGTACTCGGATATGTTTTCGGTTATGGCCGAATGATGTAATATGTTGTCCCATCGTGGACAGTTACTAGTAATATCGTATTTGTAGAGCTTTGTTGTGATATCCGAGTTGTTATCCGAGTTGCCCATGTACAATGCGTGTATGTGATGAAGTATGTGGGCAACGGTGCAGCGGTATTATTGCGTGTCAGGATTGCGTTTCGTGATGGCAGAGGTGAGCGAACCACTAGTCCTGTGTAGCTTTGGTTGAGTCAATCCAGGGGATTCATCCCGTACTCGCTAAGTCTCCTACGACCGTCACGCCTCGCGCTGACGGCAGAGCAGAGCTGGAACTCCCAGAGTTCGCACTTCGTGGCTAGGTTAGGTTGAGGGGATGCATATCCCGGGCTCTAGTCCTCCTACGACTATCGCGGAGCGCAGCCTTAGTACGCGGTATTACCCCTTCACTGGATCAGGGATCTATATGTGGTTTGGGGAAGATTGGTCGCTTCCGGCCGGCTCGCACGTGGCGGGTGTCGGATCGTTCCGTCTTGGTGCGTACGGCGCAGGTACCGTGCCACCGGGCTGACGAGTCCTTCGGTCCTTGGCGACCTCGCGTTCCCCTAATCATATGTGGATTCCGGGTCCGTGACAGCCACGTCCTGTCGCATTTAATGCATGCAGTTGCTGTCTACGCATGCGAGAGCGGTTGGTGCGAATATCCAGGAATGGTGGATGCACGGCCTCGATAAACGTGTTGTGGTTTTCCTACGTCAGCACAAACAGGTGTAGAAAAATAAAGATTCTTTCACCACTACACGAAATCTCCGCCACAACGGTTCGAATTTGGAAAACCCGCCGGTTGGAGAACCATGCTTCCTCAATCCACGGATTGGGACGTCTTCTATGAACAACCTGGAAGTCCTACTCGGATGAGAGGCCTATTTGGGGGCTCACGGAGCCACACCGAGGGGGCTCTATATCCTGACTATATAACTTGGATATGAGTAGGTCGTGAGTAGATGTACATCCTACTCGGAGACGTGAGTAATCACTTGAAAACACCTGGTTAGAATGTTTTCCCCGGCTGGGTTGATTTCCTTGACCAGTCACGTCCTTATTTCATGTACTGATGGGGGTCTTGATGACGAGTAGTACAACTCTACTGTATATGATGGCCGTAACCGTATATGATACCTTTGGGATCCGTAGATACCAGAGCAACAATCGTATCAAAGAGGGACTCTAGAAGGATAAGAAAACTATCCACATGTGTCTGGATACCCCTTAAACAAGGACGCTTATCCCGACGTTTAAGGATGACAGGAGTCTTACTCGGAGACGAGTCCGTGCCATGTATGGGATACTCTCTTTATAAGGAACCAGAAGGCCTTGCCAAGAGGACAGGTCTGAGCAAATCCACATCAAGCCAACCTACACGCTGCATCAGATCCACCAACACACGAAGCCTAGTAGATCCATCCAAGGAGACTTCTGGGTCGAGTAGAAGGGAAGACAACACCCCGACATCCACTTTCGACTAGTAGTAGATCTCATCTAGGCTAGTTATTCCCCTTTTACTCTGTCTGTAGATCAATATAAGACACACAGGATGTAGGGTTATTATCCTTGAGGAGACCCATACCTGTCTAAATCCTTGGCTCCCAACGAATTGGCTTGGCATGACTGGGTGTCCCCCACCCTCACACTTTCATCACGTTTAATTGTGTGATCGACGGTTTACCGATCGTCGACACATTGTAAGATCATGCCCCCCTCCCCTCACCTAGCATCGTGACTCGAATGCTTTTTGCTTGCACCTAGTTGTTATGTGTCTCCAAGGTCTTTCATGTGAAGAAGAATGAGAATCAAGATTTAAAAGAGTCTAATCACTATTTTGATGGGCAAGTTTTTGATAGATTAGGTGTGGCATGCTATACTTGAGAAACTAATTACATTAAAGAGGTTTGTTTATTCTCTCTTTCCTCAGTCTCCTGAGTTTTCTCCCTCTTTTCCAATCCGTCCAACCATCTCTCTTCCTTCTCTGGCACCTTTGAATAAAGATTTCCCTTAGAGGGTAGATGTCGCTTTGGTGCTTCTCAAGCTCAGTGCCGGACCTTGGCCGTCTACGGTGGGTCGCTTGGGTGGTGGTCTGCACCGTCGCCATCGTTGGGCTAGTTTCAGCGGTCATTGATGCAAGTTACCACATCCAGGTAAGCTCTCCTAATAAGGCTTTTGTCGACGATACGGGGACCAGGGTCCCCTAAACTGTTGACAGAGGCCCAGCTTGACACCGTGTCGCCAAGGACGAAGGAATTAAGAAGAGGTGCTTGGGGGCCCACCCCAAGCACCGTTCCCACTCGGCTAATCGAGGGGTGCCCCGAGTCGCCCCTTAAGGGTGCTTCCCGAGCACCCAAGGTGACTTGGCCCCCGTTTGGGACGAACCAAGAAGAAGTGCTCGGGGGCTCACACCGAGCACCCAAGGCGACTTGGCCCCTGCTCGGGACGAACCAAGAAGTGCTCGGGGGCTCACCCCGAGCACCCGAGGCGACTTGGCCCTCGCTCGGGGCGCCGAGTGTCCCCCCCGGTGGGGCGGCCTGGGGGGCGTGCTCGAGGGCCCCCGATCCCGGGAGCCCCGAGCACCCCATGTGGGCCCTTCCTCAATCCATGTGGCCCGACAGGCGCACTTAATGCCTGTCTGACGGGCCTGTCTACTCCAAGTCCGCTGCAGTGGACATGATAGCGAATCCTGACAGGTTCCCATCCTCCCAAGAGATAAGCTGCATCGGCTATCATTCTTGGCAGGGGATGGGGCGGTCAGACGCCTTTTTGACTTTGAGGCGCTCCGCCGCACGCCCAGAAACATGCCCCCGGTCCCTGGCCTGTGGGACTCCGGTAGTTGCGGCATGCTTCATGTCAGAAGGCGTCCCAGGAAGTCTTCGTCCTCTGACACCACCGCGTCATGACGACCCAAATTCCAACCGCGGCGTGACAGGCGCTATTCCGCTACAGCAATCTTCAACCACCGGCGTGGTTTGCCCACGCCCTATCCGTCAGCAACAAGCGTTATTATAATGTATTTACCTTTCGACCATTGCGGTGACCCCCGGATATATAAGGGGAGAACCGAGGCCATGCAAGGGACGGCTCCTCCATTAGGCAACACAACCCTAGACATCTGAACCCTAGAAGAAGAAGAACAGGAGCACTCATGCTGCGAGTTCATTGTAATCCTCGACATATTCATATATACACAAAAAAGCAGGACGTAGGGTTTTACACCAAGAAGGTGGCCCGAACCTGGGTAAATCACAGTCTCCATTCTAGCATTCCTACCACTCAAGACCGTCGTATCTTCTGTTCTTGCGCCTCCCTGGCCGAATCCCAAAGGGGGTCCATCCGGACCACTGACGCCGGCGTTTGTACGTCGACAGCTTCTCTCTCCCTAGATCTAGATTTGTTGCCATGTCTCGCTACTGCTCTCTAGCCTTGGACCATGCTAGTGGCCAGGCGACTGGAGGGGGTTCCTGGCCATGGTTGGTCAAGGCCGGGTATGGCCTGTCCCCAGCTATTTGGTACTCTTCCCTTACTGGTTCCTTTCCCTGCTATTTGTTGTTCTTTAGATCTAGGAAAATACCCTTGTCTGATCTGGTTGTCGGCTTTCTATCTTCTGATCTTGGATAGTTTGCAGCGTTTGATTCGAACTTGTTGTCTTGTTTCCTTTCATCTAGCAAAGTCTGGTTAGATCCACGGCATGTTTTCTTTGCATTTATTGGGCTTTGGTCTTTCTTTGTGTCGATGATGATGTGCAGGTTTCCCTCTTGCACCAACGTGAGCCAATCTTCACATGTTGCTCTCTGTGTGAAACTGCCCAGCTCCTCTTCAACCTCTATCCATGGAGGCCCCTGTTGGGTTCCTAGACTGGGCTGACCACCATGGAGTCCATCGCATCTATCCTAGAGGCGTGTAGGAGACCATAACCTAACTCAGAGGCTCCTCTCCGATGGTCGATGCATGTGGATCAACATCATCAATAGCGTTGAGGCTCGCTCAACCCCCGGACTAGCATCCTAGGGCTCAACTGAGGCCCATCGTCCTGGTGTCCCTTCTACTTCTTGTTGCGGCTAGATCCCGTACATTGTTGTTAGCAGCGGGTGAGGTAGCTCTAGTCAACGGTGGAAGGCACACCATGGCGCATGTATGACTGGAGATATGTGTGTCCCTGCCTAATTGATGTGTTTTCTCCTAAAAGGATCTAAGGTATGGACTAGAGCGAGGTTAATAAGAGATTAACAAAATCATGACTCAAAATTACTCTCTTCACAAGTTTTAAAACACTAAGTAGTTCTAAGCAAAACCTAGCATGCTAGTTATCAAAACAAATAACAAAACAACTATGTAGGAGTGCAAGGAAAAAAACCAAATGTGAGATGCTAGGATTTGATGTTGAAGTTCGAGCTTTAGGCGAGGCTCTACGTCTCTATTGAGGAAGTTTTGTCCAACGATTGAAGTCGGCACCGAATTGTGTTGTTTCCTCAAGAAGCTTGCCGACGTGAAGCTTTCCTTCTCTTGTGGCTGCTCTTCACCTTGCGGTAGGCGAGCTCTAAACTGTTACAAACTTCTTGGAGCGCTTCATAATCCTTAAAAGCTACCAAGTGACTCCTAACCATCTAGGAAACACTAATCTCCAAGAGAAATAGACTTCAATCTGTTCGGCTTTGAGATTAACTCTTACTTAATGTTCAACTTTGGCTCAATCTCTCTCTCAAAGATTTTCTCGAAAGAATCACAAGTTAGGCTTGAGAAAATGTGGAGTAGCACTCAGGAGAGTAGAGAAAATATTTGGTAAAGAGTTTTAACATGCAAAGAGGCTTGGAGGTATTTATAGCCAACCCTAAAAAACTAGCAGTTCGAAAAAAAAGCATAAAACTTAGAACTTCCAAGATGGAACTCAGAGGTTCCGACATTTGAAAGCAATGACTATATTATCTGTGCAGAAATAGATCTTGAAACTTTTGGCAAAAACTCAAAGGTTTTGAATTTCAGAGCACAAGGACAGTAACGAATGTCGGAGGTTCCAACTTGAACCTAGCCCCTCCGGGATTATGAATAGCCTTGTCAACGTGTGGTCAAAATAGATTCTCGGAGGTTCTAACATCGCACTTGAACCTTTTGAAATTTCATTGGACCTCAACTAAGGTGGACATAACTCATTCTCGGAGGTTCTAACAACATACTAGGACATTTCAAGATTTCAAAAGACAAGTCCAGAACAGATCTCGGAGACTCCGAAAAAATCCAGCAGCTCTGACTTTTAAAGCAAAAAGATTTAGACATGTACAGAACCTAAACTCGGTCGTTTCGGGAAATCTCGGATGTTCTGACATCTAGAAGATCAGACAGGAAGGGAAACTCGGAGATTCCGAATTCCCTGACTCTTCGCACATGGGTGAAACTCGAATGTTCTGACATCAATCTTGGATATTCCAACATTTCCATAAAAAGTGTGTATGAAGATATTTTAGAGACCTCTTTGATTTTGGAAATTGATTCCTTGGTAAGTATTAGCAAGACACTCTCACTAGCTTCTAGATATCAACATGTCTTAATAGTATGGTTTGTCCTAAACTTAATGTAATTTCTTGAACCACCAAAAGAGCTAGAAAATTGTCCTTAGTCTTCGTTTCTTCGAGCCGTCTTTCCTTAGAACTTTTAGGAGCATCAACACTACTTTCAATCTCTCCCTTTTTTGTGATTGATGACTACCAAATTAAACTTCAATTTTGGATATAAAAAGTGTTGTTTTTTGTCCTATGATATACAGTAGACTCACCCTAAAGATGTGCATTATATGAAATTGCATTTGAATGCAAATGCACATGTTGTGCTTACAGTGTGAAGAGCTCCCCCTATATATCTTAATATTTGTGGGCGTGCATAGTGTTCATTTAAGGATAAGAGGTAAAGAACTATGCATGACAAGGTAATCATGGCATAAGGATGACATGGCATATTGTATATGATAAAGAAAGGTATACAATTTGCTAAACATCCATGTCACCAAAGTTTAGTGTTTACAAGACATACAAGAAGCATGAATAAGAACTAAGTCTTGTAACTCAAGCACACCTAGTATCCAAAACTTCAAAAAGCTAGCTCTAAGATCACTCCCCTTTCTGCATTAAAAGGGAAGGACACTAAGCAACTGAGTTCTAAACTAGCAGACCCTGCCTGGTCAACGAAGAAGGCGCCAATGGCTCGACAGTCAGTGTCAAGCTATCATCGAGGCAGGTGGAGTTGGTGTAGCTGTAGGTGCTATGGTGGCGACCGAGGTAGCTGGTGGAGCAGGTCGTGCAGCTGGAGTACACCCTCGAGGTGACGATGTGTCGATGTCGCAAAGTGGAGAACCATCGTCTCGAGGTGACCAGAATGGAATCGATGAAGAGATCAGCATGTCCACATCCTGAGAGGCTTATCTAAATCATGGATGGTACAAATTCATCTCTTTTGAGACCAAGTGCATCGGCAAAGTCATTGAAGATGTAACTGTAGGGACGGTTGTGTGTTATCTAGTGCATCACTCTAATTGGGGACTTTCTCTCAACATAGAACTACATGATCAGCTCATCATTCCAATCGTGTTGCAGCCAGATGATATCTATCCACCAGTGTGCTTTGCAGGCTTCAATCACTTGCCTAAACAAGCATGCTACACTACTGAAGATATTGAAAGTTGACATAGCGTTGAGGGATGATGGTGTCTTTTTTGCAATCGGCAATTCATGACGCTCAGTACGTTGTAGACAACCCTCTCCTACCAATGTTTGTCATAAGCAGCCAAACCATTGGACACAAGGTGCAATTTGCGCTCCTCTGAATAGTGGGTCAAGCGGAAAAATTCTTCAACATTCAGCTCCCATGTAACATATTCCTCTACATTCGGGCTTCCTGTAAATGTAAGAATGTTTTCCTCATCTCCTGACATGACCAAAGGTGGAAAACACCAAGTGAAAAGTATGTGTGGATATAGATGCAAACTCTCAATGCTCACAACTCACGGTTCTGGAAACAAGACAAGTTTACCGTTTGAAGTGAATTAGAGACAACAAACTTACACTTATGGCAGCAAATATACAAATAGCAAATAATCTGTGAGCGCAACCGAGAGCAAGATAGCATACGACATGGATGTCGGTGGAGCTTGGTGGGAAACCCTATGAAATTCTAAACCTCGATTGCCGAATTAAATCACAAACCGCGAAACCATAATGCCTTGTTGCTAATCGATAAATATAAGTGAAGACTGGACAACAACACACACACAATGATAATAAGACTATTGCAATAAAAAGAATGAGCTATAAAAATTTAGAGTGTCGTCTCGTATTGCAATAGTTCAAGGAGAGACATTAGCTATTGCTCAAATATGAAAGAAGAGGGTACAAGATTGCTCAACTACGTGTGCAAAACAGCAGAAAAAATTGGAAGATATGCAGCCCCCAATAAGATAGCACTTGATATGATAGTAAAACTTGGCCACTTTTTCTTTTTTTTTCTTTTTGTTCTCTTTGGCCAACAAACTTGCAAAACAGCGGGGAGCACAATAACTTGATGAAACAAAACTTATGGTGCACAACCTAAACAATGAGCAGTCCCTCGAGCAAATCTATAGCTAGTCTCAATAGGTGAAAAAAGATATCACAAAGATGGTGGAGCTCACTAACTTATAGCTATCGTGCAAACAATTAGATATAAGTGAAACAAAGTTGCATTTAACAACAGGCGATGCACCATGAACACAAACGATCAATTGAAATAATTGCAAGTGCACACTGTAAGGATGGTTCCAAAATTTAGTGGCTAATATTTTTTTGTATTTTCTAGTTTTGATGACACAAACAGCAAGTAGACGATTCTAACACCAAGCTCTCCAATGGATCAAGAAACACATGATTCTAACACCAAGCACACATGAAAGGACCAAACAGATTGGAATAAAAAAACAATGGCTAAAGTGACACAAAAGGAACATGATCAGCAACTCGACACTATAATCTAGTAAAGTGGAGCTAACACGACACACAAATATTGCAGAAGTAAAATTACAGCTAAACACAAATATTTTTATAGGCTTTTTTTGGGTGTATAGGACAGAAGATAGACGTTTAAAACTATGGGCAAATAGCTCTCACCGATTGGCCCTGGAATCTGATACCACAATGATAAGGGGTGACCCGATCTTCTCGGCGAGGAACCGTGGATGGTATGAATAGAGATCTTGCTAGCTGACAACCCGCACCAATGCACGAGCCCTCAACTCTTCGGAAAAGGCCCAAATAGACTAGTAGACGATCGTCACGAGACCACGAGCAATGCTCTCCAAGTCCCCACTTCCCAACGGAATGATGGCTTGGCGTTGGATTGTAGAATAAACATGATTTTTGAATCTTCTCTCAGCTGTCCTCGCATGAATGTTGGTACGAAAGAACAAACAATAGTTATGATTCAATTATTATGCATAAAGTGGTCTGGCACTAAAAGTCATGAATTACAACAATATATAAAGACAATAGGACATCCACCCTAGTGTTAGCGTCGAAATATAACCTAACTCTAACTTTTCCAAGTTACAAGACTCTATTTAGAAAAGGACATATACAATTGCCAACTTGTTTTGATAATTGCAGACAAACCAAAAGGAATCTATGGATTGGCGTATACCCGTTGGAAAGTAATCGGAGTTAGCTTTCCAAAGAGTACTTGTTTGCCTAATTTGGAGATCGTATGAGGAAACCATGGCTGTTTCAAATTTGGACCTCCTGGCTGTCCGAACCGAGCCCCAAACCTTTCTATCTTCTGTTTCCTTGCCTTTTCGTCCCAAGTCCGAGTGGAGTCATCTAAGGAAGTTATTGGGAACCTTTGGATGGTCATGGGGAAGTTGGATCCCACCAATACTTGACGTACAAGTCCCAGACTCCTCAAGTATATCATTTCGCATTTGTTGTTTGAATCAGCTTGTGCAACCTTCACTTCTAAGGTCATAAATTTCTCTAGCGAGCTCCAAATTATGCACCATTTGATTTGTTGGACAGTGGATTTGATCTCTTGTTGTCCTTTCTTCTCGAGTGTTGCATTGTCCTCCCTCACCTCCCGCTAGAACTCCACATGTTTTTTAATCAGCAAATACTTGTGAACAGCGTCAACGTCTCCTTCTAACTCTTGAGTTGAATACCTGAGTATCATTAAGCAATTGGATTTAGGTAGTATAAAGCTCTCATCAATAATATTAGCATGTGCATTTAGGAGTGAATTCACCTATTCATTAAGTAGCCTTGTTTTAGCTCTAGTTATTGGACCTTGAGGCAGCTCTATGCATATCTCCTTGTTGGCATCTTAATCAACAGCTGGTGAAGATGAAGATGAGCTATGGATACCCGCATCAATTTAGGACTAAATTGCATGGTTTTCTATGAGATATCAATCGAATGGAGTAGGGAACGAAAGAGGAAGTTGGATATTACCATTAAGATGGATTTCTGATGTGAGATCTGCTCGGGGAGGTTGCGGATTCGATAGCCATGCCCTAACTGGGTGGTGGCTGCACTGCTACCGTGGCGGCGGGTCGTGAGCATGTTCAGCGTCAGCATCGGATAGCCAGAGACGGACGGCGTGCGAGACATGGTCGATGTGGAGTTCGGTGTGGTGTAGGATGGCGCGAGAGTAGTGGCAGTGACAAGAGTTGCGGGAACACAGAGGCACCGAGTTGAAAAATGGAATATCTAAGGTGGTTATGGTTGGTTAGGATCATTAAGAGAAAAAGTTTCATAGGGTAACTCAAAGGTTCTATTATTTGTCGAAGGTTCTGAGAATCTGTGAGAACCACATGATAAACTCGGAAGGACCGATTTTGAGTAAAGTGCAAATCACAAACATTCTAGAAGGTCTCAAAAGTTCCGGGAACACGTATGGAGTTAACTACAAAAATCATGGAAGCTCAGAGAAAAGTTGAACTTTCTAGAAACCCTAAGTGTTACGTTAATAGAGATTCTCAGAAGTTCTAGGCAATATATCAAAAATTCTGAGTTTGTCTACTGGATACATTGAATTGAATATCGAATGTTTTCGGAAAAATTAGAAGTACCGAGTTTCAAATCAAAAGCTCAGATGTACAAATTTGAAAGAATATTTAGGGTAAGTTTACAAAGAGAAGGCGTAGAAAGTTCCTTATGAGACTATTCCTCATCCAATTGGAGAAGAATCAAGCAACCAAAACAACAATTTGGATGGGAATTGGACGTACTCAACTCAAAGTCTTGCTAAAAATAGAGCAAAAACGCTTAATATTTACTAAAGATCTGAGATAACAAATAAGACCTAAGAAATCTAAGATGGTGATATTGCTGGTGTTGCCACCATGTATGAGCTGAAATATGTACTAGGACCTCTATGCATTTGAGCATGGGATCCTATGGTGCATTACCTCATATTTTTGTGTATTTCTAATCCTAATGATAAGTAATGCACAAAAAATATTGATTTGTTCACACCTTTTGGGATATATTTTCTCATTGCGAGAACAATACTCCCTCTTGGTGTGTTCACGCATTTTAAGCTCCAAAAATTAAACAAAATAATCAAACATACGTGCAAAGTTTTAAGCAATGTTTCGAGAATCCAAGATATCTAACTAACTCCTCAACTCATAAAACCTATGCTCATCTAAGGGCCTTGTGAAGATATCCATTAATTTTTTCTGTCCTTACATGGCTTAAGGCCATACCTCCTTTAGTCACATGAACCGTAAGGAAATGGTGTCCGATGTCTATGTGCTTGGTAGGGGAGTTTTTGACAAGGTTGTTGACTATCTTGATTGCTCTTCAATATCATATAAAAGAGAAACTTCTTTCAAATTGACTCCATAATCCTTCAATATTTGCCTCATCCAAAGCAATTGAGCGCAACAATTACTCTCATAGATGTACTCCGCTTCGACGGTGGATAGAGCTACGGAGTTTTGTTTCTTGGATTACCATGACTCTAAGGTTCTACCAATGAATTGGCAAGTGTCGAAGGTACACTTCCTATCTACCTTGCACGCCACGTAACCCAAATTCGAATATCCAATAAAATCAGAACTAGCACCCTTGGGCTACGACAAGCCCAGGTTGCGTGTGCGAACTATATATCTCAAAATTCTCTTAACGGCTATAAGGTGACACTCCTTAGAAGTGGCTTGAAACCCTGCATTGCACATACTTAGCATGATAATAGGCCTAGATGCATAAATCTAAAAGCAAAGAGCCAATCATGTATTGATATACCTTTTGATCCATGGATTTACGTTCCTCATTGAGGTTGAGATGCCCATTGGTTTGCGTTGGAGTACAGATGGGCTTGGCATTCTCCATGTTGAACTTCTTAAGCATGTCGTTGATGTACTTGCCTTGGCTAATGAATGATCCTTCATGAAGTTTCTTGACTGGTAGTCCAAGAAAAAGCTTCAACTCGCCCATTATAGACATCTTAAACTTTTCAGTCATCTTGCTGAATTCTCCGCTAAAGGCATTATTAGTGAACCTAAATATGATATCATCCATAAATATTTAGAAAATAAAAAGCTCACCATCAATGAACTTAGTGAACAATGTAGAATCACAATTTCCAATGTTAAAGCCCATCGTGACTAGAAACTCCCTAAGGCACTCATACCGTGCTTTTGAAGCTTGTTTGAGACCATATAGTGCATGATATTGTCATGATTAGCAAATGCGAGTAAGATTCTAATGACTTCTAGTCTAGCTACCGAGACATAGATTTCCCCAAAATTCAAACATTCGACTAATCCGTACCCTTGGGCCACTAGTCTAGCCTTGTTCTGCACAACTTGTCCGTCTTCATCTTTTTTATTGTGGAAGATCCACCTAGTGCCGATGATGTTTTGTCTTGGTCTTTCCACAAGCATCGAAATTTGATTGCTTTCAATGTTGTTGAGCTTCTTCATGCATGGCATTCACCCAATTCAGATCCTCAAGGACCACATCTACCTTGGTTGGCTCCAAAGAGGAAATAAAAGAGTAATATTCACAAAAATTAGCAATATGAGAACGGGTTTGAGTGTCTTTATGCATCGTGGTGTATTCGGTTTTAAGGACCGATAATCCTTATGATTCCTATACTGGTCCCATGATCAGTAGCCAGCACACACAAGTTTGCTTGATGATCATTGATATACAGGTACATATCAAAACATAGTATATAAATAGGTCGTCGAGATTGAGGTCTTATTCCTCTAGTTCATTGGCTAAAAGTCTGCAGCGCAAAACAAGCGATGGTGTGGCCCACCAATATGCCAAACTCGATAAACAACTGACTAGGGTTATGCCCGATCATTCATATAAATTGTCGTCAGCTTTGGAGTAGAGGTTTTCCTTGTCTGGCCACGTCAACAAGCCAGGTGAGTACATTGAATGTGCTCATAACCATCCTACAAAAGGAGTATAAAGGTTATACTCATACATGGCTTGTTCAAGGAATGTAGCTCTAGCCTATAATTCATGTTGTGCGGAAAAGTAAGTTTGCATTTGAAATAATAGTAACAAGTTTGCAAGCATTTGGAAAAGATTAGCATAGTGATCGTGAAGCATCATACTTCCCAACCGATGAGTAGTAGCCAACTACCGTCTCACTAGTCAGAACACCGATAGCCCCGACTATCGATTAACATCAGTATCCACCATTCCAAACCACTTTCGTGTAGTCCAACGTACGTCACACTTCTAAAGCTCCCACTACCAAACCATAGCTCATACTATACACTACGAGTATGTCATGCTCACGTCCTTAATCCCATGTCCCATGTTTCAAAAGAAAACATAGTCTAACCAATGTGTGACCTAACCAAGTTGTGTCCATGACCGTGGGCACGGCTATTCGAATAGATTTTAACACTCTGTAGAGGTTGTACGGCTTTACCTACAAGATGCAAGTCAGCTTTGTTGCCAGAGCTCGATGAGCACACTGCACGAGGTTTGCCGACAGGGTTATCACAACAAGACTTTTCCTCTGATTAGCCCTAATGGTGAACTTGCCAGATGAGCCATTCCCAACACTTGCTTGTTAAACCATGACATAATACGGACTCCTCTTTATGTCGAGCAACTTCCTACGTTAAACCACGAGAAGGTTCTCTGGAGATAAACCACTCTTTTGCACTTTCACCTATAGAGTAGTAGGTCAAGCCCGTCCCACTAGGGCATGTGGACGTACTGTATGAACTTTGTTGCGTGACATTTAGATTTGGTCCTTAGTTGGGCGTACTGTATGAACATTGCTACGCGGCACTTAGATTTGATCCTTAGTTGATCTGAGTAAGAATCCACATCTCATCATTGTTTCCAAGCTACAAAAGGCGACATCATCGCTACACCATCTCCTCCATACTCCCACTTATAATTCCAACCTGGACCCAAATCACCTCCAAATTTTTTTGATATAAAACTGTCCACGATCGGTAAACCATCGATCTTACGTAATACATGGTGAAAATAGTAGGGGCTAGGGATACTCAGTCGAACCAAGCCAAGTCATCGGGAGCCAGAGATTTTATATAGGTTCGGGCCTCCCTGAGGATAATAACCCTACGTCATGTGTGTCTTATATTGATCTTGAGATAGAGTACAAGGGAAAAAGGCTAATCTAGATGGGACCTACAACTTGTCGAAAGTGGATGTCAGGGATGTGTCTTCCCTTCTACTCAGCTGGAAGGCTCCTCGGGTGATCTCTCAAGCTTTTGTGTTGGTGGTTTGTCTATAGGCGATGTCGTAAATCTTATCTCCTCCGTAGGGTCCTTTGACTACTTATATAGAGGGTTTACCATACTGGGTACAGACTCGTCTTTGAGTAGGACTTCTGTCATCCTTAAACATCGGGATAAGCATCCTTCTTTAAGGGGTATCCAGACATCTATGTGTAGTTTCCTTATTGTCGCGGGGATTTCACGGCAATACTCATTTTTATGGATCGGGGGGCGCAAGAGGATGATACAGGCGGGTTCACACAAGCGATTTTACCCAGGTTCAGGCCCTCTAATGGAAGAGGTAACACCCTACTCCTACTGAATAGATTATGGGTCTTGTGTGAGAGATTACAGAGAAATGGCTGCTGTTCTTGGCTAGAGGAAGAGGATGGCACGGATCTTCAATTGACTCTCTCCGTGCATGGGAGCCCTAGCCTGGCCTTATATTGGTCTGGCGAGGCGGGCGTTACAGGTGCCGAATCGGCCAGTTGCTAGGCTGCAGTAATAGTAGAGTTAAGGTGTGCCTTAACTCTACTTAATTCGCCGAGTAATGTCTTCGCCAAGTAACGCCTGCCTTGATGTCGTCGTAACGTCTGCCTTGATGGAGTCATAACACCTGGTCTTGATGGGGCTGTGACTCCTGGTCTTGTTGGAACCCGGACGTTGCTTCTGAGTGGACCATGTGGGCTGTATTTGGCCGAGTGGGCCTCCTATCGTGTATTTGGGCCATCCCGAGTTTGCTGGGCCGACTCCTTGTCTTGGGCCTATCCCGTGGGGATCCCGTCGTCAGTAGCCCCCGAGTGCTTCAGGGTCTTGATACGGGCGCCGTCTGGTAAGCAAGCTGTGTGTGCGTCCGAGTCGGCCGTAGAGAGACCTTGCTGGACTCCTGAGATACCTGAAAAAGGTTAGGTTTGAGCTAATAATGGTGTTAATCTCGGTGATACCCGTGTTTTCCTGCTGGGGAAGTCAGCTGGCGGCCTGTCGGGGGGCCATATCATAAATTCCAAGTGAACCCAAAATAGCGTCTGAGCTTATCCGAGTGGATCATTGCCAGCTTGTGCCCGATGGGGGATGCTTTCGATGTTCGGCTTCGAAACCGAGTCCTCGAACTCTGGCATTGGGCTCTGAACCAGAAACCGTCTTGTGCCGCTGTGGATGCCGAGTTCATCCTTAGCTCGGGTGTTGCCGAGTGACCTGTGAACCCTGTTGGGTTGGTCATCGACACCCCTTTTTGCAGAACTGGTCTGCTTCCGAGTGGTGCAGTCGGTATGCCTCGAAATTGTTCGGAGGAGTCAGCGCGGCTTGTGCTGTGACTCAGCAGGCCGAGCCAACTTCACGCTGACTCGGCGTCCAAGTGTGATACAACCCGGTTACGCCGAACCCGGTCGAAGCTAGCTCGTGGTTCCACGAAGTCGTCTCGACTGCGCACGACGTCATTCCAGCATTTATTGCACGCAGTTGGTTGGACAGAGCGCTTGAGGCGCTGCAGCACGATGATTTTGCCTCGAGTCCCGCGTGAGGCGTGCACGAGACATCCGCTGCTGTAGCGGCGACTTCATGGGATGTCCGAAGCGACGGCTTGTTATGATTGTGCCTCGAATCACGTGGACGATATGCGCGGGATGGCTGAAATGCACGCCGGCCAGATTGCTTGGGATGATGGGCCATGGCGAAAAAGGCACCTCGAATCCCGCGGGGTCGCGCGCGCGAGACGGTAGTTGCCGTGGCAATTTGCGGACACATGTGGCGCACGACCATCGGCGGTTCGCCTCCCCCTTCTATAAAAGCGGGTGTAGGGGTGAAGCGGTTCCCATCTGCCTTCGTCTTCCTCGCGCGCATCTGCTCCTTGCCTCCAGAGCCCTTCCGCCATGCACTGCTTCCTTTCTTCCTGAGAAAACACTTGCTCCGCCACTGCCTTCCAATCATGTCGCGTGTTTCCATGGGGAAGAAGATCGACTCCGGATCCTCCTCCGCCGCTGCGCTCCCCGATGACTGGAAGAAGGGCGATTGGGTCCCGTCGGTGGTGAATGACGACCTCCTCGCCGGCCTCGCCTTCGAGGAAATGCTGCCTCCTAGAGCAATCAGCAACTGGAGGGCGCCCTACCAGGAGCCGGGACCTGCCCCGCATGATCACGAATGGGTGTTACTCCTCCCGTTCGTCGAGCAGGGCTTGTCGCTACCGCCCCATGACTTTGTGCGAGGGCTCCTCCACTTCTACGGCCTCCAGCTTCATCATCTCAACCCTAACGGCATTCTGCACATCGCGTGCTTCATCACGCTGTGCGAATGCTTTCTGGGGACTCGGCCTCACTGGGGGTTGTGGAAGAAGACATTCGTGGTGAAGGCACAGCCGGTCAGGGTTGGCGGGCGCCTCTCCATCTGCGGGGGAGCCGGCATCCAAGTGAAGTCCGACATGAAGTACTTCAAGCTACAACTCCCGGATACCGTGCGGAGGTGGCAAGACAGGTGGTTCTATTGCCTGGACGAGCTCACACCGACTGCCCAGGAGGGGTTGCCGAAGTACGTCCCCGGTCCCCCGGTCTGGCAGAAGCGTTGGGGTGCCAAGCCTTCCAGCGCAGAGATGCCGGAGGTCGAGCGGCTTACAAGGAGGATCCAACGGCTCCAGGACAAGGGGCTTACTGGAGTCGACCTCATCGTGACCTGGTTGAGTCGGCGAATCCAACCGCTGCAAGCTAGAGCACACCCAATGTAGGAGTATTCGGGCGCTTCCGACTCGACCAGGGTGTCATCGGCGGAGCTCTCAGATCACCACTTCATGGAGCTCCTCAAGAACTTGACCAAGGAGCGATCCGGTCTCACCAGGGCACCGCACGTGATGCCCTATTCTGCGGCCAACCCCCCGCCGACTATAAGTGTTCCATCTCCCGAGTCGAATCTTTGGCATTTTTGTGCCTTCATTCTTTCCTAAACTGAGTCTTTGATGTTTTGCAGACTTTGCTTAACTTGAATTCCATGCCGCCACTCTCGGAGCAAAACTCGGTTCCAGAGGCCTTGGACGACGTGGAGGTCGACGAGGAAGCCCCTGAGGGCGGGGACCCGGAACGGGGGCGAGTTCCGGCCGACTCGGGGGGTGAGTCAGAGGAAGAGGCCCCTCTGACCTTAAAACGGAGGCGCGCGGATGACGCCTCCGGCTCCGGGGCCTCACGGACTCAGGCGGAGTTGGCTCAGGCGGAGTCGGCTGCCAAGCGGGCTCGGGCCGGCACTGCCAGCCCCTCAGTACAAGTTACCGTGCCTACCGTCAAGCCGACTGCACCCCAGTCAGCATCCGCCAGTTCCTCTGGGGGTCCGTCCACCCTGGCGAAACCGAAGAAGAAGGTGGTCCCTACAACCACCAGGTACGATTTTCTTGCTTTCTTCTATATTTTGATTGAAAGGAGTAGATGCCGAAGTCGATCTGCGTTTTTGTCTTTGCAGAATCCAAAGGAAGCTCTCCGACAAAGGAGGCTTCCAGCCCGGCGCGTCCACGGGCCCGACTCCACTTGTGGCGCTGGAGTCGGGCGAATGAATGGGGCCAGCCGTGTCCCCGACTACGGCTGCGCCCTGCGTGCTAACACCTGCTGCGCCCGTGGCGGAGGCGCTGGAGTCAGGCGCGGGTACCGGGCCAGTCTTGGCACCGGCCGTCGACCCGCAGCCTCCGCCGACTCCCGCCAGCGAGGTGACAACGGAGCCGGCGACCGCGACCGGCGCCAACTCCTCAGAGCCAGCGAGCAGGGCCAAGAGCCAGCCCACCACCGAGTCCTCTCCTGTGGCTGAACGAAACCTTGTGCCGGTTCCTTCGCCCGCGACCGAAGAAACGGCACCCGGTTCGTCCAGCGGCCTTGTGCCCGCGCTGTTGCTGCCGAGCTGCAGCACGGAGGACCTGGCGGTGGCACAAAGAGCCACTGACCGCGTCACTGCCCTCAGCTCCCAGCTTAGGGAGTTTGCTGATGTGGCCAAAACCTTGGCGGACTCTGCCGAGGTTTTGGAATCTTCCGTCGGGGTAAGACCTCGCATCCAAACTTCGCTTGATCTAACACTGGGAGCACGATCAGTGCACCCAGTGGGTGTAGCTCCCGAGTCTCGAGTCGACTGATTGAGTTGGCTGGAGACTTATTAACTCAGATCCCACTGACTTGAATTTTCCTTTGTCCAGGCTGCGATCCGAGTCGGCGGGAACAGCCAGGCGTTTTTGGAGAGGAATGCCTCTCTCGAAAAAGCACTGGCTGACGAAAGAGCCAGGACTCGGTAGCTTGAAGAGAAGCTTGCCGCCGCAGGGAGTAAGTATCCGAATCATTGTAGTTTTTTGCCTTTAAGATTTCGTTGATTCTTATCTTTTTGAGTCGGCAGATGTGGAGGCCGAAAACAACCGTCTTCGCGCAGCTGAAGGCCTCTATCCGGTGGTGAGGGCGAAGGAGATGATCACCGCCCGCGAAGTTGAGCTCGATAACGAGCTCAAACAGGCTCGGGAGAACATGAAAACCTTCGCCTCCCTACAGTCGGAGCGTCAGCAGCTGGCCACTCAGTTTGAGCAACTGACAGCCATGAATCGTGAGCTGCAGACGCAAGTCGACAGCTTCTACTCGATGACCGAGTCGCGGCAGTGGCATGCTACGGCCATCGTCGAGTGGGAGAAACAGGAATCGGAGCTCATGGGACATCTCAAGAAAGCCAATGAGACCCTACTCGGTGAGCTTCCGAGTCCCTCATCAACTTCTTTTGTTCATGTCCCTGCTTAGTTCCTTGTAATAATTCTAAAGCAGATGCTTGCCCAGAACTGGAGGAGGAGGCAAGGCATGCGGCGCTCCGACTCCGAGCACTGGAGCACCCGGCTGAATCAGCGCTCGAGGCCTTCTGGACACCCGAGTTGATGTCCAGTTTTATCGTCACTGTGGAGGACCGACTCCTCCAAGTGAAGAGCCTCGTTCAACGCATGAAGTCGGCTGCACAGAGCCTTTGCGCCAAGCTCTGGCCTAACGATGAAGTGGGCTCCAGCATCTTCACCCTTGCCGACAAGCTTTCATAAGGCTCGGCAGAGGTGGAGAAGTGGAAGGAGTCAGCGACCCGCTCGGGAGCCGGCATGGCGCTGGCGAAGGTGCTGGCGCACCACCCTGACGCGGATGTCGACGGAATTTCCGCTGGAGCCCCACTCGACGCAGAAGGTGATGCAGTTGACCCACTGAAGCTGCTCCCCCGAGTTCACCGCGCCGCGAGCCGGATTATCGAGTTTAGCGACCTGGAGGAGCGCGTAGAGGCGACTCCAGAAGAATAGACGTCTTATTATTATTATTATTATTTTATTTTTTTAGACTCGGTATGCCGACTAGAATGATGTAAAAACTTTGCTAAGTTGAAGGACGCGATATTTTGCAATGAAAGCACTTTAAGTTATTTTGCTCATCTTTGTTTTGTTTTTGTGTTAAGTCCTTTCATATGCAGGCCGACCTTTAGCTTTTGCTCTTACCAACCGGACAGCCGGGTTGCGACTATAGTTGGGGACGAAGAGTGGGACTTAGGTACCGTACATATTTACTTAGACGTTCGTGGAGATAACAAAGTCAGAGAAGTCAAAATAACTTAAGCCGACTAACCACACCCAGTGGGTCGAGGTAGCCCCCAGGGGTTGCCCGGAAGAATCAAACCATTCGGATGTTTGGTGTAGCCCCCGGGGTTGCCCAAGGGAACAAACCGATTTTATCAGTAAGGTCACAAAATAAATAATTCCGACTGGAAAATGTGAAAAAAGAGTTCCCCCCGAGTGCCGCTCGGGACAGGAAAATTTTATTCATGATCGAAAACTGCTAAGTATTGTGAATACAGAGTGTTTAAGTAAAAAAAGGGACGTAGCTGGGCAACGTTCCAAGTCTTTTCGGTGACTGCTCCTGATGCCGGGTCCTCCAATCGGTAGGCGCCGTTGTGCAACACTTGGTGGATGATGAACGGCCCCTCCGAAGGCGGGGAGAGCTTGTGCATGCCCGTCTTGTCTTGAATGAGTAGGAGGACCAAATCCCTTTTATTGAAGACTCGGCCCCGAACTTGGTGGCTGTGATAGCGGCGCAAGTTTTGCTGATACATGGCCAAGCGTGAAAGAGCAAGCTCCCGTGCTTCCTCTAGGAGATCAAGGTCGTCCTGCCTTGCCGACTCAGCATCTGCTTCCACATATGCTGCGACTCGTGGAGAGTCGTGGAGGATGTCACTCGGCAAGACAACTTCGGCTCCGTAGACCATGAAGAAGGGCGTGTAGCCAGTCGACCGATTTGGAGTAGTCCTTAAACTACAGAGGACAGAAGGGAGCTCGTCGATCCAGTAGCCGTTAGTCCTTTGTAGAGAAATCAGCAGCCGGGGCTTGATGCCTTGGACGATGAGCGCATTGGAGCGCTCAACTTGTCCATTGGACTGCGGATGGGCCACCGAGGCGTAGTCGAGTCGGATACCATGGTCTCGGCAGAACTGGCGGAAGACTTCAGAAGTGAAGTTCTTGCCATTGTCGGTGATGATGCTGTGGGGAATGCCGAATCGAAAGATGACCCCCTTCATGAAGTTGACAGCAGTCGGACCAGGGAGTTTCATGATGGGCTTGGCCTCGATCCACTTGGTGAATTTGTCCACTGCGACGAGGAGGTGAGTGAATCCCCTCGCGCTGTCTTGAGCGGGCCCACCATGTCGAGCCCCCACACGGCAAAGGGCCATGTGATGGGGATAGTTTTGAGGACGGTAGCCGGCATGTGTGATTGGCGGGCGTACCTCTGACAGCCTTCACAGGTGCGAACGAGTTCCTCTGTGTAAACCTTGACGGAAAGCCTTGGCGACAAGTGCTCGCGAAGAAGCGTGGTGGCCGCAGGTTTCCGAGTGAATTTCTTCAAGGATTTCTCTGCCTTCCTCTGGCGATACGCACTTTTGGAGAATTCCAAAAGTGCTGCGCTTGTAAAGCTCGTTGTTGACGACGGTATAGGCCCCAGCACGGCGCACAATACGACGCGCCGCAGTCGGATCCTCGGGGAGCTCCTTGCGCAAAAGGTAAGCGAGGAACGGCTGAGTCTAGAGGGGGATGACGGCCAGGACGCCTTCCTGGGCCAAGTCAACCTTTTTGGGGTCTTGGGTTGTGGCTTCGGAGGAGTCGGTTGCTGACTCCAACTTGACGGAAGGCTGATGTAGTTGTTGTAGAAAGATGCCGGGTGGCACCTTTTCACGAGTGCAACCGATCCGAGCAAGGGAGTCGGCTGCTTCATTGTCGGCCCGGCGAATGTGATGAAGCTCGAGGCCTTCGAAATGGCCTTCGAGTCATCACACGGCAGTGCAATACGCCGCCATGGTGGGGTCCTTGGCATCCCACGTCTTCATCACCTGCTGCATCACCAGATCCGAATCTCCGCGACATAAGAGTCGGCGAATACCGAGTGAGACGGCTATACACAAGCCATGCAACAGCGCCTCGCATTCCGTGACGTTGTTAGACGCCGCAAAATGGATCTGCAACACATGGTGGAGCTTGTCGCCTTTGGGGGAGATGAGGATGACTCCAGCCCCCGTGCCCGCGAGCATCTTCGACCCGTCGAAGTACATGATCCAGTGCTCCGAGTGCACTTCGGGCGGGAGGGACTGGGTTTCTGTCCATTCGACAATGAAGTCGGCAAGAGCTTGGGACTTTATAGCCTGGCGAGGTTCATAATTGATGTCGTGAGCCATGAGCTCAATTGCCCACTTTGCGACTCGGCCCGTGGCATCCCTATTGCCAATGATGTCTGACAAGGGAGCATGGCTGACCACGGTAACCGAATTGGCTTGGAAGTAGTGCACCAGCTTCCGCGCTGCCATGAACACGCCATAGACGAGCTTCTGGTAGTGCGGGTAGTGCTGTTTCGACTCAGAGAGGACCTCACTGACGTAGTAGATGGGTCGCTACACTTTCTGCACCCGGTCTTCTTCTGCTCGTTCTACCACCAGAACCACGCTGACCACCTGATTGGTAGCTGAAATGTAGAGCAGCAAGGGCTTCCCTTCCATTCGTGCAGCGAGACCTGGAGGTGTAGACAGCAGTCGCTTGAGGCCGTCGAAGGCCTGTTGAGCTTCGTTGGTCCACTCGAAGGTGTCAGATTTCTTCAAGAGTCGTTAGAAAGGCAGAGCCTTCTCACCGAGTCGGGAAATAAACCGACTGAGTGCAGCCACGCATCCGGTCAGTCACTGGATAGCCTTCAGTTCCTTCGGCTTGCCCATCTTGAGAATGGCCTCAATCTTGTCCGGGTTCGCCTTGATTCCGCGTTCGGAAACGATGAACCCGAGTAATTTGCCTGAAGGAACTCCAAAGACGCACTTCTCCAGGTTGAGCTTCATGTCAAATCTTCTGAGATTGGCGAAGGTTTTGGCCAAGTTGGTCAAAAGATCTGCACTCTCTTTCGTCTTTACTACGATGTCGTCAATATAGGCTTGGACATTTCTGCCTATCTGGTCATGCAAACATTTCTGTATACATTGCTGGTATGTAGCTCCAGCGTTTTTCAAACCAAAAGGCATAGTAATATAGCAGTAAGCCCCAAACGGGGTAATGAAAGAGGTCTTTATTTGATCTGACTCTTTCATCTTAATCTGGTGATAGCCTGAATAGGCATCCAAAAAACACAAACGCTTACAACCGGCCGTGGAGTCGACTACTTGGTCGATACGGGGTAGCGCGAATGCGTCCTTGGGGCATGCTTTGTTTAGGGACGTGTAGTCCACGCACATGCGCCAAGTCTTGTTCTTCTTAAGAACTAGGACTGGGTTTGCTAACCAGTCCGGGTGAATAACTTTCTTGATGAACCCGACCGCGAGGAGTCGGGCTATCTCTTCTCCAATGGCTTTGCGCCTGTCCTCGGTGAAGCGGCGGAGGGACTGCTTGACTGGCTTCGTGTCTTTGGAGACATTGAGTGAGTGCTCGGCGAACTTCCTTGGAACTCCGGGCATGTCAGCTGGCTTCCATGCGAAGATGTTCCAATTCTTATGAAGGAAGTCGACGAGCGCGCTTTCCTATTTGGCCTCAAGGTCGGTCCCGATCTGGACCGTTTTGGACGAGTCATCGGGGTGGACCTGGACCTTCTTAGTGTCCTTGGCCGACTGGAAAGCGGACTCGGATGTCGGCTTTTTGCTAGGCGGAGCCTGTTCGAAGTCGACATCCTTCTTGATGGCCTCCAGCTCTTCCGCTGCGATCAGGGACTCGGCAATGTCTGCACTGGCGATATCGCACTCATTGGAGCGCTCGAAGTCGCCTGTGATTGTGATGAACCCCTTGGGACCCGGCATCTTTAGCTTGAGGTATACATAGCACGGCCTAGCCATGAATTTGGCGTAAGCCAGGCGGCCGAAAATGGCATGATAAGCGCTCTTGAAGTTGACAACTTCAAAAGTCAGGGTCTCGACTCGGAAATTGTTCGGGTTGCCGAACACAACCTCCAAGGAGACTTGGCCCAGAGGTCTGGCACACTTTCCCGGCACTATCCCATGAAAGGTTGTGCTAGTGGGACGGAGCTGGGACTCCATGATCTGCATCTTCTTCAAGGTGTCCCTGAAGATGATGTTGATGCTAGAGCCACCATCCATGAGGACCTTGCGGAGTTTGAAGCCGCCGACCTGCAGATCCACCACCAGGGGGTGTTTGCCTGGATGCGGAACTCGGTCCGGGTGGTCGAGCCGGTCGAATCCGACTGTCACTTCGGACCAATCCAGCCACTGGGGAATTGCTGGCACTGTCGCGTTCACTTCGCGATACCGTAGCTTTCAATTCCTTTTGGAATCGGATCCTTGGAAAATCATAAGGATGCCCTTCTGCGGGGGATATTGGGCGGCGCCACTGCCCGTAGCTGGGCCACTCTCACTGCCAACGTCAGGATCGAGTTGTTTCTCTTCCCGAAGGTGCTTTAAAAAGCTGCATTCCCTGGCCGAGTGGCCCGCTTGGTAATCGGGGGTGCTGTGGAAGGACCATGGTTTGTCGAGGATCTCCTCGAAGGTGAGCCTTGGTGCCTTGCGTTGCTGCCAGGGGCGCTCCTTCCTTCGGCTGCCATCGCCGCGCTGGGGGCCACGTTCAGCAGCCGCAACCAAGTCGGCGCCACTAACTCCATCCCTGGTGCCAGCTTTCCGCTTCTGGGGGCGGTTGTCGCCACGCTTCTGACTTGAGTCGGCGTGGTCTTTGCGAGTTGAGGACTCGGCTTTTGACTTGCCCTTGTCCTCGTACCGCATTGCCTCCTCACCAGTCGCATACTTGCTGGCGACTTCCATGAGTCGGCCCATGGTCTGAATATTGGACCTGGCCAACTTATGCTTTAGGAGCTCATATTTGACTCCCTGAGAGAAGGCCTGAATGGCCTGTGTCTCAGAGACATCCTCGATGGAGTTGCGTAGCTGGGTCCAATGCTGTATGTAGTCGTGAACCGACTCCCCTTTCTCCTGGATGCAAAGCCAAAGGTCCTGCGCATTTCCGGGGCGCTTGTACGTGCCCTCGAAGTTTTTGACGAAGGCCTCCTAGAGGTCCCCTCCATTCGTAGATGTTGTCTTTGGGGAGGCCGTTGAGCCACGCCCGCACCGATCCCTCGAGCATCAGGAGAAGGCTGCGGAGGGCGACACGCTCATTGCCCCCACCAATGTTGCAAGCGACGAGGTAGTCGGCAAGCCAAGTATCTGACTTGGCAGTGCCATCATACTTGTCGACGCCGCTGGCGATCCGGAACCGATCCGGGAATGGCTCGGAATGGATCCGCCTGCTGAAGCATAGCGGACCAGTGGAGGCCGAGCCTCCCGGCTGATTGACCTCAGCACCACGGCGCTTAGCACACGCCCGGGCCGCGCGAATTTCTTCGAGATCGTCCCGCGCGTCGTGGGTGCTGCCAGCCCGGCCTTGGTGGGAGTCGGCTCGGCGCCGCTCCTCGTGGATCCGGTTGATCTCCTCGCGAGCGTCGGGATGCCGGTTAGTGGAGCGACTCGGTTGTGATGAGCCTATGGTGACAGGGTGACTCGGAGCCGCCGAGGGTTGGCTCCGTGTAGACCTGGAGGCCAGCCGGTCGCGTGCCGATGTGGCCTTGTTCTGCTGTTCTACCGCCGTCTTCATCAGGGTGACGACTCGGTGGTAGGTTTTCGCCGCAGGGCCGTCCGCCGGGGGCGGGAGTGAGTCAGCCAGCGTGGCAGCTGCGACGAGATTTTGAGCCGGAGTTTGGTAAACCGGAACTCCATCTTGCTCTCGTCCAAAGAGAGAATTGCGGACGGCGCAGCTCCTCCGAGCGGCTGATGAAGAGCACCGATTTGAACGCCGGCAGGATCCGTGAGCCACGGCCTCATCATGTTCACGCTTACGCGCTTCGAGAGCTGCTCTCTCTTGATAAATGCGCTCCCGCTCGGCCAGGATGGCCTGCCGAGACGCCTCCATGGCCCTCTCGGTTTCCGACTGTCCATCAATGGGAGTGCACAAGAGCTCGTCCCTCGCCCTAACCGTAGCTCCTGACGTGCCTGCGACATCGGTGGCGCTGGGCGTGACCATGTATACCTCGGCCGCGGAGGCATGGCTATGCGAGCTCTCGTCCCCATCGGATTCGGAGTCCAAGACAGGTAGGAGAGAGTCGGAGCCGACCATGCCAACAAGTTGGGAGATCGTCTTGCCGTCGCTCGGGCGGATGGAGGTCCTAGGGGACACCCGGGCATCGGTTTTGCCACAGAACGAGAGGCCGGACCCTGGAGGTTTAGCCGGCCAAATGCGCCGGCCACAAAGTGCAGACTCCCGAAGGAAATCTGCGTGCCCTCAGGGAACACGGCGAAGGCAGTGTGCAACGGTGCGTCGCCGGTCACGAGCCCGCCGCCAGTGGCTGGAGATCCCGCATGGATCATGGCTCTAGCATGCGCCTCCCCTACCTGGCGCGCCAACTGTCGCGGGGATTTCGTGGCAATACTCATTTTTATGGATCGGGGGGTGCAAGAGGATGATACAGGCGGGTTCACACAAGCGATTTTACCCAAGTTCAGGCCCTCTAATGGAAGAGGTAACACCCTACTCCTGCTGAATAGATTATGGGTCTTGTGTGAGAGATTACAGAGAAATGGCTGCTGTTCTTGGCTAGAGGAAGAGGATGGCATGGATCTTCGATCGACTCTCTCCGTGCATGGGAGCCCTAGCCTCGCCTTATATTGGTCTGGCGAGGCAGGCGTTACAGGTGCCGAATCGGCCAGTTGCTAGGCTGCAGTAATAGTAGAGTTAAGGTGTGCCTTAACTCTACTTAATTCGCCGACTAACACCTGCCTTGATGTCGTCGTAACGTCTACCTTGATGGAGTCGTAACGCCTGGTCTTGATGGGGCTATGACTCCTGGTCTTGTTGGAACCCGGACGTTGCTTCTGAGTGGACCTGTGGGCTGTATTTGGCCGAGTGGGCCTCCTATCGTGTATTTGGGCCATCCCGAGTTTGCTGGGCCGACTCCTTGTCTTGGGCCTATCCCGTGAGGATCCCGTCGTCACTTATCCTCCTAGAGTCCCTCTTTGATACCTATATTGCTCGGGGTATCCAGGGGATCCCTATGGGATAATATACGGATACAGCTATCGTATACAGTAGAGTTGTACTATTCATCATCAAGTCCCCTCCCCAATCAGTATGTGAAATAAGGCCGTGATGGGTTAAGAAAATCAACCTAGCCGGGGGAACATCCCGATCGAGTGCTTTGTCGTCACTTATCCTCCTAGAGTCCCTCTTTGATACCTATATTGCTCGGGGTATCCAGGGGATCCCTATGGGATAATATACGGATACAGCTATCGTATACAGTAGAGTTGTACTATTCATCATCAAGTCCCCTCCCCAATCAGTATGTGAAATAAGGCCGTGATGGGTTAAGAAAATCAACCTAGCCGGGGGGAACATCCCGATCGAGTGCTTTTCTGAGTGGTCACTAGGTCTCTGAGTATGATGTATCTCTATGTGAGATCCTGATCATCTCCAAATCGTCTAGTCGGGATATTAGTCCTCTCCGAGTGGGTCTGGGGCCCCGAGCAGGCCTCTCGTCTAAGTAGGAATTCTAGATAGCTCAATAGATGTTGCGTTCAAATCCATGAATCGAGGGCGCGTTGATCCCAACCGGCGAGTTTTCCAAAATTTGAATCGTCGCAGCGGAGATATCACATAGTGGTCAAAGAATCTTCTCCCTTTTTCTACACCTGTCCTTAATGACGTAGTAACACTGTAGCGCATTTGTCGAGGTCGTGTGCCTTGCGTTCCTGGATTCTCGTGCAAACCGCTCCCGGTTAACTACAGCAGGACGTGGAGGCAGAGATCGTGGCTTAGAGTAGCCCTCGAAACTGCCGTAGAGCTGGTTAGGATCTGTAATGCACCACCTTATAAGGGGTCTGGAGAACCTAAGGGTCGCTACCACGTTCCAAAGCCTTTGTCTTCTCGAGCACTTCACCCTTAAGCCCTAGCTTCCTTCGTCTCCCTCCTCACGCCCGCATCCCTCCCCCTTAGCATAGGCTAAGCAATGGACAAGAATAAGAGCTCTGGGAAGGATGCCGCCACCTCTGATGATTCCCCTAAGGTGGCGATCCTGTCCTGGACACAATCAGAGGTGTCGGCGGTGTTCCTAGAGAAGATGGAGAATCTCGAGATGATCCCCCCTCTTTATGGTAGCTTGCACGCCAGCAGAAGGAGAGGTGTACCCAGTCTAGACACAAACTAGACGGTGGTGTTTGCTGACTTCTTTCGGTGTAGGTTCTGGTTCCCGCCATCGAGCTTCTTCCTCCTCATCCTCTGCTTCTACGGGATTGCGCTCATCCACCTCAATCCCAACTCGATCGTGATGTTGAGGCCCCTGCACTCAATGGTCTTAGTCACCTGGGAGTACTCGAACGAGGCGAAACCGTCCCGGGACAGTGAAAGAGGTAACCCTTGTCCCATGTTGTCTAGAGACTCAGGGTAGGATACATTCCTCACCCGTAACCAACTTTCCTTTCCTTGCTGTCCTCGAGGCTCTGAAGATTTTGTACCGGGTGAAGTACCTCTTTGAGTCGGCTCCTCCCATAGGGTGCACTCATTTGCCACTACCGATCTCGAGAATGGATCTCGAGGACCGGTGGAAGATCTTGTCAGTAAGTATCTCTTAGATTTTTGCTTGTTCTTTCTAAAAGTGCATCCGGTCCCAAGGAGAGTGGAAGGATGATTATCTAGCCCCAAGGTTTGGTTTTGATGGTTAATGGCAACCCTCACCTGTATCTAACATTTACAACGATTGTGAACAGGAGTTTAGATGAACAGGTGATCGATGAAGACAACATCTGACTGATGATGAGACCAAAAAAAGAGCAAGGAACCGTGAAGGTCAGAAAGGCTAGCTAAGCTAGTCTCCTGAGGCTCAGTTGCGAGGATGCCGAGGCTGTGCTCGAGGTCAAGCGAGGTGATGGTGGCTTCATGGAGTTCAAGGACCATGACTGCAAGCTGGATAAGACCTAGAGGAGCTAGGAAGCTAGTGGATCTGCGTCAAGGGGTTCGCTGTGCGTCTTCAAAGGGCTGTCATCTTCAGTTGTTAGCTTGGAACCAGTGCCAAGATTCTGAGCGAGCTGGTCAGTGGCAGTGGTGAGTCCATTGTCCTCCTGAATCAGTTTAAGGCTTGTAGTGAGCCGGCCTGTGTTGTGCTCAGGTGCTGCCTGAGGCAACCGAGTCCACCTGAGTTTGGCATCTGAGACTCAGGTGGGTAGCTCAGCCGTGACTAGTAGGTTACCAAGTGTATGTTAGTTGAGTCTTAGATAGGTTTGTCTGGTGGCTCTTTGTCTGACGTGGCATGAGGGTAACGGCTAGCTGCCAGGGACTCTATAAATAGGGAACCTGGGGAGGTTTTGACCTCAACCTTTACCTATACCATAGAAAGCACCCTGCTGTTAAAAGAGAGAGCTCTTAGTCTCCGAGAGAGCGTTGCCTGCGTGCATCCACCGTGAGAGAGAGTTGCTTTACATCTTGAGTGCTTCAGAACTAAGAGAGTTCATGGTACTGGTTCCTTCAAGAGACTGAGAGAGCTCTTGGTGTTCGTCTGCTCCAAGACCGGGAAGTTAGAGTCGTTGGTGAGCAAGCCAAGTCTTGTGTGGCTGCCTCCAAGTGTCTGTGAAGGCGATTTGGGTCTGCCTGTCTTGCTGCGGTGAGATTAAAAGGATTTCACACAAGATAAGCGAACGAGGAAAGAGCACGGTTCAGTGCCGGCTGTGAAAGCAGCTTCCTCAACGGAGACGTACCACTTTGCATAGAGTGGGAACTTCGGTAAAACAAACCTCTGTGTCTACTTGTTCATTTGTATGGTTTGCTTTTACTTGTGCTGATATATATAGTACACTCTCTGCTGCACACAACTGAGTTTCCCACTTGAGACTCAGTTGACACACAACTGAACTGCCTATCTGATGCACACAACTGAGTCACGCACCTAAGACTCAGTTGACGCTCTCTAGTCTTTGTTTTTCCTGCATGTTTTCTGAGTTATCTGCCTGAGTGTCAGCTGCCTATTTCAGTTGCCTGTACCTAGCTAGGATTGACCTATTTAATTTAAGTAAAGCCCATTAGGTCTAGAATTTTATAGAGCCGACCTATTCACCCCCCTCTAGTCGACTCCTGAGATCCTTTCAAGTGGTATCACAGCCTCGTTGCTCATATTGGCTTAACAGCCAGAGTTAAGAGATGTCGAACTACGAGAGTAGAGTTCCCATATTTGATGGCACTAACTATGCTTTTTGGAAGTGGAAGATGCAAATGCACCTTACTGCAATGGACCCAGATGTCTGGAAAATTGTCATGACAGGTCTTAAAGTAGATAATGAGAGCAACCCTACTGATCAAGACAAGATCAACATCAAGAACAATGCTAGGGCTACCAATGCTATCTATATGGGGCTGCAGGAACATGATTTCAACCGTGTCAGCACCTTTGATGCAGCCCATGATATCTGGAACACCCTTCAAGCTATTCATGAAGGCAGTGATACCTTGAAGAGGTCCAAGAAGGATGTGTTAGAGCATGATCTTGACAACTTCCACTATCAACCTGGAGAGGACATAAACTCCATCTTCACAAGGCTTACAATGATCACAAATCAGCTGAAGGCCCTTGGATCAACCAGAGTTGAAGATGGAGATGTGATCAAGAAGTTTCTTTTTGTCCTTCCCAAGCCCTATCACACTCTGCGTCTGATGATGAAGGAGAAGGATGGCTTCGACAGGATGAAGCCCACTAATGTGCTTGGTAGGATGCTAACTCATGAGATGGAGCTGAATCACTCTAAGAAGCATGCTACCACTTCTGGCAAGAACAAGGATATAGCTCTCAACATAGTGGCCAGTCTCAAGGACTCTAGTGATGAAGAAGATTTGGATGAAGAGATGTCCACTGATGAAGAAACTGAACTTGCTATGCTCACTCGTAATTTCAGAAAGTTCTACAGAAGAAAGAAGTTCTCTGGTTCTGCTGATAGATTCAAAGGGAAGAAACAGCTCAACGACAAGAAGTGTTTTGAGTGTGGTGACTCAGGACATTTCATTGCTGATTGCCCCAGGAAGAGCAAGAAACCAGAAGAGGGCAAGTACAAGAAGAAGGAGGTCACTGTTAAGAAGAAATACAAGGAAGGGAAGCCACCTACCTTCAGAAAGAAGAAGACCTCTGCTGCCAAAGCATATGTTGGACAAGCTTGGGTCTCAGATGACTCAGAGTCTGAAGAAGAGTCAGAAGAAGAAACTGAGCTAGCTGGGTTAGCCATCTGTGTCTCAGATGGATCACTCAGTGGCCCAACTGAGTCCGGCAATGACTCAGTTAGGTCACTCAGTTATGCACCTGAGTCAGACTCACTCTTCGACAAGGATGCTGACCCTTCATCTGCTGAGACTCCAGCCCTATGCCTTATGGCTAAAGGCAGCAAGGTATTAACTGAGGATGACTTCCCTGACTATGCTGAGCTAATGGATATTCTTGACAGGACAGAAAAGCTTCTTCAGAAAGAGAGAAAAGAGAACATCTCTCTCAGGGACAAATTAGCTGATATGCAGGTGTCCCTTGATAATTCTCAAGATGCTAAATCTGATCTTGATGAAGAAGTTTATTTGCTGCAGGTGGCTCATGATAAGCTCAAGTTATCACATGAGCTTCTAACTTCTGAGCATGATAAGTTTAAGGAAACCCATTCAGCTTGCTCTATTGTTATTCCTGTTGCTAATCCCCCTAATGTTGTAGAAACTTGCTTAAACTATGCATCTCGCATCAATGTTATTCCTTCTAGTACAGTTATTGCTGATGATTCACCTAGTGGATCAAGTACTTCAACTGCTACTAACTCTGTTGATGCAGCAAAGTTTAATGAACTTAAGGAAGAGCATGAGGAGCTGAAAAGGCTCATGAGAATAGGCCTATGCAGTGCTAATATAGGCATGCAAAACTTTGCTAGACTCCAGTCCACCTTAGTTCTCAAGAACAATGGTAAAAGGGGACTTGGTTTCACTCCTGTGCTTGGCAAAGATAGATTGTTATATATTCCCCCTGCTGCTAACAAGAAATCTTTGAAGAACAACTTTGTTCCTCAAATGGGAAAATATGATACTAACTCTTTTGCAGGAAATCACCTAAAAACAGGTGGTTACACGAGGATTCCCTCAAACCCCAGCTATGTGCTTAAAACTGGGAAGAATGGTAAGCTTGTGGCAAAGTATGTTGGGCCTCGAGGTGAGTACAAAAGAGTACCGGGTGTTTGGGTACCAAAATCTGTAGTCACCTATGTCTCAGGTGGCTCACTCAGGTGCAGTGCAAATGTGCTAACCCTTCCATCTGAGCTTGCAGGGGATAAGAATCTGAGAAAGATTTAGAGGTTCACTAAGCTTTCTAAAGCTATAGCTGCTAAGAACCCATCTGTTAAGCTTATTCCTGCTATTGATGCTTATTGTAAGAGACCTGCCAACTTGGGAACCAAAGCTCATTGGGTTCCTAAGTCTCAGAACTAATCATGCAGGGCTCTGCCTCCAGTGGAACTAAATGGGTCATGGACAGTGGCTATACACAACACATGACTAGAGGCAAAGAGGAGTTCACTGAGATAAGAAAAGACAACATCCCTTGCAAGTATGTCAACTATGTTGATGATTCAAAAGGCAAGGTATTTGGTTGTGGTAAAATTGCTATCTCTCAGGAACACTCTCTTACTGAAATAATGCTTGTTGAGTCTATTTCATATAACCTCTTATCTGTTTCTCAAGTATGTGATGCGGGTATGAAAGTCACATTTTATCCTAAAGAGGTTTATGTTCAGAAACTAACAGATAACTTACAAGTTTTCAAAGGCTATCGAGTAGATAAGCTATATCTTGTAGATTTTCAGGATCAGGAAGCAGCTGTGCCATGCTGACTGATGGTTAAAGCTCAGTTAGGCTGGCTGTGGCACAGGCGGCTAGGTCATGTAGGGATGAGGCTGCTGAACAAACTCAGTAAAAAGGAGCATGTCCTAGGCTTAAAGCAGATCCAATTCAATAAGGACAAGCCATGCTGTGCTTGTCAAGCTGGGAAGCAAGTTGGAAGCCCTCATCCACCCAAGAATATCATGACCACTACTTCTCCTTTTGATCTCATACATATTGATCGGTTTGGTCCTACTACATATGAGAGCATTGGAGGTAACAAGTATGGTTTTGTTATTGTTGATAATTTGTCACGTTTCACTTGGGTATTTTTCTTGAAGGACAAGTCACAGGTGTACAAGAGGTTCAAGCATCTCATTGCCAGAATCCAAAATGAATGGAATATCAACCTAAAGGCAGTGAGAAGTGACAATGGGACAGAATTCAAGAACTCAAGAGTTGAAGCTTTCCTGAACAAGCATGGAATCAAGCATGAGTTCTCTGGACCCTATGCACCCCAGCAAAATGGAGTGGTGGAGAGGAAGAACAGAACCTTGATAGAGATGGCAAGAACACTACTAAGTGAATACAAGACACCAGTAAGGTTTTGGGCTGAAGCTGTCAACACTGCTTGCCACAACATCAACAGATTGTATCTTCATCCACTCTTGAAGAAGACACCTTATGAGTTGCTGACCAACAAGAAACCAAATGTCTCCTACTTCAGAGTATTTGGTTGTAAGTGTTACATTCTCAAGAAAGGCAAACGTCTCTCTAAATTTGAATCCAAATCAGATGAAGAAATTTTTGTTGGGTATAGCACAGAATCTCACACTTACCGAGTCTTTAACACCAACACCAAGGTTGTTGAAGAAGCTGTAGATGTGACATTCGACGAATCTAATGGCTCACAAGGTGGGCAAATTGCTAATAATATTTCAGGGAAAGTAGACATTCTTCACAAGTCAACCGATGAAGTTAGGCCTCAAGCTGAGGAACCAGCTTCATCAGGTGTCTCTGAGCTACTTGACCTAGATAATGAGCAAGATGAAGTGCATGGCATTGAGTACGAGTACAACCCAGCCAATGATCAACTGGACTCAGAAGCCTCCATGCACCCAGCTGAGTCTCAGAAAGAGCCAACTGAGTCACAGATACCCTCAGCTGACTCACATCCAGCTGTGACTCAGGTGGCTGAACCCGAACCCCCTATGATCAGCAGGCTGCAGAAGGATCACCCTGTAGACCAAATCATTGGTGAAATTAATAGGGGACTGACTACTCGTTCTCGTACTGCTAATTTTTGTGCTCACTATTCTTTTGTTTCCACCATTGAGCCCAAGAATGTAGGTCAAGCTCTATCTGATTCAGACTGGATTAATGCTATGCATGAAGAGCTGAACCAATTTGAGAGAAATGAAGTCTGGTCACTTGTTGAAAGACCCAAGGACCACAATGTCATAGGAACCAAGTGGGTTTTTCGCAACAAGCAAGACTCAGACGGCCAAATTGTGAGGAACAAGGCAAGGTTGGTTGCTCAAGGCTACACTCAAATAGAAGGCTTGGATTTTGGTGAAACTTTTGCACCTGTAGCTCGGCTTGAAGCTATCAGGATACTTCTAGCTTATGCAAACCATCACAACATCAAGCTTTATCAAATGGATGTCAAGAGTGCCTTCCTCCAAGGTAAGCTTGCTGAACTTGTGTATGTAGAACAGCCCCCTAGTTTTGAGGATCCAAAAAGACCCCATCATGTATATGTGCTCCACAAGGCTTTGTATGGCCTTAACAAGCCCCTCGTGCTTGGTATGACACTCTGAAGGAGTTTCTTATACATAATGGCTTCAAAATTGGGCTTGTAGATACTACACTCTTTACTAAAGTTAAAGGCAAGGATTTATTTATATGCCAAATTTATGTCGATGACATAATATTTGGTAGTACTAACCGTGTGCTAAGTGATGAGTTTAGCAAGATGATGATCAAAAGATTTGAGATGTCCATAGTGGGAGAATTGAAGTTCTTCCTAGGACTGCAGATTAGACAACTCAAGCAGGGAATCTTCATCTCCCAAGAGAAGTTTGCTAAGGACATCATTGTTGGAAATATACCCTAGAGGCAATAATAAAGTTGTTATTATTCTATTTTCATGTTCATGATTAAGTTTATGTTCTATGCTAGAATTGCATTGGTTCTTGAATATGAGATTCAGAGGAAAACCTAATTGCATGTGTGGAATAATAAACACCATTCAGATCCCTAGTCAGGCCTCTAGACTAGCTCATGTATTGTTGATGGTCTTGTTTTCCTATCATGGGCATTGTTAATGTAACAAGGATGCCGGCAATAATGGGAACACATTGTTAGGGTAACAATGGTGTTGGATAGACCCCCTTATGAGATACTGCGAGATCACTTCATCAATATGTTGTCAGTATCTTCTCATTATGTGTTAACGTTTACTTGCGTCCTTAGACCATGAGAATTGTTGGAAATATGCCCTAGAGGCAATAATAAAGTTGTTATTATTCTATTTTCATGTTCATGATTAAGTTTATGTTCTATGCTAGAATTGCATTGGTTCCTGAATATGAGATTCAAAGGAAAACCTAATTACATGTGTGGAATAGTAAACACCATTCAGATCCCTAGTCAGGCCTCTAGACTAGCTCATGTATTGTTAATGGTCTTGTTTTCCTAATCATGGACATTGTTAATGTAACAAGGATGCCGGCAATAATGGGAACACATTGTTAGGGTAACAATGGTGTTTATGAGATACTGCGAGATCACTTCGTCTATATGTTGTCAGTATTTTCTCATTATGTGTTAACGTTTACTTGCATCCTTAGACCATGAGAATATCGTAGACCCGGATACCGGATGGTTGCTTTGGGGTCATCAAACGTTACTCCGTAACTGGGTAATTATAAAGGTGACTTTCAGGTGCACCAGAAAGTATATCGTGGTTCTAGATATCTCAAGACTGGGATTTGCCCATCCGGCGATGGAGAGATACACTCTGGGCCCACTCGGTATTACGGTGTCCAGCATCGCCTGGTCAGGTATTGTGACTAAAAGGTTAGTCACGGGGATACCGGAATACGGAAACGAGAAAAGAGTACAAACCGGTAATGAGGATAACTAGGTATGGTGATCAAGGAGTTGATCACAGGGATACTGTCAAAGTCTCGCCTCGGGTTGTGTAACGTATCGTGAGGCAAAAGGATGATATGCGGTAATACAAGGTTCGCTCGATAAAGATCTTCGATGATATGTGGGAATCGTTATGGGTGTCTAGATCCCGCTGACGATTATTGACCGGAAGGTGTTCCGGATATGTCCACATATACTCGAACCTATAGGGTCACACGCTTAACGTTTTAGCGACATTTAGGAATGCTACGATTTATGGAGAACGAGGGAGAAGGGTTTCGAAAGTGTTTCGGATGATCTCGAAAGTGTTCCGGGAGGTCCTGGATGGTTCCGGTGATGTCCGGAAGTGTTCCAAAAAGTTCTAGAAGGTTCTAGAAGGTTCTGGTGGAGTTGGACTCCAACTCCAACACGGTGTCCCTGCTGGAGTAGGACTCCACTTGCCTAGGGACAGCTGCCCCAACCCCTATAAATAGAGGGGCAGGGCACCTCAAAGGGTAACCCGAGCAGCGCCAGAGGCAGCCCCAGAAGCAGCCCTAAACCCTAGGCCGGCCATCTCTAGATTGGCCATAACCTTCTTTTTCTCTCTCTTCTAGATTGGATCTAGTACAGCTGCCGGCACGCTGCTGCTTCTCCTTCTCGTAGATCCCCGCTGTTCTTGTGTGCTGGTCCACACATTACCGTGGTGTCACTGATCCGGTACGCGTGGATACCTCGGAGACGTCGTATACTTGGGCGTTCGATCGGGTGAACTATTCACGAGGAGATCGCTCTCGCGGCTGGGAGGTATAACCTAGCTGCGGGAGTCTGCGGACTTCATCGACATCGGTCAACTTCTCCGCTGCATTGACGTGATCGTCGAAGGTATGATCTTGTTGCCTGCACCTCGATAGTGATCTTGGGGTGGATTGTGCACGGTAAATTTTTTGTTTTGCGTAGCACGTTCCCCAACAGTGGTATCAGAGCGGTACTATGCGTAGTTGTAGGTACGACTAGAGCATATGTGATATGCGGCATTGCACATATGATGTGCGGGGTGTTAGATGAGATCTACCACTGGATTTTCTTGTTGTTTCCCTCTCATTGCAAAATTTTGATCTCGGCGGCATCATGAAATTTTCAGAGGTCCGGCGAACCTTACGATCTTCGGATCGAGACATGCTAAGGATGACTTTGGTTTCACTGTAGTTGTGAAAGATAAATTTGTAATGAGCGGGCTTGTAGATGTGATCTACACGGGGGTCATGCGTATGACGAAGTTTAGTATGGGGTTCGAGATTTCCGAGTCTCCAATTCCATACACCCCGACAGTTAAATAACTGCAAGAGCAATCGTGCTTATGGTAACGTAGGTAGTAAACGGTTTGCAACGTAGCCATAAAGCCACGTATTGTAGCATAAACGTTAGAGGCGTCTAACTTGTATTTGCAGGGTATGCATGTGATGTGGTATAGCCTATGCGATACAATGTGATTGTATGAGATGCAAAGTGTTTGTAATTTTAATTTTGTCATGACCTGCGTGTCATGAGTACGGCAATCGGCAGGAGCCAATACGATTGTCATTATTTATTGTATTGACCTACGCGTCAACTAGAAAGCCATGTAATGCATTTATTTTATTAGCTATGTGATAGCAAATAGTTGTAATTGCAAGGACATGGTGGTGACAATCTTACATCGATGGACCTCAACTCTACGCCGTACGCGAAGAAGGAGTTCTCCGCCAAAAGATGTTGAAGAAGTCTTCTTCAACAAAAGGGGCTATACCATATCACAATAATTTAATTGCATGTGATGTTAATCCCTTTTATGCATCTTGTTTGATGCGTGGCAGACGTTGTTAAATAGGGTGATCCCTCACACAAATATCAAAGTAGTTAGTGTTCTTCCAAGTGTAGCACCGTCTGGAGTATTTGCCATTCTGAGGTGCGCCATGTCACATGGGTACGATAGGTTTGACATATATGAGGCGGGCGTGAACCGTTCACGCAGCAAGGGCACTCGGTTGTCTTGACGAGCTTTGCAAGATCGTCTTGGGCTCGGAACACACCCATCGAAAGATGAACAAGAGTCATATGGGATATGATTGGCATGTTGACCTACCGGTCTCGTTATTCCATCATCAGTGATGTCACATCAATGGTGGAGTAAGTGAGTCGTAGATCTTGAATCACTAATAATCAATTATGAGGGATATTGGTTTTAGTGGGAGCTTACTCTAATTAAGTGTTAATTTGAGTTGCTTTAATCATGAACAATGTCTAAAGTGTATTTGTTTTTAAGTTGTAGATCTATGGCACCCGTAACCACCTTTCCACTATGCGCGTTGCTTGAGAAAGAAAAACTGAATTCATCTGGGAACAACTTTATGGACTGGTACCGTAATCTGAGGATTGTCCTCAAGACTGCCAAGAAGGACTATGTCCTATCGCAAACTCTCGGTGAACTCCCCGCTAACGCTACGGATGATGAGACTCGTATCTATCAATCTAAGAGCGATGATTCCATTGCAGTACAGTGCGTCATGCTTGCCTCCATGGAACCTGATCTTCAAAAGCGTTTTGAGAATTGGGCTGCTTATGAGTTAATCCAGGAGCTGAAAGCTTTGTTTCAGAAGCAAGTAAGGACTGAAAGATATGAGATATCCAAAGCCTTGTTTGAATGCAAGATGGCTGAGGGCAGCTCAGTGAGTCAGCACGTACTCAGATTGTCTGGGTACACGCAAAGGTTGGATGCGCTAAGTTTTCCAATCTCCCAAGAGTTGGGCACTGATCTTGTTCTTGCTTCCCTCCCTCCGAGCTATAGTAGCTTCATCATGAACTACAACATGAATGGGATGGAAAAGAGTATGGATGAATTGTTCACTATGCTTAAAACTGCTGAGAGTGGAATCCAGAAGGACGCCAATCATGTGATGATGGTGAATAAAACAACCAACTTCAAGAAGAAGGGCAAGTCTAAGAAAAAGGGCAAATCCAAGGGTGCTAGTATGACTGACACGCCTAAGAAGTCCAAGACTGGTACCACTTCTGATGTTGAGTGCTTCTTCTGTAAAGAGAAGGGACACTGGAAGAGGAACTACAAGAAATATCTAGCAGAAAAGAAGAAGTCTGGAAAGTCCAGCTCAGGTATGAGTGTCATACATGTTATTGATGTATTCCTTGCTGGTCCGCAATGTAATTCTTGGGTATTAGATACCAGATCGGTTGCTCATATTTGCAACTCGATGCATGAACTACAGAGGCCTAAGCGACTGGCAAAGGATGAGGTGACGATGCATATTTCGATTACGAGATATGGCAAATGGATGTCAAAACAGCGTTCCTGAATGGGAAGCTAACCGAGGACGTGTATATGATACAGCCCGAGGGTTTTGTCAATCCAAAGGATGCTGGAAAGGTATGCAAACTTCAGAGATCCATCTATGGACTAAAGCAAGCATCACGGAGTTGGAATCTTCGCTTTGATGAAGTGGTCAAAGGGTTTGGCTTCATCAAGAACTGCGAAGAGGCTTGTGTTTACAAGAAAGTAAGTGTGAGCGCAATAGCATTTCTAATACTCTATGTGGATGGCATATTGTTGATTGGGAATGATGTATCTTTTCTTGACAATATTAAGGCTTCGTTGAAAAATAGTTTTTCAATGAAAGACTTAGGCGAGGCAGCATACATATTAGGTATAAAGATCTATAGAGATAGATCAAAGCGCCTAATAGGGCTAAGCCAGAGTACATATATAGATAAAGTACTGAAGAGGTTCAGTATGGAAAACGCCAAGAAGGGATTCTTGCCGATGTCGCATGGGAAAAGTTTGAGCAAGAATCAGTGTCCTTCGACAACTGATGAGCGAGAACGCATGAGTAAGATTCCATACGCATCCGCGATTGGGTCAATCATGTACGCCATGATATGTACACGACCAGATGTGTCCTATGCTCTAAGTGTTACGAGCAGATACCAGAGTGATCCAGGTCATGATCATTGGACAGCAGTGAAGAATATCCTAAAGTACCTGAAGAGGACTAAGGATATGTTTCTCGTATACGGTGGTGACGAAGAGCTCGTTGTAAAGGGTTACACCGACGCCAGCTTTGTCACAGATCCGGACGATTTTCGATCTCAATCAGGCTTGGTGTATACACTGAACAGTGGCGCAGTGAGCTGGAAGAGTTCCAAGCAGGACACTGTGGCGGATTCTACAACGGAGGCTGAGTATATCGCCACTTCGGAAGCGTCAAAGGAGGGCGTTTGGATTAAGAAGTTCGTCACCGAGCTTGGTGTGGTTCCGAGTGCGCTGGATCCTATGGAGCTCTATTGTGACAATAGTGGCGCCATAGCTCAGGCCAAGGAGCCAAGGTCCCACCAGAAGTCCAAACATATACAACACCGATTCCACATCATTCGTGAATTGGTGGAGCGTGGAGACGTAAAGATATGCAAAATACACACGGACCTGAATGTGTCAGATCCGTTGACAAAGCCTCTACCACAAGCAAAGCATGAGCAACACCGGAATGCCATAGGTGTTAGGAGCTTAAGCATTGGCTAGATTATTGACTCTAGTACAAGTGGGAGACTGTTGGAAATATGCCCTAGAGGCAATAATAAAGTTGTTATTATTCTATTTTCATGTTCATGATTAAGTTTATGTTCTATGCTAGAATTGCATTGGTTCTTGGATATGAGATTCAGAGGAAAACCAAATTGCATGTGTGGAATAATAAACACCATTCAGATCCCTAGTCAGGCCTCTGGACTAGCTCATGTATTGTTGATGGTCTTGTTTTCCTGATCATGGGCATTGTTAATGTAACAAGGATGCCGGCAATAATGGGAACACATTGTTAGGGTAACAATGGTGTTTATGAGATACTGCGAGATCACTTCGTCAATATGTTGTCAATATCTTCTCATTATGTGTTAACGTTTACTTGCGTCCTTAGACCATGAGAATATCGTAGACCCGGATATCGGATGGTTGCTTTGAGGTCATCAAACGTTACTCCGTAACTGGATAATTATAAAGGTGACTTTCAGGTACACCAGAAAGTATATCGTGGCTCTAGATATCTCAAGACTGGGATTTGCCCATCCGGCGATGGAGAGATACACTCTGGGCCCACTCGGTATTACGGTGTCCAGCATCGCCTGGCCAGGTATTGTGACTAAAAGGTTAGTCACGGGGGATACCGGAATACGAAAACGAGAAAAGAGTACAAACCGGTAACGAGGATAACTAGGTATGGTGATCAAGGAGTTGATCACAGGGATACCGTTAAAGTCTCGCCTCGGGTTGTGTAACGTATCGTGAGGCAAAAGGATGATATGCGGTAATACGAGGTTCGCTCGATAAAGATCTTCGATTATATGTGGGAATCGTTATGGGTGTCCAGATCCCGCTGACGATTATTGACCGGAAGGTGTTCCGGACATGTCCACATATACTCGAACCTATAGGGTCACACACTTAACGTTTTAGCGATATTTAGAAATGCTACGATTTATGGAGAACGAGAGAGAAGGGTTTCGAAAGTGTTTCGGATGATCTCGAAAGTGTTCCGGGAGGTCCCGGATGGTTCCGGTGATGTCCGGAAGTGTTCCAGAAAGTTCTAGAAGGTTCTAGAAGGTTCTAGAAAGTTCTAGAAGGTTCTAGAAGTTCTAGAAGGTTAAAGAAATTCTAGAAGGTTCCGGAAGTTCTAGAAGGTTCTAGAAGGTTTTGGTGGAGTTGGACTCCAACTCCAACAGGGTGTCCCTACTGGAGTAGGACTCCACCTGCCTATGGAGAGCTGCCCCAACCCCTATAAATAGAGGGGCAGGGCACCTCACAGGGTATCCCGAGCAGCCCCAGAGGCAGCCCCAGAAGCAGCCCTAAACCCTAGGCCGGCCATCTCTAGATTGGCCACAGCCTTCTTTTTCTCTCTCTTCTAGATTGGATCTAGTACAGCTGCCGGCGCGCTGCTGCTTCTCCTTCTCGTAGATCCCTGCTGTTCTTGTGTGCTGGTCCACACATTACCGCGGTGTCGCTGATCTGGTACGCGTGGATACCTCAGAGACGTCGTATACTTCGGCGTTCGATCGGGCGAACTATTCGCGAGGAGATCACTCTCGCGGCTGGGAGGTATAACCTAGCTGCGGGAGTCTGCAGACTTCATCGACAACGGTCAACTTCTCCGCTGCATTGACGTGATCGTCGAAGGTATGATCTTGTTGCCTGCACCTCGATAGTGATCTTGGGGTGGATTGTGCGCGGTAAATTTTTGTTTTGCGTAGCACGTTCTCCAACAAGAATATCGTAGACCCGGATACCGGATGGTTGCTTTGGGGTCATCAAACGTTACTCCGTAACTGGATAATTATAAAGGTGACTTTCAGGTACACCAGAAAGTATATCGTGGTTCTAGATATCTCAAGACTGGGATTTGCCCATCCGGCGATGGAGAGATACACTCTGGGCCCACTCGATATTACGGTGTCCAGCATCGCCTGGGCAGGTATTGTGACTAAAAGGTTAGTCACGGGGATACCGGAATACGGAAACGAGAAAAGAGTACAAACCGGTAACGAGGATAACTAGGTATGGTGATCAAGGAGTTGATCACAGGGATACCGTCAAAGTCTCGCCTCGGGTTGTGTAACGTATCGTGAGGCAAAAGGATGATATGCGGTAATACGAGGTTCGCTCGATAAAGATCTTCAATGATATGTGGAAATCATTATGGGTGTCCAGATCCCGCTGATGATTATTGACCGGAAGGTGTTCCGGACATGTCCACATATACTCGAACCTATAGGGTCACACGCTTAACGTTTTAGCGACATTTAGGAATGCTATAATTTATGGAGAACGAGAGAGAAGTGTTTCGAAAGTGTTTCGGATGATCTCGAAAGTGTTCCGGGAGGTCCCGGATGGTTCCGGTGATGTCCGGAAGTGTTCCGGAAAGTTCTAGAAGGTTCTAGAAGTTCTAGAAGTTCTAGAAGGTTCTAGAAGGTTCTGGTGGAGTTGGACTCCAACTCCAACAGGGTGTCCCTGCTGGAGTAGGACTCCACCTGCCTAGGGACAGCTGCCCCAACCCCTATAAATAGAGGGGCAGGGCACCTCAAAGGGTATCCCGAGCAGCCCCAGAGGCAGCCCCAGAAGCAGCCCTAAACCCTAGGCCGGCCATCTCTAGATTGGCCACAGCCTTCTTTTTCTCTCTCTTCTAGATTGGATCTAGTACAGCTGCCGGCGCGCTGCTGCTTCTCCTTCTCGTAGATCCCCGCTGTTCTTGTGTGCTGGTCCACACATTACCGCGGTGTCGCTGATCCGGTACGTGTGGATACCTCGGAGATGTCGTATACTTCGGCGTTCGATCAGGCGAACTATTCGCGAGGAGATCGCTCTCACGGCTGGGAGGTATAACCTAGCTGCGGGAGTCTGCGGACTTCATCGATATCGGTCAACTTCTCCGCTGCATTGACGTGATCGTCAAAGGTATGATCTCGTTGCCTGCACCTCGATAGTGATCTTGGGGTGGATTGTGCGCGGTAAATTTTTTGTTTTGCGTAGCACGTTCCCCAACAATCATCAAGAAGTTTGACATGGACAAAGCTAAGTCAATATCAACTCCCATGCAAACAAATGCTCATCTTGATTTAAACCAACAAGGTAAGTCTACTGATCAGGAAGAGTATAGGTCTATGATTGGTTCTCTGCTATATCTATGTGCATCTAGACCTGATATTATGTTGAGTATTTGCATGTGTGCACGCTTTCAAGCTGATCCTAAAGATATTCATCGCACTACTGTTCGTAGAATACTGAGATATTTAATTCATACCTCTGGGTTTGGTTTATGGTATCCTAAAGGTGCACCCTTTGAGCTAATTGGCTATTCGGATAGCGATTATGCAGGATGTAAGGTTGACAGAAAAAGCACCTCAGGTACTTGCCAATTTCTAGGGCGCTCCCTTGTGTCCTGGAGTTCCAAGAAACAAAACTCAGTAGCCCTATCCACAGCAGAAGCTGAATACATAGCAGCTGGTAGTTGTTGTGCTCAACTATTATGGATGAGGCAGACCTTGAAGGATTTCAACACATCCATGTCTCAAGTACCCCTCCTCTGTGATAATGAAAGTGCAATTAAGTTAGCCAACAACCCAGTCCAACACCAAAGATCCAAACACATAGAAGTGAGACACCACTTCCTCAAAGACCATGTAGACAAGAAGGATATTCAACTGTGTCATGTGAGGACAGAAGCTCAATTAATCGATATTTTCACCAAGCCTCTAGATGAAAATAGATTCTGCACCCTCAGGCATGAGCTAAATATCATGGATATCTCGAATGTGCAGTGAGGAAATGATGATTCACGTGTACATATGTGTGCATTTCTGGATTCTACATTCTTTGCATCCTACATGAGTCATCCACCTGAGTCTCTGGTGAACCTCAGGTGGGATAAGTTTTAAACAGATAACATGCTGATTTTTGCACCTTATTGAACTCATGGATTTTCCATTGAGCTAAATAAGTTGGATTTTATTATCTATTTCAATTCAACACAGCTTTAGCTTTGTATTGTTGATTGTTTGGCAAGCTGCGTTTGAAAAGAAATCTCTAATCTGCTTTCATCTCTTATCTTTGAATTCTCTCCGGTAATCCTATTGAAAATCTTGTCAACTGAGTCTTTCACATGAGTCACAGTTGAACACTTCCATATATCCGGAGGAAAGAGTCTAAGTTTAAAGTTCTATTCAGTCTCTTTCAGTCCTACCTGAGTCTCAAGTAGTAGCCAGCTGTGTCTCAGGTGCCATAGGGCCACTCGGGATATAAATACCCAACTCTGCAGCTGTTCGTGCTTAACCCTCTTCAGAGTCTCCTAAGCCCTAGCACTTTTCTCCACCGGTTGATTCTCAACAATCGCGTGCTTCTCCGCCGTTCTTTTCGCTCGTCGAAGCTCCCTCAAGCTCTTCTGTTGATCAAGCGTCTGCATCTCCATCCAAATTCCTCATCGTAAGTCTCCTCGAGCTATTCTTCACAGAACTAGGGTGGTTTCCGCCTCTATGCGAATTCCACGTTCTCGGGTAGCTCTTAGCTGCGGAATTAGATAGAGATGTTGTTTCTTTAGCCTCCAGAATGAATTCTTGCAGCACATTGTTCTGATTTTTTTAGATTTCAGCAAGATTCGACAAACCTAGGTTGTTCTGTCTCTACACCTGAGTTTCGCACTTTATCTCACCTATGTCTCAGGTAGCTAAGTCAGGTAGCATGAGATAAATTGTAAAACCTTCCTAGCGTCACTTGATTCACTCGCTTGAGTATCAGATAGGTTGTTCAGTAAATTTCTCTCTGCAATGGGATTACCCCCCCCTTTCCTATCTTATCCATGCAGATGTCTGAATCTGGAAAATTGCTAGAGGATATCTCAGAGGATCTTCCTTTAGCCATCAGGACTCAGATCTTGGAAAAGAAAACTCAAGAAGAATGGGAGACAGAGAAAGCAAGGAGACTTGCTAAGAATCTTGATGCTGAAGAGAAAGCCAAGAAAGCTGCTATCATCCCCTTATCTCCAGCAGAATTGGCCAAAAGGGAAGCAAAGATGAAAGCCTTGGAAGAGGAAAAATGCCAATTGGATTTGGCTGTAAAGCAATCCATCTCCAGGATGAAAGAGCTCGAAGCTGAAAAAGCAAATAAGAAAGAGAAGCTAAAACAGGAGAAACAGATTCTTGCAGCTGAGAAGAAAGCAAGAGAAGCTGAAGCTAAGATAAAGAAGGCAGAAGAGAAGGCTAAGAAAGCTGCTGCCAAAGATGCACCCATCAAAGCAAAGAGGGCACCAGTTGTGGACACCCTCAAGAGAACAAGAGCTGCTGGTGGACCAGCTGATCTGATCCTGTGCAAAGTTCCCAAGAAGCTTCGATCAGAAGCTGTTATTGAACCCAGCAAGGCTAAGAGTCAGCAAAAACAGGAAGAAGAGGCTGCATAGAAAGCTGAAGCTGAGAAAAGAAAATCTCACAGTGCTCTAGTCAAAGAACTGCATGATTTAATGGGGATGTTGCCGGCTGCTTCAGAAGCCGAAAGAGATGCTCTCACTCCAAAAATTCAAGAAATCAAGAAATTAGTCTTTGACTCATCTGATGCTCCTAAAGATGTCTTAGTCCAAAAGGATATATGGAAGAAAGACAAGGCAATCAAAGAAGAGCTTCAAGAGCTGTTAAGAAAAGAAGGAAAGGCTGTTGGAAATGAGAAGGCAGACTTGATTCTGCAAATGGAACTCCTTGTACCTCAGCTTTCATTGGAGTGTCAACGTTTATGGCGCAAATATCATGATAACAAGCTGAAAAGAAGGATAGATGCCTACGCAATGGAACTGAACTCTTGCACAGATGAAGCCCGCAAGAAGTTCCTGTATGATGAGATAGCTGCAGCAAACTCAAGGATGAACTGGGTAGATTACTCAGATGCCCCTATCTCAGTAGTCCCACTTCATCAATCTAGTGCTCCTGCGTCTCAACCGAGTAAGCCAGCGGAGTCCCAGGCAACTCCCTCAGCTGGGCTAGAGCTTGTCTCCACAGCAGCAGAAACTCAACAGAAAGCTCCCATTGAGTCTATAGAAGATATCCTAACAGAGCTAGATTCTAGTGGAAAGCATCTAGAGGAGAATCTAGATGATTCTATGACCAAGCTCAAAACATCCTTAGGTGCAAATCCACCTGTATCCCAAGCCGATCCCTCAGCTGGAGCATCAGTAAGCATGGGATCAGCCTTCCAGTCCTTGTTTGATCTAGAACCTGCTCAAGGAGACCAAGGGCTTGTTGAACAAGAAAGGGCAGAATCATCTCTAGCACTAGAGTCTTCTCCTGCACCAGAGTCTGCTCATAAAAGGCCATCTGAGTCTCAGGCTGAATCAGCTGAGTCTCAGTCAGAAGGATCAGATGACTCATACTCCAGTCCAAGTGACCCTCATCCTCCTTCTTCTCGAAGAAAGAAACAAAAGACATCTGATTCAGATGAAGAATATGAGGGTGAGGAAGAAGATGTCGCAGTAGAACAATCATCAGAAGAAGCTCAAATTTCCACATCTTCCTCTGTCTCTGAAGACAGTGCAGCTGAGACTCAGGAGGCAGACTCAGATGAGTCTCTGGAAGTCAAGTATGCTGCTATCTTTGCTAAAACTGCAAGGACAAACTCTCAAGAGATGAAATTTCTGTCTGCAGCAACACTCAAGAAGCTTCCAAAGGCAGATGCTAGTCTGGCTATCATAGATTTGGACACAAGAAGCACCTCCAACTACACTGCCATGAGAACTACAAATCCATATTTTGACAGTGAAGGTAATATCAAGAGGAGGCAGTGCAGTGATCAAAGATTTTGGAATAATCAGCAGCAGTCCAGCTACCATCTTCTGCTACCCAAGAAGGGTTTTGTTGATAGCATGCCCATAGATTGGGCCAATCTGGCTAAAAATGGTTTGGGCGATCTAAAAGATATTTTAGCTGCTGTTCAATTAGATCAAATCTGCAGCACAAACCAAAATTATGATTCTGAAGTGATCAAGGAATTCTATGCAACAGTCTTCGTTGAGCAAGATCACCAAGATTTCATGCTGTGGATGACCAGAGGTCAGTTGCTGTGCATCACAGCTACAGAATTTTTTGAACTGTTCAACTTGCCATCAGGGCCCAAGCTATCACAGATAAACATCTCCAAAGGATCAGAAGAAGACAAGAGCTTGCAACCAGATTGGGTGCCAAATAAGACAAGACAAAAATTCTTTCCCTCTGGCTTTGTGTTTTCCCCAGCCAAAGGTGTAGCCCCCAAGTATATTCAGCACTTTAAGGGACTCATGAAGACACCGAAACATATTGTGAAGATTCTAAATGTGTCTATCTGTGCAAAGGGTGGAGGGACTGATGCTATCTATAACCCAATCTGGAGAATCCTTGAGCTGATTGCCAAGAAGGAAAAGTTTGATGTTGCTTGATATATCTTCTCTGAGATCAATGAATGCCAGAAGAATAGAACAGACAAGATGAGATATGGCTCATACTTAATGCATATGATCCTTCAGAGAATAGCATTAGCAACTTCATCTTTCTCCTTTGACCAGAAGTGTTATTTAAGCAAGTTCAGACCTCAAAAGGATGATAATGAAGATGAGAAACCTTTCTACAGTATCCTTGAAGCCTCTCAGCCAAGTGCCTCAGTGCCAGCTGAGCCAGCTACCAGAGCCTCAGTCAGAGTCTTTCAGCCAGCAGTTGAACCCCAAGCAGACCTACCTGAGCCTCAGGTGTCTCCTGGCCGAGACTCAGCTAGGGAACCATCTCCTCCTGCTGAGCTTCAAGCTTCAGTATCAGTTGGTCTCTCCTCAGCTAGTGTGCCTTTGGTTCAACGTCTGGACAACCCTGCTGCAGTTGATGCTTTTATCAAGAGGGTTGTGCCCGTTCAGATTTCTGCTATCAAGAGAAGGCAAGATGAGCTGAAGCAAGAGATGACAGAGCTGAAGAACGACATCAAGGCTGATATGGCAGATCTCAAGGCTTCAGTCAGCAGCAATTTTGATCAGATTCTATCCCTTCTGCAACAGAAGCCAGCTCCCTGAAGATCTTCTTCCTATCTCTTTTTAGTATTTAGTGGCAAAGGGGGAGAGATTAGATTCAGGGGGAGAGATTAGAGAGTTTATGTAAAAAGGGCTAAGGGCTAGGCTAAGAGCTGCATGTGTGTCAAGACCATTCTCTGTTTTAAAAAAAAATTGCTTATACATATGATGATGCTCTGATTGTTTGTCTTGATACATGTTGTTTGTCTTGCTCTGATACATGTGTCTTTGCCTTTTCTGATCTGATACATGTGTTGTGATCTGATACATGTGTTGTGTTTTTTTTGCTCTGATACATGTTGTTTGTTTTGCTCTAATACATGTGTTTAGCTCTGATACAAGTATTTTGCTCTAAATTCTGTTGATTGCTCTGATATCTATTTGCTCTGATAATATCTATTCTAATGATATATGCTCTGATAATATTTGTTTTAGAAGAGTTTAGATTCGTACTCAAGCATGCTATTCCTAGTACATCTGTTGCTGAGTATTTGTTTAACATAATTGATATTCCGCTGTGCTTATTTATTCAGTTATGTTATGGCAATCTAGTTTAGCATCTACTCTCCATGATTAAACAGAACCGTGCATTTGCAGTAAAACGCAAAATCTCTTATGTGCACAGCTTAAGGGGACTAGATATTAAACTTGGTTGAATATCACACCCTTTTGTACATCTAATGCTATGTTTAAAGGGTTGCCACTAACCACCAAAAAGGGGGAGATTGAAAGTGCATCCAGTCCCAGAGTGGAAGGATGATTATCTAGCCCCAAGGTTTGGTTTTGATGGTTAATGGCAACCCTCACCTGTATCTAACGTTTATAACGAGTGTGAACAGGAGTTTAGATGAACAGGTGATCGATCAAGACAACATCTGACTGATGATGAGGCCAAAAAAAGAGCAAGGAACCGTGAAGGTCAAAAGGGCTAGCTGAGCTAGTCTCCTGAGGCTCAGTTGCGAGGAAGCCGAGGCTGTGCTCGAGGGCAAGCGAGGTGATGGTGGCTTGATGGAGTTCAAGGACCGTGACTGCAAGCTGGATAAGACCTGGAGGAGCTAGGAAGCTAGTGGATCTGTGTCAAGGGGTTCGCTGTGCGTCTTCAAAGGGCTGTCATCTTCAGTTGTTAGCTCCTCCAACTGCACCCTCATCCTCGACTCCTCCTACTTAGTTTTTGAGACCTTCTCACCAGGTTAGCTATTCCCTGTTTCCTTGCTTCCTTCTTGTAGGAGTAGGGTTTTTACACTAAGTTGTGTGCAGGGACAGGAGGACACTCGTACGGTGTAGGTTGTCGTCTCGGTCGAGGTCGCCTCGAGTAGCTCTGACCAAGAGGCCTTGTGCCTCGCCAGGGTTAAGGTGGCGTGCTGCCTGAAGAAGATGAAGTAAGTACTTTTTTCTCATCTTTCTTTCCCGAGTCTGGGAGCTTGGCTATGTCATTGTTTGTAGGGTTACTTGTGCAACGGCAGAGGTGGTCGATCCTGCGTTGCATGATGACCTTCCTGCTCCAGGAGCTGCCGTGGTGGTGGCCGAGCTGGTCGTGGAGACCACCCAACCCCTGGCCCTAGAGTCTGCTCAGCCCCTGGCCAAGGAAGCTGGTCCCCTGACCTCAGCGAAGGTCCAGCCCTCGGCCCCAAGGGTCGTGGGCTCTTCAGCTCCTGAGTTGCAGTCACAAGTCATGGTGCTTAACTCAATCGTTAGTCTTAATTTTCTTGTGTTGAAACTAACCTCCTTGTCTTTCCGCTCGCTTTGTCGAGGAGGAACTCCCTCTACACGGAGGTCCAGAGGTTGAAGTAGTAGCTGGGCTTGTCAGACATCAAGCTGGAGAAGGAGAAGACCCGGTCGGCGAGGCTAGAGGTCAAGAAAGCCAAGGTTGAGTTAGAGAAGACCCAATTGGCGTGTGAGCTGTCGCAGGCCTGATAGGTCTTGATCGAATCCAGGGTGTCCTTCCTTGAGGGCACCTTAACTTAAAGGATCAAGATATCAACCTAGAGGGAGGGTGAATAGGTGACTTGACAATTTTAATCAATTTCTAACAATTCTTGCAATTTGTGCGGAATTAAGTTTAACTAGATAGCAAAAATAACAAGTACTATGATATGATGGCAAAAATACTAGAAGGTCAATATGAGTAATATAAGTAATGCTTGCAAAGTAAGTGCGGGAAGTAAATGACCAACGGAGACAAGAGATTTGTTGTCGAAGTTTGGATCCTTGGGGGAATCCTACTGTGTTTGGGGAGCTCAATCACACGTGATCAAAAGCTGGCTTCCTTTCAAGCCTTTATCTCTCGAGGACGCTCTTGCGTCTCCTCGACTTCTTATTGGTGATTCTTCCCTTGCGGATGTGAATTCTGGTCTTCACAAACTTTTGAGGCTCACCATAAAGATGGAAGCTCTCTAGGACTCCTAATCATTTAGGAGACTCCAATCTCTAAGAAAAATGTGCTTGATAAATACTCGGAGACGAACTCGATGCTTTGCTTAGATTGAATCTCAAATTGCTCAAATCTTTCTCTTCCTCACAAGGTTTCTCTCTTGGTGCTTGAAGGAGTGGAGAAGTGCTCTTGAGAAGGGAGGAAACAGGTTGGGCAAAGAGTTCCCCTTGCCTGAAGCAAGGGGCTTATATAGACAGTCCCTAAAAAAACTAGCCGTTTGAGGGAATCTGCCAAAATCCGGACCGTCCGGATTTGGGCCGGAACCTCTGGATTTTCAAATCCAGTGGCCACTGACTGAGGTGGTAGAGGGAATCTTAATGTTCGGTCTTGGCAAAGGTTCACCCGGACTGTCCGGATTTTGCTCGGACTATTCGACCAACCGGACACTCCAGCCCTTGGTCTAGGCAGTCCAGTAGCAATCCGGATTGCCAATCGGACTGTCCGGGCTAGGTGTCCAAGCAATCTGATACTGATCTGGACCCTTAGCTGGACTATCCGGGTTGAGGTCCGGATCTCCTTTGGACTGGCCCAGACCCCCAACAGGACTGTCCGGGCTAGGGTCCGGATTTCCTCTGAGATCCAAGGTTAGGGTTTTTGTGTTGTGGCTTTTGGTGACAAAAGGATTTTGCTCAGCAAAGACTCTTCTCAAGATATGTTCATCAAGCCCCTCTTAATAGTACGGTGTCCCTAAAGTCAATATGACTTGTGCCACTAAAATTAGGAAATCTACAAGTTGGAGATTTTACCGTCTTCTTTTCCTCTTTTTCTTTTGAGGGGTCGTCGATGCTTCTCTTTTGTATTCACTTGGCGCTAAACCTGTTCACATACTTATTAATGGTCATTAGTCCCTTAATCATTTGTCATTAATCACCAAAACAGTGTTTAGGGGCCTAGATGCACTTTCATGACTTCTGCCCTGAATCAGCTCAAGCTTGCCCTGACGGAAGTGGGGGTCCCTTTCCAGCAGGTGGAAGGCCCTACCTCCCAGGTTGCCAAGCTGACCCGGATGTTCTGTGACTTCAAGCCGACGGTGGCTAATCACATCTCCTAGTAGCTCCAGCAAGGGGACCAGGACTCGGTGGCGACGGCGCTAGCACTCATCAAGGCCCGCCACCCCAAGGCTCTTGGGGGCAACTAAAAAGGAGACCAATTGGTTGTGGAGATGGTGGGCACGGCCCAAATTTTTGTAGATAGGCTTGAGGTGTCAGGACCTCCATGTACTCCACTTGCTCAATAAAGACTAGTTTTTTTGGTCAATACGAAAGTGTTTCGTATGCATTTCTCGTGTATGAACTAGATTGTAGGACTTGTTGGGAACCTGGCACTAAGCAATTCCAACAGCGTATGATACCTAGCGCTTTAGCTTTTCTCCTCGACCCAACTCGGAGAAGTTCGCTGCTAACCGGGGAGTTTACTCGGTTGGCCTTAGGTCTAAGTCGAGTGGAGGGCTCCGTGGCCCCTAGTCACTCATAAACACAATAAGGAATACCACCGGTGTGCCCGTCGTATAGGTGCTAGGCTTGGGGGTGAATAAGAAAGTGCAAAGTGGCGTCGGCAACCTAGCAGGCAACACAAATGATATGTATGTGTACTTATCCTTGGTGCTTACACATAAAACTTCCAGAGCTAGTCGATGTACCAGGAATTATTGAGGACTTGTCTATCATCCATGGCCAACCTGAATGAACTAGGGTGAGTAGACTCGGCAATCATGTAGAGACCCTCCCATTTCGGGGATAGCTTATTGATGTTGCTTTGGTTCTGAACAAGTCGTAGGAATAGATCTGTGACTCAGAGGGTGCGTTCCCAGACGTTCTGGTCATGGTAGCGCCGGAGGGACTGTTGATACTTGGCAGATCTTGTTAGCACTTGGGTCCACTTTTCTCGATGTTGTTGAGGTCATCCTCTCTTCAGTGAGATTCGTCCTTGTCGATGAATAACTCAATCCGAGGGGATCGAAGCTTTAGTTCACAGGAAAGCATTGCTTTGGCCCCGTAGACTAGAAAGAATAGTGTTTCACCCGTTGCTCGACTAGCGGTAGTCTAGAGGTGCCCATAGTACGGATGGTAACTCGGAGACCCATGCTTTGGCGTCGGTGGATACGCGTCGAGGACGTAGGTCTTCATACCTTGTAGTCCGAGATCATTGGCCATTCGACTTGTCTGTTGCTCTGTGGATGGGCTACAGATGCAAAACGGATCTTGGTGCAAGCTCCTCGCAGTACTCGATGAATGCCGCACTAGAGAACTGAGTGTTGTTGTCGGTAATGATCCTACTCGGAACGCTGAACCTAGACACAACGTTTTTCATGATGAATCATTTGGCGGCTTCTGAGGTGATATTTTTAACTGGCTCAGCCTTGATCCACTTGGTGAAGCGGTCAATCACGACGAAGAGGAACTTGAAGCCCCCGGGCGACACCGGAAAGGTCTCCAGAATATCTAGCCCCCATGTCGCGAATGGCCATGACAAGGGTATCGTCTGTAGAGATTGAGCGGGTTGGTGAACACGTGTGCTATGAAATTGGCTTGTCTAACCATCTTGCTTGCATCATGGAGAGCCGTAGGCCAGTAGAAACATTTTCTGAAGGCCTTTTCAACCATGGTTCGGAAGGAAGCATGAGTTCTGCATACCCCCCATGGATCTTTCTGAGTAGCTGGTTACACTACTTCCGAGAGATGCACCTCATGAGCAATCCATGGGTACCTCTACAATAGAGAACGCCATCGACCAGGGAACACATCCTGGCCTTACAGGAAATCTATTTGGATAGCGCCTCATCCTCGAGTGTATCTCGATTTTGAAGGTACTTGCAGATGGTGTCTATCCACCATTCTTCATAACCGAGTGGAGCCACGAGAGCCCCTATGACTCCTTTTGGAGCGTCAATATTTGCTGATGTCGGACGCAGCCGTGTCATCTGCCAATGTTGCAGACTGCGTCGAGAGTCTTTCTACAAAGATCCCGAGTTGTCTTGGAGATCGCGAGGAGACTAGTTGGGCAATACTATCGGTGAGGCAGTTATCCTTTCTTGGGATGTACCTAACCTCGAGTCCGACGAATTTTTTTCTAGCTTCCTCACCTGCACAAAGCAAGCTGCCATGGTCTTGTCCAAGGTTTGATACTCTTTGCTAACCCGCTTCACCACCAACTGTGAGTCCACACTCACGAGTAGGCGATGGCTACCAAGCATAGAAGCTACTCGTAGACCTGCAAGCAAACCTTCATACTCAGCCACATTACTAGTGATAGGGAAATCAATCTGCAAAGCATATTGTAGGCATTTTTTGGTCGGGAAAGTAATGACTATCCCAGCCTCCGAGCCTTTGAGTGTGAGAGATCCATTAAAATGTAAAGTCCATACCTCGATATGGTCGTTTTGGGTGTTGTGGGGCTGCTCAAGCTCAGACCACTCGGCGAAGAAGTCAGCGAGTGCCTGTGATGCGGAACCAGTTGATGAAGTGGACGAAGATCGAAGTTGCCTACGAAAGAAGGTTTGTGACAACATAAGGAAGCTCTAGTAGCAAGCGCTCGGGGTGGAGGTGTGTCGAGGTCACCGGAATTCCTCGCTGGAGTTGTCATCGGAGTTGGGGAAGATGGAAGAGGTGTGGGAGGTTTGGGAGAGAGGAAAGAAGAGAAAATGGATGAGAGGAGGGGGCTTTATATAGGCAGCCAGGGGAGGAGAGAGGTCAGACATTGCAGGAAGGCGAAGGAACAGGCGCTTGATTGCCCGACAAAACGGCTGGCGGCATACGCACGCGCTCGTTAGCAGCGGCGGTGGCCGCTCAGCTGCTGCGTGCAACAGCAGCTGCTGAGACGTGCAGCCATGCATAGCCCGGCTGGCTGGCAGCACATGGCCCAGCTGCCCCGGTTGGCTGGCCCAGCACATGGCCCAATAGGCTTTAGGAGAAAAATAATTATTTTTGCATTGAATCAACTGCAAAAAAGCAAAGTAATTCAAAAGTTCATCCAATATGGTCCAAAAGTTGTAGAAAATTCTAGTAGATCAATTTGAACATAACGAATCCAATAAAAATACTTTTGGAGAGAAATGACAAAAGAATTTACGATGAAAAATCATAACTCTATTATTAGCTCTTGAATTAATTTGAAGTAAAAACAAATAAAAATATATTTAGATAGATTTCATCGTGCAACATCCTCTTCTTAAAAGAAAGTTTTCAAATGTAAAAATCAAGTATGTTACACTAAGTGTCGCATTGGAGATGGCCTAAGGATGAGTTTCGTAGCCACACTATGGCAAACCAATTGCGTCGAGCGTGTCGCGATTGTGAACACAAAGACAAAACCCCTTTAATTACTTTGTTCTCATATATACCCACTCAAAAGGCATATTTGTTGTTTCGTGCCAATATAAGGGTAAGCGTGTTGGAAGAGTCGGATGTGGTGCAATCAGTTGCTAGGCCACCATCGAGCCTATCAATAAAAACTAGATTCAAGTCTTACATAAAATTATTGTTTGCATATTAAGGTGAGACATTTAATGCGCTACCATCGATGTAGCGGAGTGACAGTAGAGTCAAGGGTGGGATGAATGAAGGAGTAAGACAACACCTTGTCTTCTTAAGGGCTAGGAGTGGAGAACGAGACACTCCTTGGATGGTGGGAACCACAACCGAGATTCATGAGAGTTGGAAAAAACTATGATACATGACTTATAATAGAGCGATAACAGAGCTGGGGGTGGGACAAAGGAGGAGGAATATGGCGCCTTGTCTTCTTGTTGGTGGGGTTGGAGAATGAGACATACGCTGACGAGAAAGAGAGCCGAAAGGGTGCGTGCTGGTGAGAGCTAGGGGTGGGGAGAAGGGAAAAGAAAGAAGACGACTTGTCTTCATGTAGGGTGGGAGTGGAGGACGAGACACATGAGGAGGAGAAAAGGAACCAGAGAGGTGCACCAGTCACTAGAGGGGGCGTAGTGGCTAGAACTACGTGTTCGTCGTGCTCGGCCCGCATGTTCACTAAATAGAAAGACCATATTATTTAATAGCTCTATACATCTCTTTGTTGTTCCTTGACTGTCGGAAGCGTCATGCGCAGGGAAACTGAGTAGCGTGGAGGCCTCACCACAGTCTAGCCTGTTGTGGAGCAGAGCGAAGCCGGTTGCCACTGTTGCACACCTTTGTCACTGTTCTCGAGTGTGGACGATGTGTGTAGGTCACAATTGTTGTATGTTGCTCCTTCATTAGTCATATTAAAGTGAGATGCTTAGTGCACCATCATCTGTCACCGAAGACAACAGTGACCACAACAGGGATTTTCACCAGAGATTGCAAGGACTCATTCGACAAATTATGGCCCCCTAGGGATGGCTTGAGCTTGTGCATAAGCCGGCTGTCCAGATAAGCTCTTCATAAGCCACAATGAAAATAAGCTTCAAAAATAAGTTCTGCCTATTAGGAATGGCTTATGGAATTGAACATATTGTGTATGGTGAAAGGTGTAAATCTATAATACCCCTGCAATCTTTTGTTTGCTCTTTAATAGATGAAATCATTGTTTTAGAGAGTTTATTGTACAAATAGCTAGAAAAATTATTTTAAAATACAAAAGCAACAACAATATGACAATTTGAAGCACTAAATAAACTATAACATAGGTTGCAAATTCTACAAGTTCTTTCTGACAAAATAACAATAACAAGATTGGTGTGTCATCTCCAGATAGCAGTTTGGACTCGCTTGATCTGCACTTGTACCAAGTCTCAGCTGTCTCCTCAATTCTAATCAGAGTGCGTCCTCATCAAGTATCCTCCTGCCAAAGAACAAAATGAATCTTGCTTCATTTGGTTCTCCACAGTAATACAAATATGTTTCATTTAGTATAACCAAAAGGCGTTAAGATGACAAAATTCACCACAATGAATTGATATTACTAGTTACATCATTTCAAAAGAATGCTACACACATTGCTAGTTCTCAGATCTGTGTTGAGACTGATCAAGAATACACCACATCTAGATCTCCCAGTCTTCTCATTTGCATCCACGCCATTACATGAGCTTCGAAGACCCCAAATGACTATAAAAGGCTTTTTTTACCATGAACATCAACCAATCAATCAATCACGCACATAAAGCATGGAGGCAGGCGGTGACAAGGAGGGCGAGGAATAATTTACACTGCACATGAGGAAATTGAACGAAAAATATGAAAAAATAAAAAAACACCTTGGACGGCTTGGTCCTGTTGGCCGACATTGGTGCGGCGCTTGCTATCGGGGAGGGTCGTCACAGGGAGGCTGGCGTGGGTAGGAGGTGGCAGCGACCTGCGCTGGGAGTTTGTGGCGACGGCGACCTGCTCGGCGTGGACTCAGCTACAGTCGAGGAGGGCAACATGGGTTGGATTGGAGAGGAAGGACGCGACGTCGGCATGTTGCTCGGGGAGACTCGGGAGCGGCAACCTATTGAAGATGGAGCACTAGACAGCGCAAGCTGGACCGACAGGGAGGGTGGGGCGATTGGACCGACGGGAGGGCGGGCAGGCTGGACCAATGGGGAGGCGCCCGCGTCGGCTCCGAGATGGCGGCGGTAGGGGAGACTGGTGCGGGGGAGGGTGGTGAGGGGAAGACTGGCATGGGGGGTGGCGTGGGTGGCGGCGAGGGTTGCAGCGTGGGGGAGCGTGACGCGGGTGGCAGTGTATGAGGGGCGGCGGCAGGAGAGACTGGCGCGGGGAGGGTGGCGAGGAGGGAGAGTGACGTGGGCGGCGGTGTGAGGGAGGGTTGCACGGGTTGGGATGGGGAACGGGAGGGCAGCGCGGGTTTAGGATGAGGACAAGACATGAGGGTTTTTTGAGGGAGGGCAGCTTTTTCGTAAAATAGTTTGAAATTTAGGGGCAAGTCCGGAAGCTGGTAAGTAGGGGGCGCGAAAAAGCTCGGGAAGTCTCAAATTTGAGGTTTTCTCATACCAACAGGAAGTGGAGGGAGCTTCTAAATTAAGCCATATCTCAAAATCCCCTTAGGTTTAACTTATAGCTTATTTCTATCTATAAGCTCTCTTCAAGCCATTCCTAAGGGGGGCCTATATCTAGGTGCCAAAAAGAATTCGAGTCACCATGCACGAAGAGGAGAAGAGAGAGATGGGGGACATGATGTTACGGTCATAACATTTGAAGGGATTGTGAGTGAGGTACGATCATACAAGGCGTGTGGTGTGCAACCATGTGCTAAGCAAGAGCGATGTTGAGGTGGGACTAGACCGCATGCCACGCTACCATGCTATAGCTGTCTGGATATAGTTTGTTATGTGAAAGCTGGTTTTTTTCGGAATTTTCTTCAGCGGTTGCATGCGTGCCTAGAGCCCTCATGCATAAAATGCAAGAAGAGAGATGCAAAGGGGCGCCCACCTGTCGGCAACGAAAACAAATGTGATAGAAGGAGAGGTGTCACACTACCAGGCACTCACCACCACCTTCTATTTATAAGATTGTAAAGATAACAAATTCTAATATGTTATCTCAAGTGGATAATTAGATGTAGAAAAGATACATATATTATTATTGTTATCATGATCTCATAAAATGTCATCTCCATCCTTCTCTATATATAGTGTCTAACACTCAAGAACGAAGGGTTATTATTACAATATATATAATTCATATCTTTTTGTCGGTAAGCCATTATTTCTGGCTTGTAAGAAAGTAAGTATAAAACAATCATTATAATTTAGATAGCAAATATTAATAGCCAAACTTCAAAATACAATAAAATTACATGACAATTTTGTACAATGAAAAGTTGGAAACTACCTTGAAAGCATCTGGAAATGGAGCGCGGTAGAGAACAACTTTTTTCGTAGCGGCAGAAGAGATCTGTCTAAATGTTTCCCTGTTTTGTTATGTAGTACAGTTCAGAATTATGAACTCATTATTTATCAAACTACTAGTAATAGTGCACGTGCAAGGCACGTTTGACCCTGTTCATCATCTTTGGAATAAAATAAATTTACTTTAGAGTTTCAAAATATTCAGGAGTTTTGCCTGCTTACATGCGATATTCAGAGGATATAGATAGCCTAAACATAGCATGTTTAATATAAGAAAATATAAGGTACTGGCAAATGAATCTGGAAGATGTAAAAACTCCAACAATAAGTATTACAGTAAATGCCCTTCAGTTTCTTATGTGAATAACATTCTTTTTAAAATTAGCAATTGAAATAATTTCACATATAAAAAAATGTAGGTTGAATACCCAGTATATATTCTGAGATGATGAAACAAAAGTTTGTTGCTACAAGCTAGTGTAATTATATGCTCGTATATTCGAGCATGAAAGTTGCAACACATATTCTTTATATTCGAGCAAGAAAGTTGCAGGCCAATTACAGATTTAGGATCCTTGCCATGGAAAGTAATCCAGGCTTCAACGACAGCTGCCTTTTCACTACTGTAATTCAAGCCCTCCCTACCGAATGGGTTATGCCTAGATTAGCCATTGCTGCAATTGCTACAGTCATGTATGCAGAATCTGCTACAATTGGAGTGCCTATAGCAACTTGTGCTCTTATCTGCATATCACACCATTTACACATTATATTCTAACGTGGTTATAAGCACATTTTAGGCAAAGATTGTACCACTAAATGAAACAACTACATTTTGGTAACTCCATTTTCAAGTTAGAAACACAGAAATGTCGACTTAGCTTAAACAATTACACTGGTAAGGAAAGGCAGTTTGTTAAGACTAAATGAAGCATTCCCCACATGATCCATGTTAATGTTCTGATTAAATTAAATATGAAAAGAAGAAATAGGCAAATAGTGGTTTACAGTTTACATCAACTATCCTATTCCTAGCCAAGAGTCTATTGGTTCTGATTAAATGGCTGATGAACCTTATATACAAAAAGAAAACAATTGGTACCAACATCTCTGGAAAAAAAGGATTGATACCTGATGAGTTTTCCTTGTCAAGAGATTGATTTTACACTCATAGGCAGCTTCCTGTTGGGGCCACCCACAGTTGTTCCACATTATGGATAGCTTTGATCAAAGATTTTTGGCCATGGAACCTTCTGACAGATCTAATATCTCCATTTGATAGAGATACCATCCTCCGATATGATCTAGTTAAGTATAACAAAATCATTAGTATACTAATATAAGGACGGCAAATTTTTTATCTATGCATGCATGGTATCCAGACAATAATAAACCAATGACAGGCTAGTTCAGGAGTTCAGATGCTACCAATCAAGCTACATGCATATGCAGCCTACTTGTTTTAGTCAGGTCAAGGGCTTCTATTTCTTAATTGTTCAACATTCAATTAGTGATACCACCCTAATGATTGATGAGGCAATACGCAAAAAAATCCCAATGAAAAAGCCCAGGACCACTCCAATAACTGTTACCATAATAAGCCTAATGCTTTCATTTGAGGAAGAGAAAATAAAGATAGCACAATAACTTTTACATGAACTGTAACAACTTTTTTGAATCTAGCATCATCACCTATGGGTGCTGCCTCAGTCTTGTATCAACCTAACCATCAGCGAATAAAAGAAAATGAGCACGATGAATATCCTGTGATGATTCTTTAGTCTTTCAGCATCTATTCTAGAACTGCCATTATCACCACTGTATTAATTGTCTTGAAACGCTCCGCTTCTGAATCAGTAGTGCTAGAAAAACATTGCTCAGATATATTGCCAAAAAGACATAGCTCAGATATTTACTCAAAGAGCTAGAATGTTGTATACTTACTCTATCTACAAAACCAAACTTTAGATTCTAAGTCATGTGCTGCCCAAATGACAGGATTCACACACAACAATTTAATTTAATTTTGGATAAACCTGCAGCCATAATAACAACAGAAAAGGCATGAGAGGTCCCATAATAATTGAGCACGTCGACAGTTCAATACTCCTTATCCTTAACCCAAAAAAAGATCAGAAATGGATCATCAGTTTACAAATACAGAAAGTAAAGATTTTCAGTTATACCTGCAAAGTTAATAGATAAAAGCTATTGTATCTAGGTCATAAGAACTGGACCTCTTTAGATGGATGGCTTGCCTCCTATCTTCCTTGTTTCAGCCTTTTGAAACCTAAACCCTAGACAACTCCAGATGCTCTGAAATATCTAGAAACAGCCGGGAACCAACATCTTTTGTTGCGCTAGTAAGTTCACAAAAGCAGCACTGGCCATAACCTCAAGTTCAGCCATACCAGTAACAACACCTGAGGCTTCAGTTTCTTGATCAACTCAAATCAGCAATCTGATTGACGTGGTGCTTCAATTACAGTGATTGTGTCTTCAGCATGGTCACAATCTGCTCTTACCTGAAATTTAAAAAGAAGCGGTAGCATCAACAATCTTGAACCATCATTTTTCTTCACAGAATAGACATGTCTTTCCACTGTTCCCGTCGAACAAGATAATTTTTCAAAGCAAAAGGACATGGCACTATTAAGTAGTACAGATCGGATGTTGCTCAAGAAGTGTTGCCTGACATGCACAAGCTGCAGATGCCTGCATGCGTACCTTCTTGTTGGCCACACACACACACACACACAGATCAAAGTACCTCAATTGCTGAAGAAGCTAACCATTGCTTGGGCAAGTGTCTGATCAGATGCTCATCAACATTGCAAGCGCCGGTGAGAACAGTCGAAGATAATTTTCTATTGCCAAAGCGCCGGAAGGGTATACGGCAACATTCTGGTACACAAGAAAAGGGACCATCATATGAAGCATAATAAGATAGAAGCAACGATTAGGTTGATCTTATGAATTTTTGGTATAAGGGAACATAATTGTAAAGGCATTAGACACCAAGCCTTACATCAGGAGTTAATGGGATGTGGTTGGTAGCTCTTCATAATCGTCATTGAAGGATAAATCGAGGGAGCTGCTGACTTCATGGAATCCATTTTTAGCATCTCAAATATTTTCTTCACCTGAAAATTCTCTGAATTAGTACTATTTCCATCGTTTATACTATTGCTTTTATAAATCTAAAGAGAACGCAAAGGAGCCTGGTCGGATTGCCGAAGTTGATAGCTATACACAGACAAATCATATGAAACACGGCCACGAGGTTGATGTATGCCCAGGCTGTGCGTGCAGAGATCCCCAACAAGATCCATTAAGAACTCAAAGCGATGTGGGGTATTTTTCTCAATTTCAACTAAAGCTGGAAATACCATATTAGCAGCCTGCAAACAACCCAATTAGTTGGTAAAGATGCCAAATAAAAATGCCATTGACCTAGTCTGTCACAGCATTGCTACCTGCATAAATTTTGTTGCCAGAGCTTATTGAAATAGTCAAAGGAATAGTGATAGGATTCAACCATTAAAAAATTTCCCAAAAAGATCTAACATTGGAGCGTCATACTCCAGTAATAGATCAAAATGGTCACAAACAATCAGAAGTTCACAACATCTTGAGTTTCAGATCGGCAAAAGATCACAATCAAAAGTTTCATATTTCAGCGTCTACAGATAGCTACTTCTTGTACTTCAGATTTAACCACTTGTTCTACTGCAGTTCTTAGCTAATGCTGATTCCATCTACATCACCACCATTCAGAACATCATGAACAGTGAGAGATTCACCAAAAGTCAAATACTTAGTGAATTAAACTGGAATCAACCGAAATGGTCAGAGGTGCCAGGCTGTCACTTGATTTAGATCATTAAATACTTGATTTACTGAATACTCTCACTTCCCCACATTTATATTCCTTGTGCCCATTTCATGAAAGTTCAATACAAACCAGAATGGGAAGAAGTGAGTGCAATTCAGATGGCAAGATCAAATGGCATAAAAAATGTCGCAATAGTGGATATACATAGTTGTTGCTCTCCGCATAAGCCACTCCATGTGTATCAAAATATAGGGCAGCTTTCTCTCCATCTTGAATGGTAATAAAGGTCGAATCAGTTTCCTGAAAACACATAAATGCAATGAGATCAGAATACATACCTACATATGGAATTGCTAAATAAGATCAAAATACACACCTCCACTACACTAAGACATCTCTATACACAATATTTTTTGTGTTTTTTTTCGGTAGGGTCGATGTCAGCTTGGCTTGGCCAGAATCCTTGTCGTCTCCCTAGATACACCTCTAGATAGGGTGACGTAAAGCTGACCATGTGAAAAAACAGGCTCCAAAGATAAATACCCACATTCGATATTGTCTGTCCTTGCACTTGTTAACTGTCATCGCAAAACTGAGACGGATGGGGAAACTGCTTTCTCTTGAACTTGAATGGAAGGCTAAGATCCTCCGAAGGGCTCAATGGAATCCGAGGTATGAACACCCGCTTCCCAGCATGCTGGCCTCCCACAATCTCTGTGTCAATTGAGTTATCTTGAAATGCTCTCACCATCAGTCTTGTCCATTGCACAAGCCATTGTTTGGATCGAGATTCCTGAGCAAAATCACTAGGCAGTTGACCTTCACTTTTAGAACATGTGGTGGCAATCCATTCGGCATCAGTGAGTTAAGAAACTCATTAGGATAGAGATTATGTACATCCTCCTCAACAGAGTCAAAGATGTAGTATATATTCTCTTGCCCAGGAAACTTGTCAATCATTTTAGCATTCAACTCATCAACATACTCATCTTCGTGGCGAGGATAGCACGTGCACTCATGTAAGATGGTGAGCTGGCATTATGCTCAAGGTACGGAAAGATGTCATCAATCAACTTGTTAATGGACACGGGAGCATAAGGAATAACAATTTCATCAGGGAGGCGCACATAATCATCACCTATCAATTCTTCAGTTCCATTACCGATCCTTAACAGAAACTCAGAGAACCATGGATCAGTTTGTGCCCTCATGTTGCGTTTGAGGCGAATCTTCCTAATACTTTCCCACAGGTAGGATCTTGGAGGGTGGCATCCGTGATCTGTGCTCTTGTCCCACGCGGAACCACAGGTAGGACCTGCCTAAAATCTCCTCCAAACACCATAATCTTCCCTCCAAATGGTGATGAACAACCCATGACATCTTGAAGTGATTTGTCAAGTGTCTCCACTGAGAGGCGTTTTGTCATTGCGACTTCATCCCATATTATCAACGACGCCCTTCGAAGCAACTCTACTGTACCACTTTGCCTAGTGAAATTGCACATGCTATTATCAGCGATGTTAATTAGAATCTTGAACTAGAATGTGCGGTGCGTCCGCCAGGCATTATTGATGCTGCGATACTAGACGTCATAGTTGCAATGGCAATTAGACCCATTGACCAAACTCTAGCAAGCAATGCTCTATACAGGTACGTCTTGCCCGTACCCCCGGGGCCATCAACGAAAAAAACTCTGCCTTCCCTTCTCAGCACGTGCTCGATGATCTCATTAAATCTAGCCCGCTGCTCAGTGTTTAAAGACTCAAATAAATCTGCTTGCCCTTGCTCTACCTGTATTGACATTTCCTCGGTCAACTCCATCATGTCGTTGTTGTAGGAATCACTGTTCCGTCAAATTCCTATAGTCCATAAGCTGTTGATGTCCTTCCCCATTGAATGTACCAAATCCCTTATGTCAGCAAGTACCATAGTTCAAACCAAGTGATCATTTGTGTGGTGTCTTCGGAAATCTTCTGACATTGACTCCAAATGTTTGTCCCATAGCTCACGGATATGGTAGCCTCACAGAAGACCAGGATGGTAGCAAAAAGTATTTTAAGTGCACACAGCATCTGGAATGTTGCAGCCTCAGTCAGACAATCATCCAATGTGCTGTCAGACTCCATAAGACACCTTCGTTCCGCCACTTGGTGAAACGTGGAGCATGTGACACTTCAACTGTACGAAGATCCTCAAACGAAGTAGCCCCGCGCACATGGTTGAGAAGCACCCTCAAATAGTACCTCTCCCCTTCAGCCGGATGGGTAGCCACTATTCTGCCAATTTGCGACCTTTGTTTTCGGCTCTGCCACTTCTTAGGACCCTTTAGCCATCTAAAACCATTCTGGAAACTCCTTATATAGGTAATTCTGTGCATAGCTATGCACCTGGTTCGCCTTGAAATACTCAGTGAGCATTGTCCGTGAAGAGGATTCGTGGCCAGCGAACATCTTCCAAAGTTAGCATTACCTCTGAACGTGACAGTATGCATGTCTGGGAGATGCAGTTGCAGCTGCAACATAGGAGGAGACATCTCGAACAGATCAAATGCATAAATCCTCCATACAGACTCTGCTGGCCCTATGAATCTTGCATCTCTGTACTGACGGATCTCATTCACCTCCACCCCGTCGCTTGCAGAGTCAACAGTGAAAGATGCATGGTCATGTCCTTTATAAATGTACTTGAATAGGTACTTGACTGCCTTGATGCTAGAACACGCCTCTACATTGATATGACAATTATAGCACATGAGAATCCAGGATTGTAGGGGACCACCCATCTATTGTCCAATTCACAATGTCTGACCTTTACTCGATGACCATCATCCCTTCTCCTGTAGATTAGATATGAGTCCTTTCCTTGCTGTGTAGATAGGCAGAACCGTCGAGGATAGCGGAATCTACATGACCCATCTATCATGCAAGCATTATCTTTCTTGATTTCACCACATGGACCATGCATCATGTGTTTGATAACCAGAGCATGCAACAAAGGATACTTGTCCTTGTCAGGTATCTCAGCGGATATAATCATGTCATATTGATCAGGATTCATTAACTTGCAACTCGAATCCATGATCAATAAGAAGTGTTCATGAGGGAGGCCCCTCTTCTGAAACTCAGTAACATGGACATATGCTACAACCCGACCAAAATAGTGCTCCTTGAACATAAGGTCCTTTATATTCTGCAAAACTTTGCCTTGAAGACTCGAGCAACCAAATCTGGTCAATCCTGTGGGTGTCTGCCCTGGCACAAGCTCAGCACTATCTCATCCCAGTGGGGTTGCACATCATTGTTAAGAAGATATCGGGCTTCCCAAAGTGCTGGACTAATGTCATAGCATCAAGGTATCTTCTCTTAATGTCCCGGTCCCACACCATGGAAGGTGTGGGAGAACAATCCTCGTGCCCACCATAGAAGCGCAGGTACTCCACCCGTAGCAATGGTATCGACGACACCTTTGTATAGGTCAGCACGTATGAGCTTCTGAATTGATTCTTTGAGAAGAAATCTAGCCTCATAGACTCGATCTTGATGTATATGTCAACAAGAAACTGCTGGAAAAGCCGGGCCTCCGTAAAGGATGATGTTAAATATTCAACACGGGTCTGTAGCTTGAAAAAATAATACTCTCTTGCACTGATATAGGAACAGGACTCATCATCCTGGCCTCATCTAACAAATACAAACAACAATTAGATTCCACCATCATGACACTATGCTAAAGAAAACAATACTTGGTAGTTACCTTCCTCTGTGGCGGTTGATGCTTCATGGTAAGGGTGCTCGTTCAGAGGTTCATCAACATAGGGCATGAAGCGATTCATCCTACTTCTCCACCAGGGAAAAACAATGGATATGACAAAAAATCATAGCACCCATGGTATGCCTTGTATGAGGGCGACTTGCCTACCATAAACAAGGACGCTTCGATCGAAACAATTTGCGGGTCATTTCCTTCAACCCAGATGTAGCTACCTGTGTGTAGTGGGGGCATTGTATCGTCGTTGTCAAGTGATACATGTGTTAAGCGATATTTTGTACTCATCAATGTTTCGCACAGATCCGATGCTCCTAAAGGTCTGCACATAAGGATTGGTGCAAGAAGACGAAGCAACTTTTTGATGAGATTTATATCAAGGTTAGGTGACCTCTCAACCCTGTGTGTTAGATTTGCGTCTGTATCATAAAAGTATAGCTGCGGATGACGCGGGCCGTGATCACGGGCACCAAGGAGTCTAGCCGGTGGTAAAGTTGACCTTGTGCACGGAATGTGTATACACCTGACCTATTGTTGCAATACCGTTGGTCGAGGGTGACTCCAAGTGACGTGAAGGAAAAATGCGAGTTGAAGTGTCGAATGTGCTCTCTAAAGTACTTTGCATCTTCATCTTGAGTTGTAAAGAGCCGTGTAGCTCATTGGGAACATTAGGAGTAACAATGTTGATCTTCCAGCTCTGCAACAAAATCCTTTAGACTCATACTGGAACCTCTTTGCACCGCAGAACATGCAGTCAGGAACCGGCTTCAACACATGATGGCCTCTGGCATGTTATGGTAGATACTGTCATAAGGATTCTCGATTGCATCGGACATTGCATGATCTGTATATGGCATGAAATAAGGAAAAAAACTGACTATTTTGAAAGTGGCAGACAGTGTAAGGAGGTAAAATTTGAGTTACACAATAATAGCCAAAATTAACCACAAAAATGTGTAATGAAAAAAGAGGACTCAGCAAGCCATGTATACCTGGAATAGATGTATATGAGTAATAGTACTTATTTCAGATCCATGCAGAGTGAGTGATATAGGGGTATTGGCTGAAACAAACATCCTTTTAGAAGAAGAAGGCTCACTCGTCCATCTAGAAGATCTCGTACGGTTGTGTTGTTTGTACTCACGACTCCGCTGCAATCGTGATTCCTTACTCGTTGGACTCATGCATGCTTTCCGTTCCCTGTCACACTTCCTTCTATGTTTGGCAGCAATAATTTCCATGGCCTTTGGGCCAACTGATGATATTTGAATGGTAAAGAAAATCTGTACAACTGCAGGCCCTGAACATGGTACATGAGATGGTATCCCTAATTAGAGGAAGAATTAAGAAATTAACAACCACAATCCCATTCGAGGGCAAAAAAATATCTTATAGCGCTTACTGATTACTACCTGGGTTGACCATATCACTTGATGTCCCCAAAAAAAGTGCTCTGACTTGAACTACCCATCTGTACAACACCAGGATCGAGAGAGATAGGTGTCGTAGGAGCCATGTTAACGGAGCTCACTCCATTTTCACCATTTATAAATTGACTTGATTCTTGAATGCTCGATCTGAGTGGAGTAGTAAGGTCATGTCGACTCATTGGACCGCACATAGAAGAATCTTGAACTGAAAAAAGAAAAATTACACACGGAAGGATAACTATTTTATTTAATTGCTTTGTGCGTAGTTTTATGTTTTACCTGTGGCAAGTGCATCACATGGCGTAGACAACATATTGTTGTAACATAGTTGTAACCAATCAGTAACAAATGTTTTAGAGTCTTCATTGGTAGAAGGAAGAGTGCATTGTGATGTAAGGTCAACTTGCATAGTCGATGAAATGCGAGATGATGCATCTGCAACTGGCAATAATTTGCAATGAGTATCAAGAAAAGGGTAAACAGTGGAAAGCATCTGGACAAACTTGTTTGTACTTGGGGAAATTGCATTATCCTTCGTCGATAGCATGTTGCTGTAATATGAATTATACTGTTGAATAGTTGAGGCCCTTCAGGTCTGGCCCATGAGGCCCATCAAAAACCCTAGCTCAAGATGTGAACAGGGGGGTGCCTCTCCCTCTCCCTCTCTCTCTCACTTCCTCACGCTGCAACAGCCACCAAGGTCAGCCCGCTTCCACATGGTATCAGAGCACGGAGGCGCGGTGCTGACCGGCGAGGCGGCGCGCTGGGGTTGCTAACCAGTGCAGGGCGGCGCGCAGAGGAGCAGGGCTCGCGCGGGAGGCGGAGCGGCAGGCGGCGCGGTGAGGAGCTCCGGGAGGCGGAGCGGTAGGCGGCGCGGCGAGGAGCTCCGGGAGGCTCGCACGGTGTGGGAGGCGGAGGCAGCAAGCGCGCACACGGTGAGGCGCGTGGCGCGGTGCAGCTGCGTGGCTGGGGAGCTCCAGCAAGCCAAGGCGAGGCAGCAAGTGGCCGAGGAGCTCTGGTGAGGTGCGGGGAGGCGTGGTGCGGTGCAGCAGCTGAAGGGGAGGCCACGCACGTCGTCTGAGCTCGGGAGGAGGAGGCGTACTCGACGGGTTGACCCAGAGGGCGTCGTGGTTGGTGGCCTCCAGCGAAAGAAGAGGCGGTGCTAGCATTGGCAGACGCTGGAGTGGAGGCGTAGGCCGTGAGGCGCTGAGCAGGGGTGTCAGGCAGTGAAGTCAGTAGAAGAAGGAGGTGCTTCTGAGTGAAGAAGGAGGTGCTTCTGAGGGAAGAAGGAGGTGCTTCTGAGTTGCTGAGATGGGGACTGAGTTTGGCCGCAGCTTTGGAGAAGCTCGCCCAGCTTCTCACCGCCAAGAATGAGGAAAATACATCCTCTTCTGGTGCTATTGTTCCTCAATCAGAGGCAGTCCAGAAACTAGAACTCATGCCCATCCTTGTCAAGCTGGAGGGGGTGAGCAACTACCTGAGCTGGTCCAGGTGAGTTCTGCTCATTCTGAAGACAAAAGGGCTGACTAGACATGTTCTGGGGGAGGTTGTTGAACCAGCAGATACGAGGAGTGCAGACTGGCAGAAGTGGAGTGCCACCGATTCATTGATCTTTGCATGGATGCTGAACTCTCTGGCTTCAGATATTGCAAACATCAGTTGAGGCACTTCCAGTGCTGCTGCAGTATGGGACTTGTTGTCAAAGAAGTACTCAGGGAAGGGAAATGTGATGCTGATGGCTCAGATTGAGAACAAGGTGCATGATGTCCGTCAGGGTGATAGAAGTGTGCTAGCATATGGTGCTGAGCTGCAGCAACTGTGGGCAGACTTGGATCAATGTGATCCTCTTCAGCTGACACACACTGAGTCCTTGGCAATTGCAAAAGCATGGATTGGACGCAGACGTGTGATGCAGTACCTGAAGGGCTTAAACCCATCTTTTGAGAGCAGGAGAGCCACATTATTACACCAACCTATGCTCTGCTCTCTTGATGAGGCAATTGCTGCAATGTCTCAGGAAGAGATACGTCTGCAGTTCGCAAAGGGTGGTAGTCATGAATCAGCTTACAAGGTAGATGAGCAAAGGGTATGGAGGGACACTAGAGAATGCTTCAATTGTGGCAAACCAGGACACCTCAAGCGAAATTGCACAGCTCCTAGAAGGGGAGGAGGCCGAGGTTACAGTGGTGGTAGCTACAATGGAGAAAGGGCCGTGGCAGTAAGCCTTCGTACCATGCACGTAGCAGTAGACCTCCTCATCGAGCTCACCTGGTTACTGGGAGTGACAGCAGAGCAGGTATGAGTGCAGCAGCAAGTTCTGCTGAACAGGGGGCTGAGAACTTTGGGCATTTAGCCCACTTGTCTACACTGATGAAGGTAATCTCGCAGCTATATCTGTTGCAACACAAAGCATAGATCAGAATGGGTACTAGATTCAGGGGCTTCGAAGCATGTTGCTGGGAATATGAGGGAGTTTAAATCATATACCCAATATCCTCTTACACATTAGGAAACTATTTGTACAGCTGATGGCACTGTACAGCCTATTAAAGGGGTTGGGACAGTAAACTGTATATCCACAATTGAGCTGGCTTCTGTCTTACATGTTCCTGCATTTCCTATGAATTTGGTCTCCCTGAGTGCTTTAATTGATCAGCAAGACTGCCGGGTTATTCTTGACAAAGGTATGTGTTTGATTCAGGAGAGGCAGACTGGCAGGAGGATTGGGACGGGGACCAGGCGTAGGGGGCTGTGGTACATGGACCGTGGTGTACCTGTCTCGGTGGAGGACACCGTGCTTGTACCCAGTTCTGGAGACAAGGAAGCCATGGCGATGATCCATCACTGTAGGATGGGACATGTGTCATTCAATAAGATGTATCATGTATTTTTCTGATGTAATGGACGGTGTAAACCGAAGTAAGCTGAAGTATGATGCTTGTGAGTATGCCAAGCACACCAGAACCTCCTATGTGAGTAAGAGGCTCAAGAGTATAGCTCCATTTATGCTAGTGCACTCTGATGTATGGACATGTCCAGTTGCGTCAGTCAGTGGTATGAAGTATTTTGTGACCTTTATCGATTGCTATTCCCGTATGACTTGGGTTTATCTCATGCGTCACAAAGATGAAGTGTTTCAATGTTTTAAGAAGTTCTCTGCTGTTGTGAAGAATTAGTTCAATGTCTAAATCAAGATTATTCGGTCTGATAATGGTACTGATGAAAGATCATCTAGGTCCTAATTTGGTTTTGATGGTTAATGGCAACCTAAACTGGAATCTAATGTTTATATTGAGTGTAAGCAGAACTTACAGGTTCCAAGAAGAAGGGTTATCCAGAGAAGGATGGCCACCAAAAAGGGTACAAGGTGGTTTCAAGGACAAAGAGATGGCTATGCTAGGCAGCTGTGCCACAGCTGAGAAGAAGCCGGTGCTGTGCAGGGAGCTGCAAGCAGGGTGATGGTGGCTTGATGCGTCAAGGGCCGTGACTTCAGCTGGTGGTAGGTAAAAGCCTAGATTTGCTAGTTTCTTTGAGTCCATAGGAACCACCCGTACTATCAAGAGGGATGAAACAGTAGCAGTTGTCTAAGGGAACCTTGCTCATTGCTCAGAGTATTGGTCAAGGGGATTGGTGCTTTGAGGCCAATTGCCCTGTGTCAATAGCTTTGCACAAAAGTATGTAGCTGTGTGAAAACCCTAGAGCTTTAGGCACCTGTGTGACACAGCTGTGTCATAGGTGGCCTTCCGCTCCATAACTCAGGTACATCTCTGTACCAGGGGAGAGCTTGTAAATGCTAAGGTACCTGCACTGCGATAGGCGGTCTGATGAGTCAGAAGTCTGTCGGAGGTTCTCTCCTTATAGGTATTAGAGTTGAAGCATGCTGAGGGCATGTCATGTGCCAGGACCGGGCTGAGTAGTGCGACTATCAGCTAAGGGTTCACCTGTGTGCGCCGCCGGTGACACAGGTGTCGATCTGCCTGAGCCGGGTACAGTTGGGCGTAGGGTGTAGCTGTGTCACCGGTGGTTGACACCGGTAGCTCACTTAATCCTACGTGGCAACAGGGTAACGGTCAGGTGCCTGTGGACCCTATATATAGGGGACCAGGGGAGGACTCTGTCCTCAACCTTGCTCAAATCAGTGATTCACATACGACCGTTGCAAAGCCTCCAACCACTCCACAAGAGCCGAGAGCCTAAGGGTTAGTTCGAGTGGGTTTGTGAGCTAGAGCACGAGCAAAGGTTCCTCCAAGAGATTGCTGCTGCATCATCTGTTACTCTTGGAGTTTGTCTACTCCTAGACGGGTGTAAGAGTTGCTGGTATCACCCAAGCTTGTGTGGGCTGAACCAGTAGTTTGTGAAGGTGTTCTGAGGTCTACCTACTGCAAGGCAAAAGGATCTCCACAAGCAAGAAAAAGAGTCCTGAAGGACCAGGTACTCGGAGAAGAAGCACGTTTTGGTGCTGGCCAGCTCTTAGGAGTGGTCTCTCCAACGGAGATGTACCTTCTCTGCAAAGAGTTGAGAACTTCGGTGAAAAACCCCTGAGTCTCCTTTACTTTCCTGTATTGCATGCATATCTGCTTATACCTGCTTGCTTGTGTCTCTTAGACTTGATCTGCTAAGTTTACCTTTTCACCTGTGCTAGATCTCCTTTATACCTGTGTGTGATCATCTGTTGCACAGCTGCATCATTCACTTGTATCACCTGTATCAGCACCTGTGTCACAGTCAGTCTAAGTAGAGCACCTGTGTTAGGTTAACTCTTCACCTGTGTCATTCACCTGTGTGACAGCTGTGTGTTAATTTACACATAGTTTCTACCTGTGTCACTTACCTGTGTCACAGCTGTCCACTATTAACTTATGAAGTTAATCTGACAACTCAAACAAAAGTTTTAAAAGGGGAAATTTTATAAGCCAACTATTCACCCCTCCCCTCTAGTCGGCATCTCGGTCCTTTCAATTGGTATCAGAGCAGGTTGCTCTTTGAATTGGCTTAACCGCCAGAGCAAAAGATGTCGGGCTACGAGGGTAAAATACCTATCTTTACTGGATCTAACTATGCTTTCTGGAAAAGGAAGATGCAGATACATCTTACCGCTATCGATCCAGACGTATGGGATATTGTTGATGCAGGTTATAAAGTGGAGAAGGCTGATGCTCTCACCATCAACGACAAGAGGAATATCCAGAATAATGCCAGAGCTGCCACTGCCATCTTCATGGGCCTGCAAGAGCATGACTTTAACAGAGTCAGCACACTGGAGTCTGCTAAGGAGATCTGGGATACCCTGCAGCAGATATATGAGGGCAGTGACACCTTGAAGAAGTCCAAGAGAGGACTGCTGGAATCAACTCTGGAGAGATTTGAGCATGAACATGGAGAAGACATAAATTCTCTGTAGTCAAGATTGACTCTCATCACCAATCAACTAAAGGCATTGGGTTCCAACCGAGTTGAGGATGAAGATGTTATCAAGAAATTCTTATCTGTGCTACCCAAGCCTTATAGAACCCTAGTCTTGATACTCAAGGAGAAAGAGGGTTTCAGTAGGATGAAGCCTACAGAAGTGCTGGGAAGAATCCTCACTCATGAGATGGAGCTCAAGCAAGAGGGCAAGCACAGCTCCTCCTCAGGACCCAAGAAGAACATTGCTCTGAAGTCCACTGCTCAAGCCCCACTGCTAGACAGTGATAGCAGTGACGATCTATCTGATGACATGTCAAGTGGAGAAGAGAATGAGCTGCTTCTTCTTACCCAGAAACTTCAGAAAATTCTATAGGAAGAAGAAGCAGTTTGGATCAACAGATAGATTCAGAGGCAAGGAAGCCCTCCAAGGACAACAAGTGTTTTGAATGTGGCAAGGAGGGCCACTTCGCAGCTGATTGCCCTAGCAAAAAGAAGGACAAAGGGAAGAAGAAGGATTTCTATAACAAGAAGAAGACTTTCAGCAAGTATCCTTCTCATTCCAAGAACAAGGCTATTGCAAGAGCCTATGTAGAGCAAGCCTGGGTTTCAGATGACTCTGGTTCAGATGGAGAATCAGAAGAAGAAGAAGTTCAGGTTGCTGGGATAGCAATCTCCATGGCTGACACACCCAGCTGTGTCACAACCAAGTCAGACAGCCCCAAGCTGAACTCCAAAGCTGATCAAGCTTCATCCACTCCTGCTCCCTTATGCCTCATGGCTAAGGACTCTAAGGTATTAACGGAAGATGATTTTCCTGATTATGCTGAACTAATGGATATCTTAGAGAGAACAGAGAAAGGATACTGCAGGGAGAGGAAGGAGAACATATCCCTTAGGGATAAGCTGAGGGAGCTGAAAGGGACCTGTGATGAAATCACAGATGACAAGGATGATCTCAGGCTGAATCATGAGAACCTGGAGATAGCTTATGAGAAGCTCAGATCAGCACATGAGCTTCTCCTCAAGGAGCATGAAGAGTTAAAGGCAAAGCATGCCTTATGCATTGATATTTCTGATAATGTTGCTGAAGCTGTGCCTTTACCTGCTCCTACTGTCATTGAATCATGTTTAAACTGTACCAGCAGAATCAATATGCTAACATCTACAGGTGGAGTGGTAGACAACTCTAAAGAGGCTTCAACCTCTAATGTTACTAACTCTGTGGATGCAGCTGAGCACAACAAGCTCAAGGAAGAGCTAGAAGAGCTTAAGAGGCTCATGAGAAAAGGTCTCTGCAGTGCCAACATTGGCATGCAAAACTATCAGCTTATAAGAGCTGAAATGTTGAGAAAGAATGAAGGCCGAAGAGGCCTGGGTTACTCTACCTCTACTGCTAAAGATAAACTACATGCTGCCACTAACACTTGTCTTGCAGCAAAATTCGTGAAACAGGCAGGAACTAATGACAACAAGAGTGTTGGTCATGAGCAAAGAAAGAGGAATGAAGCAAGCATTCCTTCTAACCCAGGTTATGTTTTGCAGAAGGACATGAAGGGAAAAATCGTGGCCAAGTACATAGGTCGCAGGCGCCTGACGAAATGGGTGTCTGCCATCTGGGTGCCTAAGTCTACTCTTGCCGGTGTCACCGGTGGCTCACACAGCTGTGTACCCACCTGTGTCACAGGCAGATCTAACAGGCCACTAACCCATGTGTCTAAGGTTGCAGGTGATTGCCAGCCAAAGAGGATCAAAGTCATATCATCTGTTACTGATGCTGTTAACCTTAAACACAAATATGCTATATATACATCTGCTACTTCTGCTTATGATAAAACTGCAAAGGGAACCAAACATGTTTGGGTCCCTAAGTGTCATCACTAATCTTGCAGGAAACTGTCTCCAGTGGAACTGATTGGATTGTGGACAGTGGATGTACACAACATATGACTGGAGGCAGAGAGGAGTTTGTAGAGATCACAAGTGAAAATCTTCCAAGCAAACATGTGATCTATGCAGAAAACTCTAAAGGGAAGGTAAATGGCATTGGTAAGGTTGCCATATCTGAGAATCACTCCTTATTTAATGTAATGCTTGTTAATCAGATAGGCTATAGTCTGATGTCTGTGTCACAGCTGTGTGACACAAGCATGAAAGTTACTTTCTATCCTGAAAAGGTTATAGCTTCCAAATTATCTGATGATTCTCAAGTATTTGAAGGATGCAGGTCTGGTAAGCTATACATTGTGAACTTCTATGAACAGCCTGCAGCAGCTCCATGGTGTCTAATGGCCAAGGCCAGTCTTGGATGGCTGTGGCACAGGCGGCTAGGACATGCAGGGATGAAGCTCCTGAACAAGCTGAGCAAATATGACTATGTCATAGGCTTGGAGAAGGTGAAGTTCGAAAAGGACAAACCCTGCAGTGCATGTCAAGCCGGCAAACAAGTTGGAGCTGCCCATCGACCTAAGAACATCATGACCACCTCCACTCCCTTCGAGCTCATTCACATTGACCTCTTTGGTCCAACAACCTATGAGAGCTTAGGAGGTAACAAATATGGCTTTGTCATTGTAGATGATTTTTCTAGGTATATTTGGGTGTTCTTTTTGAAGGAGAAGACACAGGTGTACAAGAAATTCAAGCATCTCATTGTCAGAGTACAAAATGAGTGGAAGGTGAATCTTGTAAAGGTCAGGAGTGACAATGGAAGTGAGTTCAAGAACTCCAAGGTGGAAGCATTTCTGGACAAGCATGGAATCAAGCATGAATTCTCAGGTCCATATGCTCCACAACAAAATGGAGTGGTGGAAAGGAAGAACAGAACTCTGATAGAGATGGCAAGGACTCTACTAGATGAATACAAGACTTCACCAAGATTTTGGGCTGAAGCTATCAATACTGCCTGTCACTCTGTCAACAGGATATACCTTCATCCACTACTCAAGAAGACTCCCTATGAACTGCTCACCAACAGCAAGCCTAACATATCATACTTCAGGGTATTTGGTTGTAAGTGCTACATTCTTAGTAAAGGCAAATGCCTAACTAAGTTTGAAGCTAAATCTGATGTTGGTATATTCCTTGGTTATTCTACTAACTCCCATGCCTATAGAGTCTTTAACACTTCCTCTCAGGTTGTTGAAGAATCTATAGATGTGGATTTGATGAGTCTTATGGCTCCCAAGGAGAGCAAGTTGTTATTGATGTAGGAATTGAGGATATTCTGAAGAAGTCCACTGGTGAGATCAGACCCACCATCAAGGAGGAGCCTGCCCCACCAAGTGATCAAGAACCCTCTACTGCATCAATCCTTGAAGACACTGGAGATCATGATATAGAGTTCGAGTGCAACCCAGCCAATGATCAACTTGACGCAGAAGCCTTCATGCACCCAGCTGTGTCACAGGAAGAACTACCGGTGTCACAGGCATCTCCATCAGCTGTGACACAGGCAGTTGACCCCGATCCCCTTGTGATCAGCCGGCTGCAGAAGGATCACCCTGTGGACAATATCATCGGTGCCATTAATAGGGGAGTGACCACTCGATCTCAAATTGCTAATTTTTGTGAGCATTACTCCTTTGTCTCAAATGTTGAACCCAGGACCATAGGTGAAGCTCTAAAGGATGCTGACTGGATCAATGCTATGCATGAGGAGCTCAACCAGTTCGAGAGAAATGAAGTATGGTCACTGGTGAAAAGACCTAAAGATCAAAATGTGATTGGAACCAAATGGGTCTTCAGGAACAAGAAAGACACTAATGGACTGGTGGTAAGAAACAAAGCCAGACTTGTGGCACAAGGATTCACACAAGTAGAAGGTCTGGACTTTGGAGAAACTTTTGCCCCAGTGGCAAGACTTGAAGCCATCAGAATCCTTTTGGCATATGCTGCTCACCACAACATCAAGCTTTACCAAACGGATGTCAAGTCAGCATTTCTAAATGGTAAACTTTCTGAACTTGTCTATGTTGAGCAGCCACCTGGTTTTGAAAATGACAAGAAACCATACCATGTCTACAAATTGCACAAAGCACTCTATGGTCTAAAACAAGCACCAAGAGCATGGTATGATACATTAAAAGAATTTCTAATCAGCAATGGATTTAAAATGAGCTTAGTTGATACAACTCTATTCACTAAAAGAAATGGAAAAGAATTATTTGTGTGCCAAATTTATGTCGATGACATAATATTTGGCAGTACTAACCGTTCTATGAGTGAAGAGTTTAGCAAGCTGATGACCAAGAGATTTGAGATGTCTTTGGATGGAGAACTCAAGTACTTCCTAGGACTTCAGATTCATCAACTAAAGGAAGGGACTTTCATCTCACAAGAAAAGTTCACCAAAGACATCATCACCAAGTTTGGCATGAAGGATGCAAAAGGTATACACACTCCCATGCAAACTAATGGCCATCTGGATCTAAACACTGAAGGTAAGTCTGCTGATCAGAAGGAATTTAGATCTATGATAGGTTCCTTGCTATATTTGTGTGCATCTAGGCCTGATATCATGCTTAGTGTTTGCATGTGTGCTAGATTCCAAGCTAACCCTAAGGATTGTCACAGAGTGGCACTCCGCATGATTCTGAGATATTTGATTCACACTCCAGGGTTTGGCTTGTGGTATCCTAAAGGTGCAAACTTTGAGCTAGTTGGCTATTCTGATAGCGACCATGCAGGGTGTAAGGTTGACCGAAAAAGCACCTCAGGTACCTGTCAATTCCTAGGGCACTCATTAGTGTCCTGGTCATCCAAGAAACAAAATTCAGTGGCCCTTTCCACTGCAGAAGCCGAATATATTGCTGCTGGTAGTTGTTGTGCTCAATTATTATGGATGAGGCAGACCTTGAAAGATTTTAACATATCTTTTAATCAAGTACCCCTCTTCTGTGATAATGAAAGTGCAATCAAGTTAGCCAACAACCCAGTTCATCACCAAAGATCCAAGCACATAGAAGTGAGGCACCACTTTCCTTAGAGACCACGTAGAAAAAGGAGATATACAGTTGTGCCATGTAAGGACTGAAAAACAATTAGCTGATATATTCACTAAGCCCTTAGATGAGACTAGGTTCTGTGCCCTGAGGAGTGAATTGAATATCATTGATGTCTCTAACCTGCAATAAAGGTTTGGCTTGGTATCCAGCTGATGTGTTTTCATCTTTATCATTTGCATCTTTGTACCTGTGCTACCCACCTGTCTCACAGGTGTGTGCATTGCATCATGTTGAAATCATATCTTATAGTCTGTAAAGTGCACTCTGTTGTGTATAAGCCTTTATCTAGATCAACTCATGTCAGCTTGAGCTTTGCTTGATTGATTTTCTGGCAAGCTGACACTGAGAAGATCTCTTAAGGACATTCTGATAGTGCTAATACTTTCTTTCTTATCTAAATCAATCCATCTTGGTGTTCACTAGATGAAATACTTGTCACCTGAGTCTCCCAGCTGTGTCTTAGGTGAATGCTTTGAAAATCCCATAGGCCAGGGTATACATCTCTTTCACCTGTGTCACAGGTCCTTATGTCAGCTGTGACACAGCCACCTTACAACCTCTGGGCCTATATAAAGAGTTGCTGCGTCCACACAGAAACCGCTTCGAACTCCCATACCCAAAACTTCCGCCGTGCGCCAAATTTTCGAGTTCTCATCTTTTTCGCCAGTTTCGCCCTCCAAATTTCTTCAACAAGTTGGAGAAAGCTTTCCGTGGAACTCTAACGTCGATTTCTCCGCAGCAAAGTTTAATCTCGATCAAAGTAAGCCTCTGCAAAACCCTTCTTTGCACTCAGTCATGGTCTAGGTCTTGATAGCCTAATCCAGTAGCGCATTGGCCCATATTAGGGTTGGTCTCTCTCTTGTGCAATCTTTTGATCTCATCCAATCTAAAATCAACCAGCAAGTCATTGCCAAACTCAAAATTTCATGAATTTGCTGTCCGCCCCCGTACATAGCTGTGTCACCGCTAGGGTCTCACCTGTCACACAGGTGTGCCTATTCAACAGGCTAAGACCTCGGTAGAGCTTTAAGTCCTCACCTGTGTCTCCCCATCCTAACACAGGTGTCTAACACAGCTATCTCTCTGCATCAAATGAACACCGCTTACCTACCTCTATCTTATCTATCTTGTTTCTATAGATGTCTGGATCTGGTAATCAGCTTGAGAATATTACAGATGATCTTCCTCTTGCCATCAGAACTCAGATCATGGAAAAGAAAAACCAAGAGGAATGGGAGGCAGAGGAAGCAAGGAGACTTGCTAAGAAGCTTGATGCTGAGGAGAAAGCCAAGAGTGTTGCTAAAATTCTCTTGTCTCAAGCAGAGTTGGCTGAAAAGGAAGCAAAGAAGAAAGCTTTGGAAGAAGAAAAACATCAAATTGAGCTGGCTGCCAAAGTTTCTGCCTCCAGATTGGAAGAGCTTAAAGCTGTAAAAGCTGGCCAGAAGGAAAAGAAATTTCAAGAAAGAAAGAGGCCTGCAGATGAAAAGAAAGTCAGTATAGCTGAAGCTAAGAAGAAGAAGGCAGATGAGAGAGCTAAGAAAGCTTCTGCCAAAGATGCTGCTGGCAAAGCTAAGAGGGCGCCTGTTGTGGACACTCTCAAGAGAACTAGAGCTGCTGGTGGACCAGCTGATCTGTCCTTGAGCAGAGCTCCTAAGAAGCCTCGGTCAGAAAATGTAAGTGAAATCAGAAAGAGCAAGAAGCAGCAGCAAGAAGAAGAAGAGGCTGAATGGAGAGCTGAAGCTGAGAAAAGAAAAGCTCACAGCAAACTAGCCACGGAATTGCATGATCTAGTTGGGAGGTTGTCAACTACATCAGGAGCCGAAAGGGATGATTTAAAGTCAAGAATTCAATATATCAAGAAAGAACTTTTCAACTTGTCTGATGCCCCCAAAGATGTTTCAGTGCACAAGGACACATGGAAGACAGACAAGGCAATCATGGAAGAGCTTTATGAATTGTTGAGAAAAGAAGAGAAGGCTGTAGGAGATGAGAAATCAGATCTGATTCTGCAAATTGAACGCCTTTCATCTCAGCTCTCTTTGGAGTACAAAGAGTTATGGAGGAAATATCAGGACAAGAAGTTGCACAGAAGGATAGATGTCAATGGAATTGTCCTCCTGCTCAGATGAAGCCCGTAAGAAGGTCCTGCAGAATGAGATAGCTGCAGTCAATTTGAGGATTACCAAGTTAGATTGTTCAACTGCTCCTATCTCAGCAGTTCCTCTTCAACAGGCAAGTGCTCCAGCTCTTCAGTCAAGTGTGCCAGCTGAGTCTCAGGCAATATCCTCAGCTGGGCTAGAGATTGTGCCTGCAGATATAGAAATCCAACAGAAAGCTGCTCTTGAATCCATAGAAGATATTCTTGCAGAGCTAGACTCAAGTGGAAAGCAGCTAGAAAAGAATCTAGATGATTCTATGGTCTAGCTCAGAATATCTTTCGTTGCTAATCCCCCTGTGTCACTGGTGGCTAGCTCAGGCAAGTCATACCAGCGAAAAGGGAGAAAATCTCAGAGTTCAACCAGCATTGACTCTATTTCAACTCTGGATGTTCAGAAACCATTGTCTCCTTCTCAGTTTTTAGTCTCTGAAGTTGAAGATCAAGCTACACCAAAGGCTCAAGTGCCTTCATCTTCAAGACCAGCTTCAATAGAGTCTCCAGTGGCTGCAAAAGCATCAAGTCCACAGCTGTCTCAACTAGCTGTGTCTCAGGCAGGAGAAGAAGCTCAGACCCAAGTCTCTCACCGGTCTCCATCACCTGTGCCACCGCCAGCTGACCCAGCTCAGTCAGTTCAAGCACCTATGCCATCACCTGTGGCACAGGTCAGTAAGTCAGCTGAGCAAGAAGAAAGAGAAGAAAGCTCCGAGAGCTCATCTGATGATGGAAGAGGTGTGTCTGTGACTCCTCCAAGGCCAAGAGCAGCCAGAGCTGATTCTGATGAAGATTATCAGGGAGAGAGCCCATCTCCAAGTGACAAATTAGCAGAAGAAGCTGAAGAAGAAGAAAATGAGGACACAGTGGCAGAACATGAGGACAGCTCTCCCAGTCATTCAGTTAGAGACGAAGACATGGAAGACAAATATCATTACATCTTCTCTCATGCCCTGAGGACTGAGGCAAATCAGATGCAATTCATTTCAAGAGCTGCTGCCAAGAAACTGTCAAAGAGTGATCCCAAGAGATCCAAGAGCAAAGTTGCCTCAATGAGACCTAGTTCATTTATCAAGATGAGGTCAACAAACTCATACTTCTCTGAAGATCAGGAGTTTTTAGCTCCATCTTGTTCAGACCCTAGATTTCACAATGATCATCAAAGGGGTGTATACCATGAGATTCTTGCCTCCAAAGGTTTTGTAGATTACAAGACAATTGATTGGTCAGCAATGACAGATTCAAGACTGAGAGCAGTTCCTTCTCTGATCCAAGCCTCAGGTCTTAAATTCTTATGCAATCTCCAGCAAGATTATGATCCTGAGATCATCAAGGAGTTCTATGCCACAGTTTGGATAGAACAGGAGAATCAAGATGTTATGCTCTGGATGACAAGAGGTCAACTTCTTTCAATCATAGCTCCAGAGTTCTAATGAAGTAAGAAGAAAATTCCATCCAAGGAACTTCAAATTCCCTGCCAAAGCTCCTTCAGATCATGTCTATTTCAAGGGTATAACCATCACTGCCAAGCATCTGATCAAGATTCTTAATGTCACTCTTCAACCCAAAGGGGGAAACACAGATGCTGTCTATAATGCAACCTGGCAGATATTGGTGCACATAGCTAAGAATCAGCACTTTGATGTAGCAAGATATATCTTTCATGAGATAGATGCTGTTACCAAGGACAAAAAGGCTCAGCTGAGGTATGGATCGTACATCATGTACATGATCTTTCAAAGAACAGGTCTTCTGGTTTCTACTCTTAATCTCTCAGTAAAGACTATTAAAACCCAGCTTAGACCTCAGGCAGATGATAATCCAGATGAGGTTGCAGTCCCTGCTTTATTTGGAGACTCACCTGGACCAGCTGTGTCATCTCTCAGTCACACAGCTGCTCACACTGCTCCTCCCAGGTCATCACCTGTGTCATGTCAAGCTCCCACCGGTGCCACAGCTGCTGCACCTGTGTCAGAACCAGCTGATGCTGATGATGATGATGACACCTCCTGCGACCCTGCCATAGCTTATGTGAACAAGGTCATGCCTGCTCAACTTACTGCTCTGCGCAAAGAAAATCGCCAGCTTCGAGAAGAAGTCTCTCATCTGAAAGCCAACATGGATCAAGTGCAATCTCAGCTCTCAGATATGTCCAACCAGCTCTCAAAGGTCCTTCAGCTGCTGAAGAGCAAGTCTTCTTGAAGCATCTCTTCCTCCTATCTTCCTTTTTGGGTGTTTTAGTGTCAAAGGGGGAGAGAGTGTAGAGTGTAGAGTGAGTAGAGTGGTGCAAGGGGCAAGGGAGAGAAAAGAAAAAGGGGGAGAGCTTATTGGGAAATTATTTTCAAAATGATGTATCAAGACTTGGTTCTTCTGTTGTATCTTATGTCTTGATAACATTGTATCTTTTATGCAAATCTTTTGATCTGATACATGTCTTATGCATTCTTATGCTCATTTTTTATTTGTTGGAATGCTCTGATATACACATGTTTGGTATGCTCTAATGCACATTTTGCTCTGTCAAACATGTGTGAATGCTCAGATTCATAGTTTGCTCTGTTACACATCTGTATGATCTGATATATGTATGTCTGTCATGTTTTGATATCATTATCAAATGCTCTGATGTATATCTTGCATATTTTGTGTACTTTGTGCTCTGATATACATATGTTTGATATGACTTGCTCTGATTAATATGTATGCTCTGATAAGGAATATAATGCTCTGATCATTCATCAACATATTTAAACTGATAAGAATGCAAGTCATTAGAAAATACTTCCCATGCTTAAAACATGTAAACTGTGCATCTCCTGTCAAACAAATCTTTTATGCACAGATTCAGGGGGAGTATATTCTACCAACATTCACATATTTCAATATTTCAATTCTATATATTTGAATGTGTGAAGCTTGAGTTGCCACTAACCACTAAAAAGGGGGAGATTGAAAGATCATCTAGGCCCTAATTTGGTTTTGATGGTTAATGGCAACCTAAACTGGAATCTAATGTTTATATTGAGTGTAAGCAGAACTTACAGGTTCCAAGAAGAAGGGTTATCCAGAGAAGGATGGCCACCAAAAAGGGTACAAGGTGGTTTCAAGGACAAAGAGATGGCTATGCTAGGCAGCTGTGCCACAGCTGAGAAGAAGCCGGTGCTGTGCAGGGAGCTGCAAGCAGGGTGATGGTGGCTTGATGCGTCAAGGGCCGTGATTTCAGCTGGTGGTAGGTAAAAGCCTAGATTTGCTAGTTTCTTTGAGTCCATAGGAACCACCCGTACTATCAAGAGGGATGAAACAGTAGCAGTTGTCTAAGGGAACCTTGCTCATTGCTCAGAGTGTTGGTCAAGGGGATTGGTGCTTTGAGGCCAATTGCCCTGTGTCAATAGCTTTGCACAAAAGTATGTAGCTGTGTGAAAACCTTAGAGCTTTAGGCACCTGTGTAACACAGCTGTGTCACAGGTGGCCTTCCGCTCCATAACTCAGGTACATCTCTGTACCAGGGGAGAGCTTGTAAATGCTAAGGTACCTGCACTGCGATAGGCGGTCTGATGAGTCAGAAGTCAGTCGGAGGTTCTCTCCTTATAGTTATTAGAGTTGAAGCATGCTGAGGGCATGTCATGTGCCAGGACCGGGCTGAGTAGTGCGGCTATCAGCTAAGGGTTCACCTGTGTGCGCCGCCGGTGACACAGGTGTCGATCTGCCTGAGCCGGGTACAGTTGGGCGTAGGGTGTAGCTGTGTCACCGGTGGTTGACACCGGTAGCTCACTTAATCCTACGTGGCAACAGGGTAACGGTCAGGTGCCTGTGGACCCTATATATAGGGGACCAGGGGAGGACTCTGTCCTCAACTTTGCTCAAATCAGTGATTCACATACGACCGTTGCAAAGCCTCCAACCACTCCACAAGAGCCGAGAGCCTAAGGGTTAGTTCGAGTGGGTTTGTGAGCTAGAGCACGAGCAAAGGTTCCTCCAACAGATTGCTGCTGCATTATCTGTTACTCTTGGAGTTTGTCTGCTCCTAGCCGGGTGTAAGAGTTGCTGGTATCACCCAAGCTTGTGTGGGCTGAACCAGTAGTTTGTGAAGGTGTTCTGAGGTCTACCTGCTGCAAGGCAAAAGGATCTCCACAAGCAAGAAAAAGAGTCCTGAAGGACCAGGTACTCGGAGAAGAAGCACGTTTTGGTGCTGGCCAGCTCTTAGGAGTGGTCTCTCCAACGGAGACGTACCTTCTCTGCAAAGAGTTGAGAACTTCGGTGAAAAACCCCTGAGTCTCCTTTACTTTCCTGTATTGCATGCATATCTGCTTATACCTGCTTGCTTGTGTCTCTTAGACTTGATCTGCTAAGTTTACCTTTTCACATGTGCTAGATCTCCTTTATACCTGTGTGTGATCATCTGTTGCACAGCTGCATCATTCACTTGTATTCACCTGTATCAGCACCTGTGTCACAGTCAGTCTAAGTAGAGCACCTGTGTTAGGTTAACTCTTCACCTGTGTCATTCACCTGTGTGACAGCTGTGTGTTAATTTACACATAGTTTCTACTTGTATCACTTACCTGTGTCACAGCTGTCCACTATTAACTTGTGAAGTTAATCTGACAACTCAAACAAAAGTTTAAAAAGGGGAAATTTTATAAGCCAACTATTCACCTCCCCTTCTAGTCGGCATCTCGGTCCTTTCAACTGAGTATGTTAACAAAGTGTTTGGTGATTTCTTGTCTGAACAAGGAATTCTTCATCAAACTTCATGTCCGGACACACCCCCTCAGAATGGTGTAGCCGAGAGGAAGAATCGGCATATACTAGAGGTTGCTCGATCTGTGATGTTCACTATGAATATACCCAAATTTCTGTGGAGTGAGGCTGTGTTAACTGCCACCTATCTCATCAATCGCACGCCATCCAGAATCACAGGTATGAAATCTCCGTGCGAGTTGCTTCTAGGTGAAAACAAATTTGTCGTGCCTCCAAAATTATTTGGCTACACAGCTTTTGTTCGTGATCACAGGCCGTCAGTGAACAAGTTGGACCCTCGTGCTGTCAAATGTGTATTCATTGGATATCCCTCGGGTCAACAAGGGTATAAGTGTTGGAGTCCTGTGGAACGCAGGACCTTTGTGAGCATGGATGTTACATTTCGGGAGTCCGAACCGTATTATGGAGAGAAGACTGATCTGAGCCTGCTGTTCAAGGATCTGGACCATCCTGCCGTTGGTCCAGAGGGGGAGAATACCTGTGGTGGTAGTGACACAGGTAGTAGTGACATTGGTACTGATGTACAAGGGCAGCAGCATCAACAACCTCTGATGGGTGTTATTCCAATGGTGGGGCAGAATACTGGCACAGTAAGAGAACAACACAGTACCACAGGAGCAGGCAAGCAACAGCAGGAAAGGTGGCGTGATCCCCCACGTGTGTATGGCAGAAGGCAGGAGGTTAATGAACAACAGGATGAGGGACAGTTGAATCCAGTTCAGGGGGAGCAGGGGGAGCAACAGGAAGATGACACTAATTCATCTGGAGGAAGTCAGGCTGAAGGTGGATCAGTTAGTTCAGAGGGAACTGTAGATCTGCCGATTGCACTTAGAAAAGGGACTAGAGTAGCTGCGGGTAGATCGCTACAGCGGTATGGGTTCGACACTCATGACATCGGCAATTATGTGTCATATGAGGCTCTATCACCTTCCTACTGTGCGTTTGTTGCTTCTCTTCAGCTTGTGTCTATTCCAACTGATTGGAGAGCAGCACGGCAAGACCCCAAGTGGTGCGCCGCGATGGAAGAGGAACTTGAGGCACTGAGGAAAAATAGAACTTGGGAATTGACAGCACTTCCAGCCGGAAAGAAGGCAGTGGGTTGTAAATGGGTCTACACAGTTAAGCAGAATCCAGATGGAAAAATTGAGAGATACAAGGCGAGGCTTGTAGCTAGGGGATACAGTCAGACGTATGGCATTGACTATGATGAAACCTTTGCACCTGTAGCGAAAATGAATACAGTGAGGATTCTGGTGTCCTGTGCCGCCAACTTTGGATGGCCACTACACCAACTGGATGTCAAGAATGCATTCTTGCATGGGGACTTACAAGAAGAGGTGTATATGGAAGTCCCACCGGGACTCATTGAGTCAGAAGTCAAAGGCAAGGTATGCAAGCTGAAGAAGTCACTTTACGACCTGAAACAGTCACCTAGAGCTTGGTTTGACAGATTCAGACGTGCTGTGTGTGACATGGGTTATGGACAGTGCAATGGTGATCACACTGTGTTCTATAGACACTTTGAGCAGAAGATTACAGTACTTGCAGTCTATGTAGATGATATAATAATCACTAGTGATGATGAGGTGGAGATAGCTAGACTGAAGAAGAAATTGGGTGAGACATTTGAAGTCAAGGACCTTGGCCGACTCAAGTACTTCCTGGGTATAGAGGTGGCTAGATCCAAAAGGGGAATAGCCCTATCACAAAGGAAGTACACCTTAGATCTTCTAAGTGATATGGGTATGATGGGATGCAGGACAGCCTCAACTCCCATCGATCAGAATCATAAAGTTGAAGCTCAGTGTGGTGAACTAGTAGACAAGGAGACATATCAGAAATTGGTTGGGGGGTTGTTGTATCTATGTCATACCAGGTCTGATATAGCTTATTCAGTAAGTGTTGTGAGCAGATACATGCATGATCCCAAAAGTGGACATATGGAGGCTGTTCACAGAATCTTGAGATACTTGAAGGGAACACCAGGAAAAGGACTCATGTTTAAGAGCAATGGGCACCTTGACATAGATGGTTATAGCGATGCAGACTGGGCAAACTGTCTAGATGACCGAAGATCTACATCAGGCTATTGTGTCTTTGTTGGTGGAAATTTAGTGTCATGGAGGAGCAAGAAGCAATCAGTAGTGTCCAGATCAACTGCAGAAGCTGAATATAGAGCTATGTCACAAGGGCTGAGCGAAATGTTGTGGGTGAGGAACCTGTTGAGTGAACTGAAGATTCAGAAGAATGAGTGCTTGAGTGTGTGGTGCGATAACAAGTCAGCTATTAGCATTGCCAACAATCCGGTTCAGCATGACAGAACCAAGCACATCGAAATTGATAGATTCTTTATCAAGGAAAAATTAGATGCATGAATCATCAAGTTGGAACATGTGAGTTCAGGACAGCAACTTGCAGATTGTCTTACTAAAGGGTTGGGAACCAAAGAGTGCAATCTTGCATGTGACAAGATGTGAATGATCGATATTTATCACCCATCTTGAGGGGGAGTGTTGAATAGTTGAGGCCCTTCAGGTCTGGCCCATGAGGCCCATCAAAAACCCTAGCTCAAGAGTGAACAGGGGGTGCCTCTCCCTCTCCCTCTCTCTCTCACTTCCTCACGCCGCAACAGCCACCAAGGTTAGCCCACTTCCACATATACCAATCAGTGACACCTACTGTTTTGTGTACCTTAGACCTTACTTTTCGTTTAAACTCTTGTTTTCTTTTAAGGTATTGATCTTTCTTATCGGTGCTCATTTGAGAGTATCATTGTTTTTCAGCGAATTGTGTGTAGCTACACCGAGTCGACATGACTATGCATAAACAGCAATATAATCAAATAACGGGAGATATATATGCAAATTAATATGCTTCGTGGTTGGCTGATGTATGCAGGAAACAAACCTTGAACCCTTTCTGATATTGTGGTGCCATGAAAATTGGATATATCACCGAGAGGGTGTTGTAGTTGGGGATCCTTATCAATGGAGGCTGCATATGAATCCATTGGTTTAGATGCATGGAGATAAACTAAAGACTGATATGCAATAATACACAACATGACTTGCCTTTGCAACTTTTAGGTCTACCTGCTTCTCTTCTAGACTGCGGATCGACATTAGAGATATCACAAATGCCAATGGAGCTAGCTGGGAGAATCGGAAGAATTATTTTATCAACACTCCCGACACAACCATGAATATTTCCTAATATGCAGAACCAAATAAATAAGCTCTGCTATCTCTACTTGGATTCCTTGTAGCACGTGGCTGAAAATTAGAGATATCACCAAGAGGGGATCGCCGTTGTTCAGAGATGCCAAAAGAGCCAGCTTCGAAATTAAGAAATATCAAACATGAACACCTCATGTATAACCAGGTAGAACAAGCTAGTCTGCATAATCAGAAAATTTAGGAAAGCAAATAAAATAAGAGAATAGCAACACCTGCATGGTGCATATCTGGTTCCATTATGGCAATGTCGACTTCTAGCTTCTCATCCACCCATAACCTGAAGCTAGCACTCATACACAAAGAACACATAAGACTCATTTACAGTAACTATATAATTTCACTCAACTTGCTTCAAGTAAATCATTTTATACATGACAAATTAATCTCACATCCTATCGACAATCCCTCGATAAAGCTTGAACTCAAAGTTGCTCTCGATTTAGCAGGGCAGTTAAGCAGCTTTGTAATTATCTATGGAATTTAGAATATTGGAAGTGTAGCATCCATGTATACAAAACAGACAAAACGTCTTGTGCACGTTCAAATAACAATTTATCAAACTCATGGTGACAATTTGGTTTGCTTTCTTGAATTTCTTGCTGCAATACTCAATATACTTATGAGAACAACTGCAGCCATGCCATTACTTCAAAACTATTGCATGTATTTGATCATTTGGAATCAACTCCAACTGTTCATGTACTCGGTAACAGACAATAAGCACAAAACAAGTTTGAAACAAACTATTGCTATAAGGTAATGCTTACCTGTGTGCGGTGGTGGCGGTGCGAAGACGTCGACGGAGAAGAGCAAGTTTAATCGGCTTGTCTTTATTAACAAATGAATCAACGGGGTTGAGAAGCAGGGTTGTCATTTATCCGAGGTTATAATTAGACTTGTAAATATGACGCTAAATTTTTTGCAGAAGCTAAGTAAATAATTATAGCACACCATATTTTAGCAACTACGAACTAAACGGAAAGCAAACATTGTTCTATCTTTCAGTGATAGCAATAACCGCGGGCGCAATGTACGATTGAAATGTGAACTCCAGATCAATCAACAACACATACCAAATCAGATCACGAAGCAAGACACACACATGCTAATCAAGAAACCAACTGACCAGCGTAAAGTACATTAGAAATTCCGGATAGTACAATGTGGTAGATGTGCACCAGTAGAGCTTACCAACTAAACCATCGCGCGGTGGCAACGGGGGGCAGCGGCGCGGTGGCAACGGAGGCAGGGCGCGGCACGGCGGCGACGGGGGCAGGGACGGGCGCAGCGCGAGCAGAGCGGTAGGGGCGCGGCGGCGACGGGGGTAGGGGCGGCGATGACGGCAGGGCCGGGGGCAGCGGCGAGCGGCGAGGGGGCTGGGGTGGGCGCGGCAAGGCGGCAGCGCGGCACGGCGGCGACGGGGGGCAGGGACGGGCGCGGCGCTAGCTGAGCGGCAGGGGCGCGGGCAGGGATGGGCGCGGCGGCGAGGGGGCAGGGGGCGCGGCAGCGACGGTAGGGCCGGGGACAGGGGTGGACGGCGAGGGGGCCGGGGTGGGCGCGGCAAGGCGGCAGGCGCATGGCTGCGGGGGCGAAGGAGCAGGGGCAAGGTGGTTTAATCGGTGATGGGGGCAGGGGTGGGGCACGGCAAGGTGGCAGGCGCACGGCCGCGGGGGCGAAGGAGCAGGGGCAAGGCGGTTTAATCGGCAAGGCGGTTAAGGAAATTATAAGGGATTAAATGTGGAGTTGAATTAGCAGGAGTCCAAATTAAAACGTCAATTGTTGGATAAAGATGGATGAAAGACATTGATTAGATTTCAGATTACTGTTCCTTTTTATATTGGTACAGATACAGATAAAGAAGTGTATTTCACCAACGTTAAAAACGCGTAAACGAAGCTTTCCTTCAACACTGCGACATTGCCCAAAGATCCAAAAACCCAAAACACTCGACCAGATCGCCACCGCCGAACCACCCCCCGTTCCAAGAGCACGAAAAGGTGGGCGAAGCAAGCAGGCGCTTGCTTGTCGTCCCTCCCAGGCTCCCACCGCATCATCACCAACCCCCCTCTACTCCTCTCTACTCTACCCTCCTCTCAAAAATCCCACTCCCCACCCCTCTTCTCCCCCAAACCCCCATCCCCCACCCAGATCTGCTCCCCGCGCCTAGGCTAGGGCACCGGCGCGGCCCCAAACACCCCTTCCCCCCCGGGGCTGGCGCGATGCGGGTGCCCTGCTGCTCGTTGTGCCACGTCCGCTACGACGAGGACGAGCGGACGCCGCTGCTGCTCCACTGCGGCCACGGCTTCTGCCGCGCGTGCCTCGCGCGCATGCTCGCCGCCGCGCCGGGCGCCGTGCTGCCCTGCCCGCGGTGCCGCCACCCCACCGCCGTCGGCAACTCCGTCTCCGCGCTCCGGAAGAACTTCCCCATCCTCTCGCTCCTCTCCGGCTCCCCCTCCTCCCCGTCCTTCCTCCACTCCGACTCTGGCTCCTCCTCCGACGCCTCCGACGAGGAGGACGACTTCTTCGCCCGCCCCAGGCGCCGCCCCGCCGTCGCCGCGCCCGCGGGGGCGGTCGCGTCGCCTGGCTGCACCTCCGTCGACCTCACCTCGCACCCGGACCTCAAGCTTGCCCGTCGCATCGGGAGCGGGCCGCCTGGACCTGCAGGGCAGGAGGTGTGCGCCGGCACGCTGTCCCGTGGTGGTCGGGGCGGCGGGGCCAAGAGATGCAAGCACCAGGTGGCGGTGAAGAGGGTGCCCGTGTCCGCAGGGGACGGACTTGAGGTTGTTCAGGAGGAGGTGGAGAGACTGAGGCGCGCCTCCACTTGGTGCCGGAACGTGTGCACCTTCCATGGAGCGGTGAGGGTCGGTGGGCACCTCTGCTTCGTGATGGATCGGTACGCGGGGTCTGTGCAGGAGGAGATGCGGCAGAACGGTGGACGACTCACGTTGGAGCAGATCCTCAGGTGTGGCATTGCATCTAATCATGGATTCTAAGTAGTACTGAGTAGCTATTCTTGCTGCTGTTCAACTATTGATCACTGAAAACGAGAAACCCCATGGAAACATAGATTGAGTCGGAACACCACGTGACAATTTATCTGCTAACTGCAAGTGTTCACGTGCATGAGTTTTTGAAGCTGGCTCACCAAGCAGTCTAGCTAGAATGATCATTAAAGGTGACATAACGTTGTATGGTAGTTTAAGCCACGATGTGGAAAGTGCTTACTTGATTAGTGGTGCTACTCAATTCGTTCTCGACGAGTTTTTGGTATGGGTACGTGTCTGGCTCTGTCTGGTTAAGTGCTAGCTTCTTTGTCCTGTTTGGGATGTATCTGTTGTCGTGTTATAGGGTAGGAGGCTAGGAGCTTTGAAGAAGGTAAAGTTGATTCTAGTTAATGCTTGGAAGATTGAGGTCTGTGCTCTTTACCACTTTGGGCGAAAATTCATTGTTACAACTTACATTTTCAAGCTAACAATGACAGTGCAAATTAATTCTGCGTATGCTGTATTGCTATGACACATCTGATGGGAGTTTGGCAAACTGTAGTTGGCCAATACAAAGTGGTATACAATTACAACATAACTACATAAGTGTCAACTACTCATAAATTTCTCCTACCCAGAATTCTGTTCTGTTACATTACAGACTGTGCAGAAGTTAAGTAAGCTACTGGATTCTCCAACGATATACTAAAGACAACTGCGTGTTTAATTGCTTTCATGCTAAGTGCATGAAACCACCCATGCCATACATAGGAAAAGATACTTATTTTGTCATTTCAATTCGTTTATTTCTTTTGCCATGAGGGAGAGTTGCCACCTCGTTTACCAATAAGTCTATTGCTGTCATTCTCTAAAGAATCATAGGAATTTAGGTTTTTTCAGTATGCTCATGTTTGATGATTGTTTTTTACTTCAATCTGTGGAACTTCTGGTGACTTTTTTCCTGAGCCTGACTTTGCAGGTACGGAGCAGATATTGCTCGTGGAGTAGCAGAACTCCATGCAGCGGGTATTGTTTGTATGAGCATAAAGCCATCCAATATTCTTTTAGATGCGCATGGTCACGCATTCGTTTCCGACTATGGTCTTTCGGCAATTCTGAAGAATCTCACTAGTCCGAGAGTACCTGATGATTCCAACATGGCTGGCATGGATGCTACAGTGCTTAGCCCCAATTATACAGCTCCAGAGGCATGGGGACCATTGAAGAAATCACTGAATCTGTTTTGGGATAGTGCAAATGGAATATCACCAGAGTCAGATGCATGGAGTTTCGGCTGTACACTTGTGGAAATGTGTACTGGTGCTGTTCCGTAAGTAGTCTGATTATTTCTTTTGTGTTTCTTAATACTTTGCGAATGGTGTGGTTAGATGCTAATTGAAATGCAGATGGGCTGGGCTAAGTGCAGAGGACATCTATAAGTCTGTTGTAAAAGAAAAGAAGCCACCTCCACAATATTCAAGAGTAGTAGGTGTAGGACTTCCTGGGGAGTTATGGAAGATGATTGGTGATTGTTTGCAGTTCCGAGCTTCGAGAAGACCATCTTTCCAGGACATGCTAAAAACTTTTCTTCGCCATCTACTAGATATACCAAGGAGCCCTCCTGCAAGTCCCGAGAAGTAATTTCTTTATCTGTGTTTTTATTACTTTATGGTGAAAGCACGCTAAATGGAAACTACTACATCCGTTCGCTCTTACCTGTTGTTTTTGGACATCAACATGGTCTCCAATACACACAAACATTTTCTAAGTATATGCTAGCAAATATTGTAAACCATATAATGATATGCAGTACCTTTGATAATGATGAGAAATCTACTAATATCATACCCATGTAATTAATCTAAATGCTTTTATATATATTAGTTAATGGTCAGAAGTCTTAAAATGTTGACTGCATGAATTTTTGGACGGCTTCTATTTACGAACAGAGGGAGTAAAAGTTTGTTCAAACTTAAACTGAAACTGTAGCAGCAAATGGTGAAATATCTTACAGATACCGTCATCTTCAATAAAATATGTTATATTTCTCCAAGTTATTTTGTGTAGTAGGTGAACTTTCTGGTATAAATGATCTAATGCATTACTTGCTTAAGCAGTGATTTCACAAATGTAAGCTTGCCCAATGGCGTGGAACCACCACCAACCTCTATTCTGGATCTCGTTCATGATAATCCAAATGCTTTGCATCATCTTGTATCGGAAGGCGATGCTGCTGGTGTTAGGTTAACCTTCGCAACTTTTTATGCTATATGTACAGCTTCAGCCTATACTGTCTGACACCCAAAACCTTTTGCACCTGCCAGGGATCTACTTGCAGAGGCTGCCTCGAAAGGAAATGGTAGTTTAATTCGTTCTGTCTTAGAAGCACGAAATACGGATGGACACACTGCGTTGCATTTAGCATGCCGCAGAGGCTCGGCAGAGCTCGTGGAAGCTATTGTAGCTTACCAAGAGAATGTAGACATATTAGACAAGGATGAAGGCCCTCCAATAGTATTTGCTTTGGCTGCGGGCTCTCCACAATGTGTTCGTGCCCTTATAAAGAGATCTGCAAATGTTAATTCTAGGCTAAGAGAAGGCCTCGGTCCTTCTCTTGCTCATGTCTGTGCTCATCATGGTCAACCGGAGTGCATGAAAGTACGCCATCGTGTTCACCTCTCTTCTCTTCAGCTCACAGGTTCCTATTTTTAGACACTGCCTCTGTGGTATGCAGGAATTGCTCATGGCTGGAGCTGATCCTAATGCAGTAGATGGAGAAGGTGAATCTATTCTGCACATTGCTGTGGCCAAGAGATATACTGATTGTGCTATTGTCATACTGGAAAACGGAGGTTGCAGTTCTATGAGCATATCAAATTCTCAGAATAAAACGTAAGAATATTTTTACCTAGTGGAAATGGCGAGCTGGTGAATTAGGTCCTATTCATCTAGTTTTTTTTTATACTGCTGTCTGTCACTATATTTTCTGTTATTTCATTTGAATTATGGCAGCGTGAAATCTTCCCCTTTTGGGAATTTTATCTGTCCAAACATCCCTACACCGTGATGTTCATTCTTCTTATGGTGAATAGGCCATTGCATTTATGTATTGAGACGTGGAACGCGGCTTTGGTGAAAAGATGGGTTGAAGTTGCATCTAAAGAGGAGATTTTTGATGCAATTGATGTACCTAGCCCTGTTGGAACAGCTTTGTGCATGGCAGCTGCTCTTAAGAAAGAGCACGAGAAAGGTAGACTTTGCTTATACCATGCTCAACAGATATGAAGATACATCTGTATGGTTTGTTGTACCGTGATAGGCAAACTTGGATATGTCAGCTCCCTAAGGATGATGATAGAATAAAGAAATGCCTGATTTTATCCAGAATACCATGTTTATCCTAATAGAATAGTTGACTTATATTTGATAGAGGGCCAAGAGCTGGTAAGAATATTGCTTGCTGCCGGTGCTGATCCTACAGCACAAGATGACCCACACTGTCGAACTGCACTGCATACTGCAGCAATGATCAACGATGCAGAATTGGTAAAGGTAAATGTTATCTGGTGGTTACATTTTTTTCCTACACTCTTTCGCGTTCTATATTAAAATGTGACTTGTGTTTGTCTTCATTTTTCTTAATAACAGATTATTCTGGAAGCTGGAGTTGATGTAAATATAAGAAATGCTCAAAACACAACACCACTTCATGTTGCATTGAACAGAGGTGCAAACTCCTGTGTTGGCTTGCTCTTAGCTGCCGGGGCAAACTGTAATCTACAGGTATTGTGGCTTACTGTCTTTTTCGATCATTTTCAAAGGTAATATTGGATAAGTCTAGAAGCTGAGTTCAATAAAATGCTCTTGTGCAAGTGGATATTAGGAATTACTCACTCCGCTTCAGTATAACTCGGCCTTAGGAGTCCCCTTTTCAAAATATTTGTCCATTGAGGGAATCAAGAGTGTAGTTACTAGTTAATGCAATATTTCCGTGCTCTACACCTAGTTTAATGGTTTGGAAGAGGTCAAGTAGTTATAGCATGTCACTTAATAGGCTTATGCCGTATGCATGGTCATTTCTCATTAATTCTTTCTTAGTTTTGTGTTTCCTTGGTCTGTGCGCATGGTGGGCTGAGGACAGTTATAGTGAAACACATGGAGTATGTGGTAGTAGTACTAAATAGGAGCTGTTCCCGACGTATGATTTATATTTGTATTTGTTGAAATTTATGTGATTTGCATCATCAGTTCTCGGCACTTTATGGTTCAAGTTTGTTGTGAAGTACTCCCTCTGTTTTTATTTATAGGGGTCCACAGCACTTAGACCAAGGAGCTGAAGAAAATGACTAAGCTACCCTTTATGAGTGCTCATTGTCTCTCCCTGTCATTTAATGTATGCATGGCTCTTAGGCGCGCGTTCTACATGGACAGGCTTGCATTTCCTTTGCATGCATCATTCATGATGACACTTGTGTTGGTATGGTGCATGTCTCTGGCCTTGAGTAAATTTAATAGGGGTGTATTAGGAAAGTAATGCTTTGGTGTGTGCCCTGCATATATGAACAAGATCCAAAAAATTATACGCTCTATATAAGTAAATTGAGGGGGTATAAGAATATATCATAAGAAGGATGTATGAATGGCATTTAATATTTCAGTGAGTCATATTTTTCTTGATATCCAGCTGGTATATGTTTACTCCTCTGATTATAATCTGCTCAAATGCTACAATGCATCAAATTTCAGTTTGCTGTCAAGCATTGGGCAAATTTGTGCATGGCTATATGTTAAGAAATTTTGTTATTGTGCTAGTTTATTAATACAATATTTGGAACTATACATAAGCAAAATGTTCGGTCAAACATGTGTTTTTCATTGACTAAAAGCAGTTGGGGAGGACCTTACTACTAAAGCAACATTTAGTAACTTACTGCAGAAAGGATTTATTACAGAAGAAAAAAAGGGAAGAAAAGAAAGAGCATCTCTAAGCACTGGGATGTAGCAGCCTCTATAAGAGGGAAAGCTAGAACTTGATGTAGTTCTGCAGCCACTAACAACATCTTTCTCCTCATACCTATCAGGAGGCAATCTGTTAGATACTTGAAAGTTGAAACCAAATGTGCCAGTATCCCAAGCACTTTTTGCACCTGAAAACATACCAAGTTCTACTGATTAATCCCATGATATCCCTATCAAGAATCAAGCTCCAGTAAGCTTGGGTAGATGAGCATGGAGAATAGATGCCTCCAATTCCCAAATGCCCCTTAGAGCATCAAAAACAGGATCACTGCTGAATCATTGGAAATTAGCCTTTTCATCTCTAATGATTACAAAACAAATTATTAATTTGTGGGCTTCTTGACACCTAGAAGATGTTTACTTGCTAACCTAATTAACTCACAAGATTCAATTGCACCTGAATTATTTGTACCTAGTGCTGTGCTATGGATCGTCAGAAAGCTATAGGATTTATTGAAACCGATTTAGATTTTGGGTTCTCTGTGAAAACTTCTATGCTAGTTTAGGGGCTTATTAAAGTTGGAAAATGCATGCTGATAATCCTGATGTAGATGAATAATTTGCATCCGCTGAATTTACTGATGTTATAAGTTGGTCCTTGTTAAGTTGCGTGTACTTAGGAAGGCTTAGTCTCCTGCAGGTTTTTCTTTTACCTTTTTTTGGTTCCCTAGGTCCTTTTCCAGGTCTGTAGGTATTGTACTCAGAACTGATATTCTGACATAATTTTTGTCGCTACTGCTTCTATTTTCTTCAAAACCTGATTTTATTACCACGACACGCCAGCACCAAGTGATCATGTGTATTTAATGTTGTGCTATTTGGTTAATCAGGATGATGACGGTGATAATGCTTTTCACATAGCTGCTGATGCATCCAAAATGATACGTGAGAACTTGACTTGGATTGTTCAAATGCTGCAACATCCATCACCTGCTGTTGATGTGAGAAACCACAGGCAAGTAACTCGTAAATGAGTTATATTCCCTATTTCCCTTGGTCACCCCTTTTTGGTGAGCGAGCATGTAGGTGTTTTCCTCATTAAATTATTTTGAGGGATCCTTCTGTCAGGATACACCACACTATTTTGTATGGTGACAGAACACCAAGCAACAGTTGTTAAGTAACTTTTCCATTTAGTTCTTTACGAGAGTTTTTCCATTTATCTGAAATCCTTTTCTGCAACTTTGTTACATTTATCTCCCTTTTACTTGCCTTTGGATTTGGTTGCCTGAGTTGTTAGTTTCTGTTTGTGCAAAAAATGTTTCGCACATTGTATGTTTAAAGTTTGAACATTGTTCCTATCAACTACAGAGGCTGGACACTGCGAGATTTTCTGGAGAGGCTCCCACGAGAATGGATTTCTGAAGAACTGATGGAAACACTTGAAGATAAGGGAGTTCATCTTTCGCCAACCATGTAAAGAACTCATGTTGTACTGCTTTTATCTTATCTTTTTGCAGTATGTCGAAGCTGTTTTCTTGATTTTCATTAGGTTTATGTTGAATTCTTGTTGCTTTGGACTTTTAGCTCCTTGGGCAAAGTTGCTGTATTCTTCTAGCTGGTCATTGTGAATGCATCTTACTGCAAAATTATCATTAATGCATTTGCTTAATGCTGTAACCAGATATGAGGTTGCGGATTGGGTCAAATTTAGAAGAACAGTTACTTCTCCGGCTTTTGGCTGGCAAGGTGCAGGACCCAGAAGCATTGGTTTTGTCCAGTCTATTGTAGACAATGACCACCTTGTTGTGTCATTTTGTTCTGGGGAAGCCCAAGTTTTGACAAGTGAAGTTATCAAGGTCATTCCATTAAATAGGGGCCAACATGTGCAGCTCAAACCTGATATTTTGGAGCCAAGGTAACTGAAATTCGATCCTTCGTACTTTCAGTACTACACCCTATATATTTAGTGCCTGGTGTCTAAAAGTGAAGTGGAGAAACCAAGTCTTACTGTACAACAGATCAATTGTCTACCGCATGTATTTTCCTAATTATTACGTATACCCCAACAATTAGTGTGAAATTGCTACGTGCACATCAATATTCTACTGAGGATTGCTAATTCATATGCAAGTCAGTCAAAAAACTGTGACATTAGCAAGATTCTTTCAAAATCAAAACTTGTAAGTGCAATAGCACTTAAACTGTTATTTTGATTCGTGATCCGTTTTCACAGCTGGGTTCCTCTCGATGAAGGCTTCAAAACTATATCTCACTTCGTTATGTTTCGACAAAACTTTTTTTTGTCATCACCATCACCAGTTGCTAGATTATAGTGTGCTGACTAACAAGTTAAAAGTGAGCACTTACCAGGGTGTTAGTAAACAGTTACCATATAATAGTTGAAATAATCAAGACATTGTTGCACAATTATGTACGTTCAGAGAGAAAAATGTGGATTGTTATCAAGTAGTAATTAGTATTATTAGACCATTAGAGCATTTTAATGCAAGTTTTAGAGGTGTCAAAGAGATGTTCAATAATTTAATAACACAACGATATAATATGGTAACTTATTGTAATAATCTACCGATATGATAGCTTGTTCATTATAACATGGTGACTACTGGACCAAAAAAATATAGTCGAAACGTATCAACATGGGATCTAGTTTTGAAGATTTCGTCATGACTAATCCAATGTGAACGCGGATTGTTAATCGGATTAAAGGTTTAAGAGATAAAACATTTTGAATTTTCAAAATCAAAAGAATCTTTAATGATGTCATTTTTTGGGATTATTGTGCATGCCGCATGTTTTTACTTAGCTCGGTTCGAATCCATCGTTGGTTAAACGAGCGATGTCGCTATGTAGTCGCCTCCATACTTAATATGTTTATCGGAAGATAGTTTTGTTTCTGTGGAGATATTTTGTTAGGTCAGTGCATTCCACTAGCCTGCTCGAAACCATGGCGAATCACTTTTGTGATTTATATGTGGGCTTTAAGAAATTAAAATTAAAATGAACATGAGAGCATATGATGTTAGTTCAGTTGGCATGACATAAAGATATGATTTACTGGATTTGATTTCCGCACCATGTATATGTAAGTACCCGAGTAAGAGCCCAGACGATACTATCTGTAGATAAATTCTGTAATACTTCATACGCTCCATCTGCTGTACTAAATTTTAAACAGGAGCTGCTCATGCTAAGTTCAGGATCCATTGAATCAAACAGGCAAACATTTGGTGGAGACCTGTCAGTTTCGGTTGTTTCTTCTGAATACATTTAACCGTTTAAAGTTTAAAACTGATGTATTAGGGTCATGTCTAATCCCATGTGGTCAACATGATGATAGCCTTCAAGTGGTATTTTGCTTCTGCTCTTTTCTACAAAAGCTGAAGTCTGTATTTCTGCTATTTCAAAAAGTTAAGCTTGAAATCTGATGGTGGAATATGTGATTTGTCATTTGCAAGTCAATGTTGTTATTCTGTCAGCTCATATTAATGTCTAACCTAATGATTTGTGAAGAAGAAAAACACTGATCCTACCTAGTTAACCGTTCTGTATGTGGGAACTGTGAACCACCATCTGATATCTTTTTTCTTTCCAGATTTGGATGGCGTGGTCAGTCACGAGATAGCATTGGTACAGTTCTCTGTGTTGATGATGATGGGATCTTGAGGGTTGGTTTTCCAGGAGCTTCTAGGGGATGGAGGGCTGATCCTGCTGAAATTGAAAGGGTTGAAGAATATAAGGTTGGCAATTGGGTTCGAATTCGTCCCTCACTAACGGTTGCTGTACATGGCATGGAATCTATTACTCCTGGAAGCGTCGGTGTTGTATACTCCATCAGACCAGACAGCAGCCTTCTATTGGGCCTCTGCTATCTGTCCAATCCATGGCTATGTGAACCAGAGGAGGTTGAACATGTTGATCCCTTCAAGGTAGGTTTCTTTTTTGTACTTTTATCATTTTATGTCATATGGTCCATTACTCCATATTCAGGTGTGTTTACATTTACTCATGAAGTTTGGGTTCGTGCGGTGTTGCATTGGTTTTTATTCTACAGTTCCATCTGACTACCTTTTGGATATATCAACTCATCAATAACCTTGTTAAGGGTGTTATGGTTTCCTATTGGTCTAGGTCTCTAGAAGGTTGGCTTGTTGTCGAGGACTTCTTGGGCTGTGTGCTATACAAGCAGCCATGCTCATAACATGGTATTAGAGCAAAGGTTTTATGTTTAGCCGCCGCTGCCGCCGTTCGTCTGTCGGTCGCCGCTTGTCGTCTTCCGCTGCGCTACCCCCGGGAGGAGCAGTCGCTACCCCCGGGAGGAGCAGTCTCTACTCCTGGGGGTGGCGGTGACACCCTAGACCAGTAGAGTCGTCGTTTGTCTTGTCGTTATGCTGCAGCTGCAGTAGCACGCCTCTGTTTTGCTGGATCTTCGTCGCGAGCAATGTCCTGGAGGTCATCTTGGCCTCTTGGGTTGAAACTTCCCTTGTTTGCTTTCGGCATACTTCATCAAGAAGCTACCACCCAGATGGCTGCCTCTTCTTCATCTTCCTCGGATTCCAACCACCAGGTCATCTCTGAGTTCATGCTTCCCCAGATCTAGCCGCTGCCAGCTTCTTCTGGCATCTCTGCTGCCTCTAATGCTCGCTTTTGAGCTCGGCGGCTTGGAACGTTGTCTTTTACACTGCCAACAAGCCTTCTTCCAGGGACTCCTCGAATCAGGTCATCTAGGCCATGGATTCCGGCGCTTTTTCTCGGTGTTGGCCGTGGTTTGTCCTCCTGACGCTGCTGGAAAAGATCTTTGGATCTGTGGCCTCTTTTCATTTGTCACCGATTGTAGAAGTCGTTTAGATGTTGCCACTTTCCTTTCGTGGAGTATGCCACTGCCCAAGTTTCTCTTGCTGCCTCCGCCGTTTTTGGGGTACAATCTTTGCCGCAATGCTTCTCTCTTTCGCTTGACTCGACATGACGTTCAAGACTTGACGCTTCGACGATGCTATCGAAACTTGGACTTCGGATGTTTATTTGTTTTCGTATCATTCCTCTTCATACGCTCTGCATTTGAGGGGTCACGGGGGCATTAAGGGTATTATGGTTTCCTATTGGTCTAGGTGTCTAATAGATTGACTTGTAATCCAAGACTCCTTGTACTGTATATGCCTTTGGGCCATGTAATACCACAAGCCATATTCATAATAGACCTCGTTAGAAGTCATATCTAGATCTGCAACGCAGCACAGCAATGACAAACTGGCCTGTGAATATACGTGTGCTTCCAAGATCTTGTCTGTTCTTCAGTTTTGCTTTGTTGATATTCTTATATCTGCATATTTTCCAGATTGGCGACCAAGTGTGTGTAAAGAGGTCTGTTGCAGAGCCTAGATACGCCTGGGGTGGTGAGACTCATCATAGTGTGGGAAAAATAATCGACATCGAGAGTGATGGTCTGCTCATAATTGATATCCCTAATCGGTCTGCACCATGGCAGGCGGATCCATCAGACATGGAAAAGATTGATGATTTTAAGGTACAAAGCTTCCTAATATTTTCCTTCTAGCTACTTTTAGTTCTATTGTGTTAGAGCTATTCTTCGTTCTGATGTTAGCAGAGCAAATTAAGTGGATCCTCATCTTCTGTTTCTACTTGCAGGTTGGTGATTGGGTTAGAGTCAAAGCAACAGTCCCATCCCCAAAATATGGATGGGAGGATGTTACTCGTAGCAGTATTGGGGTGGTTCATAGTCTAGAAGAAGATGGGGATATGGGTGTTGCTTTCTGCTTCCGAAGCAAGCTTTTTCCTTGCTCAGTTGCAGACGTGGAGAAAGTGCAGCCATTTGAGGTAGGGGAAAAGGTTCATGTGTTACCTTCCATATCTGAGCCACGCCTTGGATGGTCAAATGAAACTGCAGCAACCATTGGGGCCATCTCAAGGATAGATTTGGATGGGACTCTAAATGTCAAGGTTTCTGGCAGAAATAGCTTGTGGAAGGTTGCTCCAGGTGACACCGAGAGGCTCTCAGCTTTTGAGGTTGGGGACTGGGTGCGCTTAAAACCAAGTATCGGGAGCAGACCTACTTATGACTGGAACAGTGTTGGGAAAGTAAGCATTGCAGTGGTCCATAGCATTCAGGACTCTGGTTACTTGGAGTTGGCCGGTTGTTTCAGAAAAGGGAAATGGTTAACTCATAACACAGACATTGAAAAAGTACAACCCTTTAAGATTGGTCTTCATGTTCGGTTCCGTGCTGGAATTTCAGAACCCAGATGGGGATGGAGAGATGCAAAGCCTGATTCTAGAGGCATAATTGCTGGTGTGCATGCTGATGGAGAAGTAAGGGTGGCCTTCTTTGGTGTGCCTGGGTTGTGGAGAGGTGATCCTGCAGATCTTGAGATTGAGCAAGTATTTGAGGTCGGAGACTGGGTTAGACTGAGGAATGATGCAGATGACTGGAAGTCGCTCAGGCCAGGTAGCATTGGGGTGGTGCATGGGATTGGATATGAAGACGATGTTTGGGATGGAACCATTCATGTGGCATTTTGCGGTGAGCAGGAAAGGTGGATAGGGCTTTCTATCCACCTTGAAGGAGTTAGCAGGTTTGTCGTTGGGCAGCGTGTGCGGATCAGAGGTTGTATCCGCCAGCCAAGATTTGGTTGGTCTAATCATAATCATTCAAGTATAGGGACCATCTCATCTATTGATGCTGATGGGAAGCTAAGGATTCACACACCAGCTGGTGCCAGGGCTTGGTTGATAGACCCAGCGGAGGTGGAGAAAGTGGAAGAAGAGGAAGAAGTCTGCATCGGAGACTGGGTGAGGGTTAAGGACAGTGTTGCAACCCCCACATATCAATGGGGTGATGTGAACCACAGGAGCATAGGGGTGGTCCACAGGGCTGGGGATGGAGAGCTCTGGGTTTCGTTCTGTTTCTGTGACAGACTATGGTTATGCAAAGGTTGGGAGGTAGAGAAGGTCAGGCCCTTCCGGCGAGGTGACAAAGTAAGGATTCGACCTGGCCTTGTAGCCCCGCGGTGGGGATGGGGGATGGAGACATATGCGAGTAAAGGTGAGGTTGTAGGTGTGGATGCAAACGGGAAGCTGAGGATCAAGTTTCGGTGGAGGGATAGACTTTGGATTGGGGACCCTGCTGATATCATTCTTGATGATATCCCATCATTGGCGGAAGCTTCTAATGGCTTTTGTTCATAGCCTTCAGTATTCTTTTGACCCCATACCTGATTTCTTGCTCCCTTCCACTGCAGTATTTCAAATTTAGTAATATCTCAATCAGCAGTGGAGTTGCAAGTTGCACATAGGTATCGTTGCATAGGCTTGGCGGGCTGTATTTGCGTGTTGATATAGCAGGGGGGAAGAAGAGGCTGAAAACCTTCAAATAGACATGATAACCACCACCTAGGTTTTACATGTATAATTATGCGCCTTACTCCTTTTTTCTCTTTCAGTGTATCATATAGCTGTGTACAGGTTTGGACCTGAACAGTAATTTAATTGATAGTGTCCTTGTATCTTTTACTTGTTTGGCGGTTGTACTGATAGGTTTTCTAAATCTCTGGCTCACTGTGGACTGTGGAGTGCCAAGCCGTGGCCCATGGCAAGCAAGTGACATTCTGCCGAGATACAGATCAAATGATGCTTGTGCGTTCTTCCAAAGTTGTTGCACCTGTTGTTGTGCTGTTCAGATTTTACAAACTGTAGTGCTATGTATGTATCTATGGCAAGTTTCGCGAAACCTTCAGGTTTCAGTTGACAAAATGGAGAAGGTAGGTTTGGTGTTCCTGTTCCGAGGAACATACCTGTATACTAGACACTTTCTGTTTCTTTGTTGTTAGCTGTTACCCATACAGAAACGTACTTTTCTAGTTCAAAAAGAAGAAGAAATAGAGTACTTCTCGGTTTATTTCAGTACCGGCTGTCATAACAGGTTTCAATGTCCCTCTCCCTCTCTCCCTCCTCTCTCTCTGTCCCTTTCTCTCTCTCTCCCTCTCTAGCTAACTTTCCCTCCTTCCCTCTCTCCCTCCCTCCCTCCCTCCCTTTCTCTCCTATCTCGCCCTCCCTCCCACTCTCAACCTCTCTCCCTCTCAGACTTTGGGAAGATGTAGAGAAGGGAGCATCCCAAATGGAGGGCAAACCGATGAACCAATTTGGGCCTAAAAGACGGGCTGGGTATCCGGAAGCTAAGTAATCTTACCGTGTAGATTAGATTATACTACATGTACAACTAACATGTAAGTCTTAATCTCAACCATTGATCTACATCGGAAGTTGTAATCTTTTGTAAGGGGGTGGATCGAAGCATAACTCTTACATTTTTCCTTTAATTTGGGTATTCGTCCACATGAGCTTCTACTTTCATCATTTTACATTTTAGAATTCCACCCTCGCCGATGCCATTCCCTAATCAGTGTCTCTGCTCAATTACTTCCTATCTGAGCACCTTTCTGCAGCCACCCTCTTCCTTTGCCCAGTCGTAACTTTGGTTGTCACCTCCTTGGTTACTAGTTGGCATTGTCTCCTAGCGCTAGTCTACCTTCACTCTTACCTGGCATTACAAACCCATCCTAGCGGATTCTTCTCAGCCCCTCGTTTCCATGCTTCCTCAGTTTCACACCCTCCCTCATTCTCGTCTCCTACACCACCGCTCTCTTGTTGCCTATCCCCAACCACCGAGAGCGTGCCATCGAGCGCATCTGACCAAAGCTCTGCCCCTGTCTCCAAACCAGTTTGGTGTCAACGGCCACCTTGCAGTGTGTGCTCGGTTCTTCCTCCTCAATTGTTTTGTTCTTTCTGAGTGACAGAGGGGTTATGAGGTGATGTGGTAGCCACTACAGCAAGAAAAGCCGGATGACATCACAACCACGGTGTCAAAAGCACTCCTAAACCAACGTGGAGGGGTTATGTTATCTAGCATTACAAGTTTAGGAGAGCTAAGAGAACAAATGAAAGTTAGAGGTTACCTGGACATTGGTGATACTTTGGGGGAGTGAAGTGAAATTTTTTATTTAAGTTTAGAAAAAAAGTATATTTTGGTTATTCAACTATCGCAAAATTCTAAGTTTGGTTCCTCAACTCCAATACCGGACATTCTTTGTCCCTCAAATGCCAAAGCTATCTTGATTTGGTCCTTTGCCCCGCTGAAAGTAGTTTTGACGATGACGTGGTGGCGGTTTCACACATGTGGTAGTCCAGTTAGCAATTTTTTTTGAGAAAAATGGAAAAAAGATAGATTTTTTTGGAAAAGCAATTTGAGGAAACATCAAGGATAAAATAAAAATAGATTCAAAAGTTCAAAAAGTTTGGCAAAAAAACCTATTCTTTTAGAAACTTAAAATTTATAAACACCATATTTTTAAAATAAAAATTTACAAGGAAAAAATAAAAAGAATCAAAAAATAGATATTTTGAAGGAAAAATTAACAAACTCATGAATATTCTAGAAAAGTTGCTGACAAATCTGAGAATATTTCTATTTTTTTCCCCAAATATTTTTCTGATTTTCCCTTATTTTTTGTGTTGACTGAGTTGCCATGTTAGTGAAACCGCCGCCATGTCATCGTCAGAACTACTGTCAATGGGACGAGGCAGCAAATCTAGATTGTTTGGAAACATGAGGAACCAAAAATGTCCGGTATTGGAGTTGAGGGACCAAACTTAGACTATATGGCTCTGATTATATACTGTAGAATGTTAGAAAGAGGCGAGATGCAACACTAATTGTATTGAATCAATGAGTGGGATATCTATACTATCTATTAAATGCCATTTGATGGTAATGGTGATGATACATCACTCTCCTGCAGACCGTGCAATCGCTCATCAATGGTCAGGATTGAGGCGGTGGCATTTTTGTAATAAGTGTGCACCTCCAGGGGCTAGATCGATCTTACGTCCAACAAGCAACACGTTAACTGCTACATCCCCCCTTTTCTTAACTGACTTGCACAAACCTCTCTTCTCTAACATCTTCTCTAACTAACTCCTAATGTCCCTGTTTTTCTCAACTAACACGCATAAATCTCTCTTCTCTAACTAACTCCTAGCGTCTCCTTTTTCTTAACTAACTCAGATAAATCTTTCTTCTCTAACTAACTCCTAACGTCTCCTTTTTTCTTAATTAACTCGCACAAATCTCTCTTCTCTGATCTTTTCTCCAACTAACTCCTAATTCAACTCGATTTTGAAAAAATAATAAAACCACTCACCTCTCGTCTCACCCGCCTCCCCTTCTAGCAGGGCCGCCTTAGACGCCGGCCATAGGGAGGAAGAGGAGCTCAGTTGGGGAAAGGAGAAGAGAAAGGAAGCGAAGGAGGGGAAGGAGGAGGAGGAGGAGGAGAATGATGAAGAAGGAATAAGAAGAAGTTGTTGCCGCCCCTTGCCGCATTGCCACCACTAGTTGCTGCCGTCTTGGCCGAGTTGTCTCCCCTCTTAGCCAGGCTACCCTCGCCATCAGCCAAGGGGAGGAAGAGGAGCTCGATTGGGGGAAGGAGAAGAGAAGGGAAGGGAAGGGAAGGAGAGGAAAGGAGGAGGAGAAGATGAGGGAGAAGGAGGAGGAGGAGGAAGAAGAAGAAGAAGAAGAAGAAGAAGAAGAAGAAGAAGAAGGGAAATTTCAGGATTTTGGTCAAATTTGATGAATTCGTGTCAAATTCGAGGTTTATGCTGTAAAAATAGTTTCTAATTAGTTCCTGTATGAGAATTGATGGATGGAATTGGAAGAAATCGTGCCCAGTATTTGATCTAGGGTTTTGAAATTCAGAACAACAAGCTTAATTCAAAAATTGCGACCAAGCTGTGCCGAATTTAAAATTGACACAATTGAGAAGTTGTAGGATTAATTATAAGCTTTCCAATAGCACAAAGTTCGCTCAAATTGGAGCTGTGGTTCAAAAGTTACAGCCAAAATTCTGTTACTGTTATGCTATTTTTCTAGGGCTGAGATTTTTCGAGTTTAATTAAGTGGTCTTTATGATACAATTAAAATCTGGACTCAGCAGCAAAGTTGTTGAAAATTTTCTATGGATGTCCGTAATGTATTCATTCACTTTATTTAGATATATAGAATTAAAAATACAAAAATAACAATGAGAGATCGAAAAAAGTAAGTACTCAAATTTTATCAAGAAACTCGATTGAAGGTATTGTTGAGAGACATATATATAGCTATAGCTCTATCAGCGGCGGCGCACGACGATGGCGGCGTGGAAATGGGCGGTAGCATCTTGGAGGGAGCATGAGATGAGATATGAGAGAGAGTGAGAGAGAGAGAGAGAGAGAGAGAGAGCAGCAGTTGGGGGTGGGTTTTATTATTTTCCTTTTTTAAAATTGCGTTGGATTAGGAGATAAGTGAAATCCGACGATTTATATTGATCGGATACTCCAAAGTTCGTTTAGACTTCGATTTGAACAAACTTATAGCCTATCTTGATCGATCCAATGAGATGAACACAACTACGGTCTCGAATCTTCCATTTAACACATGGTTTAAAAAGTAAAATTTATCCCTTTATCCTGGATTTTTGATCAGCCTCAATTTTTAATAATTCCGATCTTTCTTTAATTAATTTCAGAGTTTTACAGCTTGAGGCGATAGCAAACATGGTGGAGATCTACCGAAGTTGGAGAAGACACGCACATATTGGTAGAGCAACGGGGATTGGATCAAGATGATGATAGAGCGAAGAAATGACAAAGTCAGGGGCAAATCTGAGGGGTTGATGAAGAGAGAGGAAGGCAGAAACATATGTGACCATGGTGAGAAAGTGAGAGAAAGACGGCATCGATTATTGTAAAAAAGCTCACGCGTACCACTTTTAACACGTATGTTCACAAAATATAGTAACTCTTTTATCAATGTCTTATATCTTTATTTTGTCCCGGTTGTAACGCACGAGATATCTTAACTAACTTCTCAACTAATCAGCTAGAAGGGTACTAATGGGTGATCACATCTTGCATGGTCCTGTAGCACCAGTGAATGGCACTGTATTACATCAACACCCCCTCGCCACCTAAGTCTTTTGTTTCGGCGGAGTTGAGGCAGAGACTGTTTCGGATTCTTCAAACCATGCCATCGGTAATCCCTTGGTCATGATATCAGCGAATTGCTAGCTTGTAGGAACATGTAGGACCCTAACTTGTCCAAGTGACACCTTCTCGCGTACAAAGTGAATGTCCAATTCAATGTGCTTTGTGCTCCTGTGATGCACCGGACTAGAGCTCATGTAAACCTGGAGATATTGTCACAATAGACAACCGTTGCTTTGGCGGGACACTGCAGCTTGTGGAGTAGCTGACGCAACCAACAACACTCTGCAACCGCGTTTGCCACCACGTTGGTACTCAGCCTCCGCCGCTGGACCAGGAGATCATCGGTTGGCGCTTCGATGATCAGGATACAAGAGCATCGCCAAGGAAGATGCATTACCCCGAGGTTGAACACCGAGTTTCAGGCAGCCGGCCCAGTTTGTGTCAGAGACGTGTGTTATCAACCTACTCAGATCCAACTAAGAGGAAGAGGAAGATCAAGGAATTGGTTGAGGAATTGTGTCGCACGAGCAAAACAGTAGTGCGCAGTGTTTACAAGCCAATGGCTGAGCCTTGTTCCATCCGCCCCTTCCCCTTCTGCTCAACAACTCCTATAAGGATATGACCAGGGATTGCTCACACCCACTCATGGGCCGGGTAACGAGTAGCGGGCTTGCGGATGCGCTTCTCTGGTTGTGCTGATGGGCCCGGGTCGTCACAGGCTGTTGTGGTGTTAACATTCCCTCCCCCTTGGAAACCGGCTTGCCCCCAAGCCGGTGCTCGAGGGAAACGCTGCTTCAATTCGTCAAGATCCTCCCAGGTTGCTGTAGTTTCCGGTTGAGCGGACCACTGAATAAGACCTTGACTGATTGAAGCATCACCAAGCTTGCGTAGCCATCGCTGCAACACACGCATAGGGATCTGCAAAACATCAAGTGGGGATGGCAGGATGGGATGAACCTGACAGTCGGCACCAATGGCCTTCTTGAGCTGCGAGACATGGATAATCGGGTGAATGCGGCAGCTGGGAGGAAGTTGAAGACGATAAGCAACCTCTCCAATGCGTTCCAAAACTTCATAAGGGCCATAAAATTTGAACAGCAGCTTGTGGTGAGAGCGAGGCACTACGGAGGACTGAACATAAGGCTGCAGCTTCAGAAAAACAAAATCTCCAACAGCAAATTGACGTTCGCTGCACTTCTTGTCGGCTTGATGCTTCATGCGTTGGCGCACACGCTCCAAGTGTTGGCGGAGAAGATCCAACATAAGAGCACGATCATCGAGCCAATTTTGTAAGTCAGGAACAGCACATGTATCATCAGGAAAAATACCGAAATGGCGTGGTGAATGTCCATAAATTACCTCAAATGGGGACTTCCCAAGAGCAGAATGAAGGCTTGTATTATACCAGAATTCGGCGAGAGCGAGCCACTGAATCCATTTGCGAGGACAAGCATGACAGAAACAGCGCAGGTAGCCTTCGAGGCATTGATTAACTAGCTCGGTCTGGCCATCTGTCTGTGGATGATACGATGAACTCATCTTCAATTGAGTACCAGTGAGTCGGAAGAGTTCTTGCCAAAAGTCACTGTTGAAAATTCGATCATGATCAGAGATAATATGCTCAGGCATACTGTGAAGCTTGTAAATGTTTTCCATGAACACCTCAGCCACCTTGGATGCAGAGAATGGGTGTGCCAAAGCCATAAAATGGGCATAACGACTGAGCTTGTCAACCACGACAAAGATACAGTTGAACCGGCCAGACTGTGGAAGTCCCTCGACAAAATCCATAGAGATGACTGCTTGGGAATGGGTAATGGCTGCAGCAGGCCTAGATAGCGTGCTCTATCAGATTTGGACTGCTGGCAAACAACACAAGCTTGAAAAAATTGATGAACAGATTGCTTCATTCCCTTCCAATAAAATAACTGTTTCAGCCGACGTAAGGTGACAGGTATACCAGAATGCCCACCGGTAGGACTGGAATGCAAGGCCTGAATAATGGTAGTTTGCAAAACAGAATTAGTTGGAAGCCAAATTCTGCCCGAATAACGAATGATGCCATCTCGGAGCTCAAAGTAATCTGCCGAGTGAGAATTGACGGCCAATTTTTGCAACAAGGATTTGGCATGAGAATTTGCCTGATAAGCATCAACAATGTCTTGAATCCAAACAGGGTGACAACTTGATAAAGCAAATAATTTCATCTCAGTGTGGGGTCGACGCAAAAGAGCATCAGCCACACGATTATCACAACCCTTGTTATACATGATGCGAAACTAGAGTCCCATGAGCTTAGTGAATGCCTTGCGCTGCCAGGGAGTATGGAGTCTTTGATCATCCAGATGTGACAAGCTAGAGTGGTCAGTTTTGATAACAAATTCTCCATGTTGTAAATAAGCATGCCACTGCTCAATTGCAAGAAGAATTGCCATATATTCTTTTTCATAAGTTGAGAGTCCAAGAGAACGAGGACCAAGAGCCTTACTAACAAATGCAATGGGATGGTTCTGCTGAAGAAGTACCGTGCCAATGCCAGAATCACAGGCATTTGTTTCCACGACAAATTGACGAGAGAAATCCGGCAAAGTGAGTATAGGAGCAGAAACCAGGGCGTTTTTCAGAGCAAGAAAAAGCAGCAGCAGTTTCAGTCGTCCACACAAACTGAACATTCTTGCGCAAGATGTTAGTGAGAGGTTTACTGATGGAGCCATAGTGCCAAACAAATTTTCTGTAGTATCCCGCTAGCCCGAGAAAACTATGGAGTTCTTTGATGTTGCGAGGAGGAGGCCAATCACGCACAGCTGCTATCTTGTCGCCATCGGTAGAAACCCCTTATGTAGAAATTACATGGCCCAAATAGGAAATACTCTGTTGTGCAAAGGCACATTTCGATAGTTTCACTCGCCACTGATGTTGTGAGAGAAGAGCAAGCACTTGCTGTAAGTGAGATAAATGTTCTTCAAAGGAGGCACTGTACACGAGTATGTCATCAAAGAACACGAGTGCAAAGCGACGCAGAACAGGGCCCAAGGTGTGGTTCATTCGACTTGGAATGTTGCTGGAGCTCCGGTCAGGCCGAAAGCCATGACAGTAAATTCATAGTGCCTGTGATGCGTATGAAACGCCGTCTTGAATTCGTCCCCAGGAGTCAAGTGAATTTGATGATAACCCGCATGCAAATCCAGTTTGGAGAACCCGCATGCGCCTGCTAATTCATCTAATAGCTCGTCGATCACGGGTAGAGGATACTTTCCCTTGACTGTTAAGGCATTTAGATGCCGGTAATCCACGCAAAGACGCCAGCTCTCGTCTTTCTTCTTTACCATAATCACCGGCGATGCGAAGTTACTGGCACTTGGCCTGATGACACCACTTTGCAACATCTCAGCTATCTGCTTCTCAATCTTGTTTTTCAATTCCGGAGAATGACGATAAGGCCTGATTTGCACCGGACGAACCCCTTCAAGCAATGGAATGGAATGATCATAGCCATGGCGAGGAGGCAACCCAATGGGAGCAGAGAATACATCTGTGAATTGGGTTAACAATTGCTGCACCTCTGTCTGGACAGACACCTCAAGTTCAGATTGCACAAGCTGTAACTCCACCAAGGTACAGGCAAATTGTTCAGGTAACTGTCCCTGCAAGCACACTGATTCACCCTTGTAATTGAAGGCCAACCATTTCTGTTGCCAGTCCACCTGCATAGGGCTGTGAGAAGATAGCCAATCCATTCCAATCATGCCATCATAACTGTTGAGGGAAAGTATCTTAAAAGAAGAAGTGAAGGAATGGCCTGCACAGGACCATTGGCATTGAGGAATGAAGTGAGTACACTGCAGCACATCCCCTCCTGCTATCCTCACTGATTCAATTGCTTGGAGCTTTTGGTGGCCAGGAATATAAGTAGCTAAAGCAGCATTGATAAAGGAATGAGTACTTCCCGAGTCAATCAAGAAAACCACATAATGACCTTGAATCAAACACTGCAAGACAATTGACCTGCTCATAGCAGTGGGTTGATCAGATTCAGCAGACAACAACAGGAGCTCATTGTCAGGATTTGCAGCATCGTGTGGTTCCTGAAGATGAACCGCTGCATCATGGTGGAACTCGATCATTTCTTGAACCACATGTAATTGAACCGTGGCCTGGCACTGGTGATCACGTGCCCAACGCTCACCGCAGGTGAAGCATAGGCCCTTGGCTCGCCTATAGGCCTTCAGAGTAGCCCACTTATCCCCTTGCGCACGAGGAGGATCAGGAGCATGAACAGGTTCAGTCACACGTCTCTCTTCAACTTGTCGTGCTGGCGCCTGCGGGGGAGGCGGAGGCAGGGGCAGCGCTTGCGCACGTCTGGACGGAGGTGCCAGTCCAGCATTGAACGTCGTCACGCCATCACCAACTTTCTCCTGCACACAAGCAATACTGTACGCAGTATCGAGATCCTAGGGGCGCTGAATAGCAACAAGTACACGCACAGCAAGTTTAAGTCCATTGAGAAATCGAGTCACATAGTGAAGAGGGTCGGGGTTCGACTCATAGGCAGACAGTTGGTCAACCAATTCAGAGAATTTGGTGACATATTCCTCTACTGTATCTGACTGACCCAAACTAAGATGAAAACCAAGATGAGACGTGCCCTTGACGTAGCAAAGCACCCGTTTCACCATGGCCAGATGTGCATCAGTGGGGGAGTGCATGTGGAGGCAGGCTTGTTGGACCGCGTAGCTTATGTCCGGTCGAGTCATGGTCAGGTATTGCAACGCACCGACGAGACTTCGATACGCCGTGGCATCTTGAAGTGGTGTGCTGGATTGCATCGACTACTTTGCCTTAGTGTCTACGAGCATTGAGGATGGATGATAGTCAGCCATGCCTGTGCGGTGTAGAACATCTTCGGCGGACTTACGCTAGGACTGTTAGAATTATCAGTACTTGTTAACCTTGTCTTCGTTTCAAACATTATTTATCTGTGATGTAATAATGTGGGGCATCAGTCAAATGTGTAGGCCATGCCCCTGTACTCAACCGTCCACTTGCTCTGCACTGGTACAGCAGACAAGGCATGGGCGACGTCATGGGTGAACAGGTGTGCAGTGTAGCGCACGTCCTGGTAAGCGCCTATGGCGGTGGTGTGAGTGTGTTGTATATCTCCTCCCTCCTGTTTGGGTTGCAGGAGAATTAACCCTAGAAAATACCAAAAAGCCACGCAGTGTAGTGCCGACCAAAACTCCTCCCGAGTTCTTGTGTGTTTCGTGCACGCAATCTGTTCGATTGTTTGCCTGGCTCAAGGGTCCAAAGAAAATCAGAGCTCGCGTGGTGTGCACCGTGATAGAGAGACTGAGTGAGGCTCACTGATCATCATTTGGTATCAGAGCCGACAGGTTGTAGGTCGGGGATGACGGAGCAGCCATCGCAGCGTGAGTTGGCGGAGGCGGCGGAGAAACTGTCCGAACAGGAGGCGGAGAGGAAACTAAAGGCGGGGAAGCTCATCGACGACGGAGGCGGGTTGAGTACCGCACTGCCGTTGGTGGACGCGGCACAAGTGTAGCTGCGGGCGCGTCCGTCCGTTCAGTGGCCGCAACTGACCCGTACAAATTACACGATCTGGGCCATGAAGATGCAGGTTGCTATGCAATCCATTCATGTCTGGGAGGCGACGCAGCGGCTGGATGTCGACTACGACATGGACAGAGAAGCCCTGTTTGGGATCTACTTTGCAATCCCAGCTTCTATGATGCCATCCCTCGCCGGCCGCGACTCTGCGAAGGCCGCCTGTGATGCCATCAAGGCGTCTCATTTGGGACATGATCGTGTGCGGGAAGCGAGTCTCCAGTCCCTGCGCAAGAACTTTGAGGAGCTAGAGATGGGAGACACGGAGTCCGTAGATGACTTCGCAAGCCGTCTCTCGGCGCTGGTGGCAGGGATCCACGCACTCGATGACACACCGTCTGAGTTGCGTGTGATCCAGAAGTTCTTTCAGGCGGCACCGGCACACTATATGCAGATCGTCACTTCGATCGAGCAGTGCGTGCCGCTGAATACACTCACGATTGAGGACCTCGTCGGCCGGTACAAGGCATAGGACGAGCGAGTGCGTCAACGCTTCGGCAACCCCAAAGAAGGTGAGCACCTAATGTTATCTCGATCCCAGTGGGAAAACTATGCTGGAAACAAGAAGAAATCCAGTAAGAGTTCAGCTGGGAGTTGGATGAAAACAGGGGCTAGTAGCAGTGCTGCTGGTGGAAAACAGAGCATGGAACAACCTAAAGGGGAGTGGAAGTTTGACAAGAAAAAAGTGAGGTGTCACAATTGTGGCAAGAAAGGCCATTTCAAGAAGGAATGCCATGGGCCGAAGAAGGAACGTGCTTATGTTGCTGAGAAGCAGAATGGGGATGATGATGATGCACTACTCATGGTGCAAACATGTGAGTTGATGCAGGATGCTAAAGCCGTTGATGGTGAAGTATTTCTGAATGAGGAAAAGGTTTATCTTAAGGCCTGTAATGAAGAAAGATATGACCGTGGTGTGTGGTACTTTGACACGGGAGCAAGCAACCATATGACAGGAGTTAAAGAGAAGTTATGTGAGCTTGATGAATCAGTGAAAGGAAAGGTGAGATTTGGAGATGACTCGACTGTTGCAATCCTTGGGAGAGGTTCTATCCTGTTCCAGGACAGAAATGGTGAGCATCGAGTCCTATCAAATGTGTACTTCATTCCTTCACTGAAGAGCAACATCATTAGCATTGGACAATTATCTGAAAGAGGCTGTAAAGTGGTGATTGAAGACAACTACTTGGAGTTGTTTGACCAAAATAGAAAATTGCTTGCAAATGTCAAGAGAACAAGGAACATACTATATACTTGATTTAAGTCTGACCAAGCCAATTTGTCTGATGGCAAAAGTGACTGATAAAACATGGATCTGGCATGCGAGATACGGGCACCTCAACTTCAATGCGCTGCGGGAGCTAGCTCGGAAGGAGATGGTACACGGACTGCCACAAATTGATCACATCGATCAAATTTCTGATGGTTGTCTTGTGGGGAAACAACGAAGGAAATCATTTCCAGCAGCTGCAACTTTCAGAGCCGAGCAGCCACTAATACTAGTACATGCAGATTTGTGTGGTCCAGTGTCGCCACCAACTCCTGCAGGGAATAGGTATTTCCTGTTGGTAGTAGATGATTTCAGTAGATTTATGTGGCTGGTATTGTTGAAAAGAAAAGATCAAGCTTTACCTGCACTACACAAGGTCAGGAAATTAGCAGAGAAGGAAGTGAATTGTGAACTGAAGTCTTTGAGGACTGATAGGGGAGGGGAGTTCACCTCAAATAAATTCACTGACTACTGTGATGAAAATGGCATTAAGCATTTCCTCACTGCTCCATACTCACCACAGCAAAACGGCATTGTAGAGCGCTGGAACCAAACCGTTGTATCAATGGCGAGAAGCTTGCTGAAGAGCAAAGGTGTTCCAAGTATATTTTGGGAAGAGGCTGTTAGTACAGCTGTGTACTTACTGAATAGATCTCCCACAAAAAGTGTGAAAAACATGACACCATATGAAGCCTGGTACAACAAAAAGCCTAAGATTCATCACCTGAGGACATTTGGGTGCACTGCCTATGTCAAGACAACTAAACCAAATCAGTCTAAGTTGGCAGATAGAAGCATTCGAGCAGTACTCCTTGGATATGCACCACTAATCAAAGCATACAGGTTATTTGATCCCTCTAGTAAGCAAGTCATTGTCTCTCGAGATGTTGTATTTGATGAAGCTAAACAGTGGGAATGGAGTGATGTAAAGGAGTTGGATATGCAGGGAGGAGGTAATGAATTCACTGTGTATTATCCAAGTGAGCTGGTTGTAGAAAATGATGTGGCATCAACTAATTCAACACCACAAGCTGAAGAACCTAGGAGCAATGTTGCCACTCTGGCAGCAACCAGAGCTGCTACACCTGTCATGCCAACAACCCCTGTTACACCAAACTCTAGTGTGATAGGCAGTGACGATGTGAATGCAGGCAGCGCTGGAGCATCTCCAAGCACAGGACCTCAGGGATATCGCAACATACAGGACTTGCTGGATAGTACCTCACCTTGTGATCTGAATCTTGAAAATGATGATCTGTGTATGCTCAGCACCGAGGAGCCTGCATCATTTGCTGAAGCATGTAAAGAAACTTGTTGGAAACATGCAATGGATGAGGAAATGAAATCCATCACTGAAAACCAGACATGGATCATGGTGGATCCTCCAACAGGGCAGAGGCCAATTGGATTGAAATGGGTGTATAAAGTCAAAAAGGATCCAAACGGGGAAATTGTGAAACATAAGGCCCGCTTGGTTGCAAAGGGTTATGTTCAGAAACAGGGAGTTGATTTCAATGAAGTATTTGCTCCAGTTGCCCGTATGGAGACAGTTAGACTCTTGATTGCCTTAGCAGCTCAGGAGGGATGGCAAGTACACCATATGGACGTTAAGTCTGCATTTCTCACTACAAGAAACCTGTTAATCCGTGACGGATTGAAATCGTCACAGATGTGCCCAAAACCGTCATGAATTTGCATCCGTGACGGTTCTGAAATCCGTCATGTATATCGCGTCATAGATTGACTGTAGCACCTTCCATGACGGATTCCCAAAACCGTCACAGATGTTGTCCAATCCGTGACAGTCGTAAACCGTCATAGATCAGTCCCCGAGGCCCTAGCCAAGCCCGGGACTCTGTGACGGACTAAACCGTCACAGATTTACATGACGTGGCATCTACGTGGATCCGACGTGGCAGTCAACGTAGCCCACGTTGTGTACGGCCTAATATGGTTTTGGGCCCACTTATTTCGATCCAGCCCAGCCCATTAGTCTATTTTTGGGCAATCTAGCCCGACCCATTAGCCCTTTTTTCCGGCAATCCAGCCTCGCCCATTAGCTCTTTTTTTTTCAGGCAACAGGTTTATTTTGATCAGTCCATAGCCATTTTTTGGTCCAGCCCAGTAGTTCATTTAGTCCAGCTCATTGATTCCCATCTAAAAAAAATTAGTCACAAATTGCAGCCCATTCCAATTTCACCCAATCCAGCCCATGTTCGAATTTTGACAGTATATTTGTCTAACACAGTAATTAGAACAGCAGCACATGCAGAAGCATATTCAGAGAATATATGTTCAGAAGATCACATCCTATGGCAGCACAATCCAAAGGTTCACAAATACACAAGCAAAATACATAAAAATGTCCCAAAATTGCATTCCATTCAAGCCTAGGGCTGGTCGAGGTACCACAATTCAAGAGTTACACATACAAAAGTTAACCCATATGTTTGACAATCCAATAGTTCGCAGCCATAGACAATACTTAAACAACCGATACATCAATTAACCTTCTGATCATCTACACCTGATGCTGAGCTGCAAAGAATAGAGATAACTTGTATTAATTCAATGAGTTAACATAAAGAGTAGATGGCACAAAATAAGTTAACATAAAGCAAATCATAGAATGAGGTAAGGCAACTAGTGTAAGAATCTGCTCTTACCAGAGAATAATTGAGATATGTATATACATGTAGGAAATGGAAGAAAACTAATACCAAATATGTATAGCATCTGTACCCTCAACTTGAATGAGCTAATGTACATAAAGAGTAGTAACCAATAGCTGCATAAATCAATGCAATCAAGTAGTAGTATCCATTCTTATTAATCTTCTTTAAAATGCTAAACATCATAATAGCATAGCAAAGAATCAGGATATGAACAACAACCATAATCAGGTGTAGCAGCTGTTCTTCAGTCTAATAACCAATATTTATATACACATGCTTAGGTGCAGAAGACACTTAGCCAAGATCAAGCATAACATTTGTTTTCTTAGACCCATAGCCAGTGCATATGCGAGCAAGAAATAAGTTAAAGTAGGAGCAAGAAGTAGTATGTTCTTATCACAGCTGGGCATTACCAGACTTAATCATAAAATGTATAAGGGACCAGTGAGGGAGGCTAAGACCAGGTGTAGTAGTTCTTTTCAGTGGTAGGTAAAACATCAACAGAGAATGGAAAAAGTAACATATACTCTTATAGTTATGCACAAGAAATATTTCAGAAATCAGCATGGACATTAGTTGGCTAATGACCAAATGTTAGTACCTGCTCCTTCAGTTAAATAGCTGATAATGCATTCATATAGGAAGCAGAAAACGATTAAGACCAAGCTAGCAATCTATTCTTATCCTTATACTATTTCTCAAGTCCTGCTTATAATAGGAATCAGAGAGGAGCTAAGACCGAACATAAGCATTTGTTCTTTCAGTTTAAATAAATTCTTTGTAGAAAACGAATAGCAATAGTGATCAGCAACTGTTAGCTAGGAGTCTAGTTCATAAGCATAAACACACACACACTTGATACCAATGTTCAAGTAGTGTAAGTTTCAGAACAAGAATGCACTGTCAATCTATAGGATTTTCAATATTGAACATGATGGCTTCTATACAGCTACGGTGTTGGGATTAGTCAATATTAAGCATGATTTGTTTGCCACCCAAAAAGAATTAAGAAGGAAGATGGGACTTCAAGCTACAGAAAAATTACATGGCATTATAGTGATTTTGCTGGTATTAAACATATTGTCGGGCGACATACAAGATCAATAAAGCAATGATCTCCTACTAGAAATGCACAGCCTGATGATGCAGAAGGAGATGTACATCATGCAGATGTAACTCACCAAGCAAGAAAACTAAATTCACACACATAAAAAAGAGTAATCGCATCCAAAACCCATACCTCATCAGGAACCCTAAGATACTTGATTGTGTTCCCACGAATGTAACACTCCGGCATGCTCCAAAACTTATCACCGTACTGCAAACCCAACCATAGAACATAAGAGAAGGCATTTCACAGTCTAATCTAGTAAGACAAATCTGTAGGAATCCCAGAGAACACCCCAACATTCTCCACATCAAATTGCAATGCCGTGCATAGTTCCTTTTACCAAGTGCCCATTGTACGTCTCGCCATTCTTGAGCTCCACGAGCTAAAAATCAGAAAAAATTTCGACGAGAACCCTAACCCAATTAGAACCAACAATAGAGAACTCAACCAAGAACTCAGGAGCTGCTGTGATCTTACCATGGGATGCCCCTGGGCAGTCTTGAGGAGCGATAGGGGAAGCTAAGCAAGAACACAAACTCCGAATTAGATACAGCCGCATCTCTAGCTTTGTGGATCGAGAGGGGAGGGGAGGGGAGGGGAGGAGGGGAGGGGAGGGGGAGAAACGCACCATCTTGCGCGAGATGCCGAGATCAAAAAGGGCAGGATCGGGGGAGGGAGGCGCAGGGGAATAGATCTCCGGCGGCGCGGGAGGAAGGCGGCGGGGATGAGGGGGGCAGTGGGGGAGGCGGCGGGGATGAGGTTGGAGTTGGGGGAGGCGGCGGGGATGAGGGTGGAGTTGGGGGAGGCGGCGGGGATGGGGGTGGAGTTGGGGGAGGCGGCGTGGGAGCGAATGGATAGGGGTGAGGAGGAGCCAGATAAGAATGGTGCACATTTCGCTGGGCACGGGAGATTTCGCTGGGCGCGGGAGATTTTGGCGCCCATTTCGTCCAGCGCGGGAGGTTTTGGCGGAGAGCTGGAAATTCCTAGTATTTAGTCAAAATAGCTTTTATATAGTACTTAAATAGTTATTTTATATAACAAATTTTATATTATATCAAAATATTGTATTTCAAACTCTTAAAATTTATCAAAATGACTAAATATTTTAAGTGGGTCAAGTGGGTCCAACTAATCTGACATGTGGGCCACGGAAGCATGTGTCCACGTAGGCAATTCCATTTCCATTTCACATTTTAAAGTGCATTTCACATTTTAAAGATTGGTCTTACTGACTTCGGAATCAGAAAGCTTGCTCTCACATTTGAAGGCGGTGGTTACATAAGAACTATACATCGTTCGACCTATGCGATATTGGGGACAATATATGATGAAGATTAGGTCGATAGGTTTTAAGATACCCTATGCGACCAGATTAGAGGACCTTGGTTTTAAGATACCCTATCTCAAGTTGGTTGTAGTCCTTTTTGAGGCACTCATGAGACTTATCAAATTTTGCTTTGGTGAGTTTGTAATCCTTGACAAGTTTCACCAAAGTCTCATTCTTCTCTGAGAATTTGTCTTCAAAATATAAATTCATACTCTAAGAATTGAAAAAAAAACTTATCTAAATGCAGAAAAATCATCACAAGTCCTCCTAAACTTAGAAATGATGATCCAGATGATTGATGCCTAGTCAACTCAATGTTTTCCATGGCGCTTGTATAGCCTTGACAAGAATAGTGTCGTTGCCCGACGTCATGTTAGGTGGTCGGTCACGCGGCATGGAAAAAGTTGAGTTGACATAAGCGTGCATTAAGTGTGGGGGTTTGTATGGGGTTGTGCGAACACGCCTAACGAACAATATGCATGTTATACTTAGAGTTTTAGAATTGCATGTGTAGATCCTTTTAATTTCATGTTCTTGTTTCATGGAGTCTCATTTCACCATGGCAGATGGAAGGCGGTAGTTCCCCCAGATAAATGAAATCATGTTAGATGTCCAATTATATATAGCACAATCAAGATGCCGTGAATGGTACCGATGATAGTTCGGCACGAATCGATAACGACAATGGTTTCGTCAATGCTACCCGTCTGTGATAAAGTCATCACAGATGGGTAGTGTAACATCCCCATGTTCTAAAAGGAATATAGTGAAAAGTAAAGAAAACTAAAAAGAAAAACCTAATCTAACCCCTTCCCCGAGCGGGCCACTCTCCCTTGGCCCAACCCCTTCTCCCTCAACCCACCCGCCAACCCTCTAGCCCGCTTGGCCTGCCGGCCTGCTTCCTCTCTCCGACTGGGCCTCGGCCCAGCGGCCTTCTCCCCGCCTGGCCTACCAGCCCGCCACTGGCCTGCTCGGCCACCGCACCGCCCTACCTCATCCCTCATCTGCAAGCCGAATTAATTCAAAGGTTGTGGTCCTCATCTCCAACCGTCCATCTTCAATCCAACTGCTAATATTGCTTACCCCTTCACCCTCTCTCTCCTTTTCTTCTCTGTGTCTATGACAGCGGGACCCGCGTGTCATATTCGTCTTCAACCTTGAGCCAGAGTCCGATCAGGACTCTGCTCGTTCGGTTCAAGCCGCCCGCGACCCAAACCACCTCCTAAACCTTGTTTTCTTCTCCTCCACGCAAAAATTGAGTCCCCCGCCCTCACGCAAGCAGAGTCCGTGGTCGAAACGACCCGGGAACCCTGGGTTTTGCCGTTCAGTTTCCTTCCCGAGTCCGCAACGGACACGAGCCCTTGATCTCCCCCTCGGGACCACTATAAAAGCCTCCGTCCACGTCATTTTCTTCGCAATACCCATCTCCTCTAAACCCCAGAGAATCGAGCCCTAGATTCCCTCGTATGCGACGAATTTTACTCGGCTTCGCCGCCACCGCCATCATGGTTTTTCTCGCCGCCGCAGCCAAGGTAAGCCTCCCCGGCCGATTCCTCTCTCCCCTACCCTCCTCTCCTCCCCGCCAACCTCCTGGACAACCTCGCCGCGCTGTTCAACTCCGTTGGCCACGAGGGCGACGACGCCATGCCGCCACTGACGTTGGCCCTCGTCGCCGGCGCGCTCCGGGACGCCGTCCAGCCTCGCTGACAGCGTCATCAACTTTCCCTCGACGCCAGGGATTCTTTTCAGTGCTCAGCCGAACCTCGGAGCCGCTGCTCTCTCGCCGCTCCACGTGCTCGTTGTCGCCCATGGTTGTCGCCGCCGATAACCATGGTTCCGGTGACCTCTACCCCTCCCAAACCTTAGCCCCGGATCTTGCTGATGGCACCGACATGGGACGGCTGGCCGGATCTAATTACCCTAGTCGGGCAATAGGCGGCGGCGTGCCGGCGCCGACGGGACCGTGGCGGTGCCGACTCGGCGTGGAGCAACTAGTGCTAAGTCTGCAACTCGGCTGTTTATTTGAGTTCATGGTACAGGCCAAGCAAAGTACTAAAATTTTAGACACTACAATGCATCAGTCCACGAATCATAGCCCAGCGGTACGGAGACAGCGTGTACAGCCATGAGGTCCCGGGTTCGATCACCGGTGGCCTCAATTTTTACTAACCCACTAATTTTTACTAACCCACTATTTAACACACCCGTCTGGCATGTGGGCCCTACAGGTCGGTCCCACGCAAATGCGAGTCCATCAACAATCCAGTGGGACCAACGAATCCTGACAGCTGGGTCCCACAACAAGCTGACTACTAGGTTGGGCCCGAGCCAGCTTACGTGGCTCAACTCCAGCACGACATATTAGTAGGCGCAATCCGTGACGGATCGCACATTGCGAAAAAAAACCGAGCCCGGTAGGTCAATCTGTGATGGATTAGTCTCTTACAACGATGACGGTCATGGTTGTCTGTCATAAAGACACCACCGTTTTGGGCACCCCGTCCGCCTCTTGCGGATCCATGATGGTTTAACGGAACCGTCATGGATATCATGGTATCTGTGATGATTTATGGAAACGTCACGAGAAAACCGTCATGGATTAACAGGTTTCTTGTAGTGTCTGAATGGTGAGATTCAGGAAGACGTGTATGTTTCTCAAGCTCCAGGCTATGAGGAGGAAGGCAAGGAATACAAGGTGCTTAAACTAAAAAAGGCATTGTACGGACTGCGACAAGCGCCTAGAGCTTGGAATGTAAAACTTGATGCATGTCTGCTATCACTTGGTTTTGCTAGATGCCCACTAGAGCACGGTGTGTACTGCAGAAGTACAGGAGATGGCCGGCTGCTGGTAGGAGTCTATGTGGATGACCTGATAATCTCAGGATCAAGCACCACTGAAATAGCAAAGTTCAAGGATGAGATGAAAGAAAAGTTTAAGATGAGTGATCTTGGTTTACTCTCTTACTATCTTGGTATTGAGGTAATCCAAAAGGCAACTGGCATTACTCTTTGTCAAGCTGGCTACGCAATGAAGATACTTGAGAAAGCTGGTTTGAGTGACTGTAATCCGAGTCAGGTCCCAATGGAGCCAAAGCTGAAATTGTACAAGTCTGAGGAGGAGAAGAAAGTTGATTCAACAACCTATAGAAGTCTTGTAGGTAGCTTAAGATACCTGATCAATACAAGGCCTGATCTGGCATACTCAGTGGGAGTAGTGAGCCGCTTCATGGAAGCGCCCACCGTTTCTCATATGGGTGCAGTGAAGCAGATCTTGAGATACATCAAAGGGACAACTTCACTTGGCTGTTGTTATGGAAGAAAGAAGAGGAAGATCCCGGACTTGTCGGTTACAGCGACAGTGATCATGCAGGTGATGTGAACGACCGAAAGAGCACAAGTGGAATGGTGTTCTTTCTGGGAAGAAACCTGATCACCTAGGCATCACAGAAGCAAAGAGTGGTTGCAACTTCATCTTGTGAAGCAGAATATATCTCTGCAAGTACTGCAGCTTGTCAAGGTGTTTGATTAAGCAGACTACTTGGAGAACTACAAGGTAAGGAGGTGCAGTGTGTGAAGCTAAAGGTTGACAACCAATCTGCCATTTCCTTATGCAAAAATCCAGTTTTTCATGACGACCACAGTAAGCACATACAAATTCGATATTTCACTTCATTCGTGATTGTGTTGAGGAGGGCAATGTGGCTGTGGAGCATGTGAGAACAGGGGATCAGCTTGCTGATCTATTGACAAAGGCACTTCCTAGACTGAAGTTTAATGAACTCAGGGAGAGGATGGGAGTTGCTATGGTGAAGAAACAAGCACAAGGTTAAGGGAGAGATTGTTAGAATTATCAGTACTTGTTAACCTTGTCTTCATTTCAAACATTATTTGTCTGTGATGTAATAATGTGGGGCATCAGTCAAATGTGTAGGCCATGCCCATGTACTCAACCGTCCACTTGCTCTGCACTGGTACAGCAGACAAGGCATGGGCGACGTCGTGGGTGAACAGGTGTGCGGCGTAGCGCACGTCCTGGTAAGCGCCTCTGGCGGTGGTGTGAGTGTGTTGTATATCTCCTCCCTCCTGTTCGGGTTGCAGGAGAATTAACCCCAGAAAATACCAAAAAGGCACGCAGTGTAGTGCCGCCCAAAACTCCTCCCGAGTTCTTGTGTGTTTCGTGCACGCAATCTGTTCGATTGTTTGCCTGGCTCAAGGGTCCAAAGAAAATCGGAGCTCGCGTGGTGTCCACCATGATAGAGAGACTGAGTGAGGCTCGCTGATCATCAAGGACAGGTGGAAGCCAGAGGATGATCTTGTCACCTGGAGTCCTCGATGCCAAGGAAGTAGTGCAGCGGTCCAAGGTCTTTGAGGGCAAACTCGGTGTTGATTTCAGAGATGAGGCGGCGTAGCACAGGCAGCGAAGAGGCGGTAAGGACGATGTCATCGACGTACAGAAGGAGGAAGGCCGTGTCACCGCAGCTGGAACAACAAGCTGTCGGACACCGTTGGCACGAACCGGAGGTCATGAATGAACGAGGAAAAACGGGTGTACCAGGCCCCCGGTGCCGGCTTGAGGCCATACATCGAGTTGTTGAGTTCGTACATTGATCCGGACGCGTGGGGTCGATAGAGCCGGCCGGCTGGTGCGCATACGTACAGTTGTTCATCCAGGATGCCAGGATGTCGTGGAGGAAGGCATTGTTGACGTCTAGTTGATGCAGTGGCCTGCCGCGAGATAGCCAATGTTAGCACCGTGCGAAGGGTACTCGACTTGACCACGGGACTATGTCCGGGGGATTCACGTGAGTGTAGTCCGGGGGCGTGCCATGCAGTAGCTTGTAAGGAGAGGTAAGATTTTTGGACTTGCAGGGATGTAGGTTTACGAGATACGTGGACGTTGCGAGCGCCTCAACCCAGAAAGAAGATGGTAGAGGCGTGTGAAAGAGCAAAGCATGAACGCCGTCATTCAGAGTGCGGAGAATGCGCTTTTTTTGGCCTTGCCATTTTGTTGGTAAGTGTAAGGATAGGTGAGACGTAGGAGAATGCCGTTGTGGGAGAAGGAACAAAGTGTTTGGTTATCCGTTGTCGGTTTGAAGAGCGACGATGGGACGATCGAACTGCGTACGAACAAAGGCATGAGAAGCAATCAGAAGAGCTGACACCTCAGATTTGTGATGCATAGGGAAAGTCCAAACAAAATGGCTAAACTCATCAAGCAACGCAAGATACTATTGGTACTTTGGTAGCCAGACATGCTAGTCACTGTTGATGTACAAACGTCACAATGCACGAGTTGAAAAGGAAAAGTAGTAATGGGAGTAGAATTTGTAAAGGGTAAGAGGACATGCTTCCCAACACGACATGAATGGCAAGTACTTTCATCTCTTTATTACATTGAAAATCAAAATAACGAAGTGCTCGGGAGAGGCAGTCGCAGCCAGGATGTCCGAGACGCACGTGCCACAGATCAACAGTAGAAGAGCTGGTGGTGACACAGTAGCTCAGACGATGAATGGAATGAGACGGCTGGTGGAGAGGGTATAGCTCGCCAGGGTTGTTACATCAGAGAATCTCCATGTTTGTGTGCAGATCCTTAATAAAAAAACCAAAGGGATCAAACTCAACGCAAACAACATTATCGTGAATAAGAGCACGAATAGGAATCAGATTCTTAATGAGATTGGAGAAACAAGAACGTCATGCAAATGCAAAGGAGAGGAAGAGGTGGATAGAGAGATGGCCGGTGTGAGTGATGGGTCAAGAGTATCCATCACCCGCAATGATACGGGAGGAGGAATGTGGCGTACCCGGTTTTTAAGCTGGATAAACACTTGTGTTTACCGTACCGGTCCCATGATCAGTAGCCGGTACACATAAGTTAACCTGTATATCAAGGTCATACACGCACTTATTAGATTATGATATAAAACTAATTTTTAATATCAAATAATTATACCTTTAACCCAACGGCTAGAAACTTGCAGTGAAAATCAAATGGTGGAGTGGCCCATCAATATGCCATTCCCGATAGGCAACTGACTGAGGTTACGCCCTAGTTTTCGCGGATACCGACGTTGCTTTTGAGCTGTCGATCCTTCGGTTTGGCCAAAGCAACAAGCCAGGTGAGTACATTGAATGTACTCGCAAGCACTCCGCCAGGAAGTTTGTCACAGATATATGCATGCCTGAGTAGATCAAGAATTGGGCTCTAACCTATGTTTCATATTGTGTGAGAAAGTAAGTTTGTATGAAATACATAAATAGATATTAAAGCAGTTTTCATAAATTGCCTCGGTACTGCGAGACCAGCATTTGTTCCATCTGTCTTCCCTGCAACAACGGGAATCATATCTGTGCATTTCCTACTCACCGGAAAGCCTGGTGAAATCATATCTATGCTTTCCTACTCACCGGAAGCCTGGTGATCACCCGCTTTGGCAGGGAGTCTCAGCTCACCCGATACGACGGGGATACTAGGGTTTGCCCGAGTCCACGGGGAAATCCCTTCTTCACCTTTCCCGATACGACGGGCACTTTTCATGTCACCCTGCGAACACGGCGGATCACGTCCTTAAACCCATAACCCATTTTTTGACTTTGAAAGTCAGTCTACTTTAGTGTGGCCCAACCAAGTTCGTCCATGACCGTGGACACGGCTATTCGAATAGTTTTAACCCTCTGCAGAGGTGGTATGGCTTTACCCACACGATGTAGGTCACCCTGGGTATACTTCGCGACGTATACTGACAGGGCTAGTACAACGACACTCTTCACCGGTGTGAACCCAGCCATGAACCCACCAGAAGGACATGTCTCAAACCTAGCTTGAGTCAGTATCATCGCTTGCAAGGAGGATTGA